>LQNS02278129.1:10263528-10297292 GCA_001587735.2 Parhyale hawaiensis
GTTATGGGTACGTCGTCGAAGCCATTCAAGTACTTGAATGTTTCTATTAGTTGCCCCCTGAGTCGTCTTTGCTCGAGAGAGATCAGACCCAGTTCTTTTAGGCGACATTCATACGACTTGTTTCTCCGTTGAGGTATCAATTTCGTTGCTCTGCGTTGGACTCTTTCCATGTTATTGATATCTTTACAGAGATGCGGCGACCAGAATTGAACAGCAAATTCTAAGTGTGGCCTCACATACCCATATCAAGTTGAAAATGCAGGTGCATTGTACATATACAATGATATTTCTATCATTTAGGACTTTAAATTGAGGACATGAGGACATTAATAAAAAATTTGGGTAAAACTTTTGCACCTTGTATTTATGTGACTGGGGCATGGGGGGCAAAATACTCAATTTTCTACTGATTGTTCTGAATTTGCAAAGTATATGTATTTTTGAAAAATAAACACATTTTACTACTACAATTTTTTTTTTATATAGGCCTTAGCTAGTTTTTGAAATAATGAATATACAGTACTGTATATATAAATATATACCTATGCTTTTTTCTATATTTCAAAGGAATATAACTCAATGAGTTTTCATGCTATAATAAAAACAACGATAGTTTTAAAATCCTTGAGACATTCTTAACAAAACTACTGAGTTGGACTCTCCATTTTCTATGCTGTCCGATCACTACCTAACTAAACTATAGGGGAAAAAATTGGTTTTGAGCCAAGTTGGAAAAATTAGGCAAAAATGGAAAATCCTGCTCTACAGTTTTGTTAGGAATGTTTCAAGGATTCTAAAACTGTCATTGCTTTTATTCTAGCATGAAAAGTCATCGAGTTCTATTCCTTTAAAACTTTGACAAAATGCATTGCTGCCTATAGTTGTATTTATAGATATTCCCATTATCTAAAAAACTAAGGCCTAAATCAAAAAATGTTTACTAGCGAAATGTGTTTCTTTTTCAAAAATACATATACTATTCAAATTGATCATTTTGCCCCCTCACATAATATACCAGGTGCAAAAGTTCTGCCCAACACTTTCTCAATGGCCTCATCATATGGAATAGGAAAATCCATGGTAGCTATAGCTGTAAAAAGATGTGTACAAAAAAATCCACATTTACAGAAAAAGTTTTTTTTTTAAACTTGTGACTGAAAATCCAGAATTGAATGATATTTATTCATAAATGAGATTCCGGACTCGGGCTAAAAATTCCGACTCCAACTCCTAGAGCAAGTGAGATTCCGACTCCGCAACCCTGTCAGGAACCTTTGTTCTACCTTGGGTAAGGGTGCAGTGTACTAAGAGAGGGATCCAGTTATTTCCCCCTCTTAGTGTCTACGACTGAAAGCTACTGTCGGTTCTCAGGCCAGATTATTGTGGGCGTTTCAAGTTCTACCTCGCCCTGTTCGTTTGGTTCCAGCTTCTACTGGCGCCACGTTTCTTTCTTCTGATCTTTCATCTGCAGCCTAGAGAACAGAGCCGGAGCAGGCCGATAGGATCCTCGGAAGTAGAAGAAAGTTTTCGTCCTACCAAGAGCTTCACGGCGCCTTGCCTCCTACCGTTGTTATAGTCAGCGCTTCGTTCGTTAGACGAGTTGCTGTAGGGGCGTGTTTCGTTCCTTCTTTGGTATAGCTTCAACTACTGCTATTCCCTGTTCTAGAGTCTTCGCGGTACGCCGAGTGGAAGCTTCTTCAGTAACTTACCTAGTTTAGTTGTCGAATTTGCTCGGTGATCGAATAGACCTCTTGAGGCGGCTTGCAGCGGGCAGAGAGGTCTAGCAAAAGGTTACAGAGTCTTGTCTTTTGATCAACCTGCAGTGTCAATCTCTTCGGGCTAAACTCCTGGCTTATCTTCACTAAATTATTCTTTGTAGTTTCTTGGACCTCCCGATGTGATCCTTCCCTCCTCACACTAGGGGCGGAGCTCTTGCGAGCTTCCTCTCGGTTGCTAAAAGATCTAGCGTTTCTACGGATTGTTGGAGAGGTTCTGGACTTGATTTCAGACAGCTGTTTAGTAGGAGGTGACGGACCCAGCTAAGCCTTGACCGGAGGGAGCGTCTTCTGATTTGTTCTTCTGCGGATTAGTAGGGAACTTACCTTTTGTCCAGTTAGGTAGTCTCCTCTGCGCTACTTCTACGGACTATGATTCGCATAGTTTCGGAGCTCCGGTCCCGCAACTTCCAGAGCGAGGTATTCTTAGCTGCGGGTAGCCGTACATGCTCCGGGTTTTCGGAGAAGAGTCAGAGAATTTTCTGTGTCTACCTTCGGCGTCGTGTGACCAACCTGATAGCCTCTTTCAGCGACCTGTAGGTGGGTCCGGTTCGAGGGAGACACTCAAGAAAGGGTGGAACCTTCCTCTACCTGATGATAGAGCGAGGGCTATGCCAGGGTCGCTCGAGAGGGAAGTTTGATTTCCATTCCTGGCTGGCTAAGAGGGATCTCTAGTTGAAAGGAAATGTTAACCTGTGTGAGAGCCGGTATTGCGGACCCAAAGGTTTGACCGGATAGAAGATTTCCTCTTCGAGGGGCTGTCGAGAAGCTTCCGAAGTCTACGGTCGGTTATTCAAGCCAGTGGAAGTTCGATGCAGAGGCTGTCCCTTTAATGGGTTACTGGGTTAACCTTCGGGTCTCTTATTAGAGAGGGTGCCCTCACTCCCCGAGAGATCCAGTGTCTCCTTGGTTCCTTCTAGAGCCCCAGAGCTGTTGCTGGGCTGATGGAGACTTTTTGGAATCTATCCAACGAAAGCTAGCGTTTGGCCGTCTGTATTCAGAGTCCGTTTTATCTAAGAGGCGAATTTCTAATGCACGCACTTATTCGGGAATCATCTATGCGGGTTCCCAGAGGAGATATCCCGGGATAAAAGATCCTCATCTGGGTGAGCTCTCTAGTTTGGGCTCCTCAGCCAGTAAGAGGCAATGAGTGTTTTTTTTCAGCCAGGAACTTCCCGGTAATGGGGTCGACGAGAGTAACTTACTTGAATGCCGGATCCGGATCGATTAGATTCAACCGTTACAGCCTTAAGAAAGTTAGGATAATGATCTATATGTAGACTAGAATTCGGTTCACTGACCGGTGTTTGTTTGGGCGAACTAGTGGGTAAGTCCTCGAGGAACTCTTCTATTCGGGTCAGGACGTAGAGGTCTCTCTTTCCTGGATCTTCCTTCTCGTCTTTCAACCTCCAGATCTAGATGTACATTCTTGTTTACTCCCTCCCCTGGGAGTCTCTACGGTGCTACTGGCGACTGTTCGGACGTAATAGATCGCTAGATCTATCTTACGTTGTACTCTACAAGAAATTATCCAACTTTGGGTAGCCCCACGTCTGTCGGGACCTCGTCTTGAAGCTTCACGTCTCAATCCGTTGGAGAGGAGGTAGCTACAAGAAGCTCCAGTCGTTGAAGCCGGCTCCTCTGCTCCTTTTCTATTGGCAGGAAGAGAAGGGCTCCGCTATGGCTAAGGAAAGTTCTTGCTACGGTTACGTATAAGGTTTCTGGGGTCAAGTTCTCTTCTCACTGGCTTCACTGGATCAGTTCCTGAGAGATTACAGGGCGACTTTTTCGTTGGTTAGTAATCCTACGTAAGTTGTGGATCTACGAGACCTTGGAACTGCGTGGTTTTCCCGTTCAGTCTCACGGAAGATAGCTTTCCAAGAATTGCCATTCAGTGCTCTGGCTCTAGACTTTCATCCCAGGCAATAGTTTTTACCTGAAAGAGTTCGATCTTCTTTTAGCCTTTCCAAGGATGGCCGAAAGGCAAACTAGTATAACTGAGAAGTGAGTTCCGTCGTGCAGAGACTCAGTAGGCTGGTGTAGGCAGCATTCTAATGAGGGGAATAGTACCTGGGCTACGAAGGTCCATACCTAACAACGTGGGAGGTTGTCCTCCGTCTCTTCTAGTTTTTGCACCTGATCTCTCCATCCCAGCAATCACGAAACCCCTACTTTGCCGTGGGTATGTCGTTGCTATCCGACCGAGTTACTCTGCCGGAGCGACCCACTGCAAATATCCAGAATGTTGCAATGATATTTTTGCAGTGGTGAGCGGAGGCAGAGTGCATCTGGAGGTCTGTAGGTCCCCCAAAGCCCGTCCGTGTTTTGATTTTTCTCCAATGGAAATTTTATCTCGCTATTATAGTGAGGAACCATGAGCGTGCAGGGGCATGTATAAAGGGCCTATGACGTTATCTGATAAACTAAATCCTGCCTCAGACCTATACAAGAACCGGACTTGAAATTTTCACTAAACCCTGTTCTTATACCTATACAAGCTCAGGACTTTGTATTTGCCTAAGTCCTGTTCATATACCCATACTGGAGCAGGACTTCAAAGTTTGACTAATTGTAAAAAATTGCAGAAAAAAATGTAAACAGTATCTTTGTTAATGCAGTGGTGACTCAGAACCCTCTCCCTGGATGGAAGTATGCCGGCGCTCGATGCAAATGTCTCTAGTCATGGTGCTATCCGCTAAAGACACTCTGCATCTGGACACAACTTCAAAAATATCCTTGCATCATTTTGGATAAGCTTAATAGCTCGAATCTCTCTTACCTTATAGCGAATTTTGATATTCCTGTAACTTTGAAGACAGTTGACTAATACCATTCTTCAATCGTCTGAGCTACCGATACTGGCCACGCTACTTAAATTTCAGAGTCAATTCTTTAGTGCAGTTGACATATATAATAATTGGGAGCCAAGTCACGGCCCTCTTTAGGTATTCGTCCCGCCATGATTTCTGAACCTCCGTGCTTTGTCTAGTAGTTCCATCAACTTCTATGCTCAGTTTAATTTTCCCTATGTTTAATAACATTCATAGGTTTGGTTCAAGCTAGGAACTAGTTAACGCGCGCGTAAAAAATATTACAGACTTTTAGTACAATGTAGATAGCTTCTGGTATAGTTTGCATCACTCTCTTCGATGTATGAAAGTCATTGCATCTGCCCATCTTTATCATTTGATGGTAAAATATTCGTTCGTGCGCCACAGTATTGTTCTGTATATAAATGTATATAGAATTTGCTTGATTATAGTTTAATCCTTCCCATTGCAAATTCACTTCCAGGATACTGAACTTCGCAGTACTCACAGAAGAGAGGTCAAGGTTCCTCACGGCGGTGACAGACCTGCAGCACAATCCTCTAGTGAGACCCATATGGCAGCTACCACCTCAGGTGACCCAACTTTGTTGGGCGATCGTGAGACCTCAGTCGAGCTGTGTGGCTCATCATCTTCTCGAAGGCTCCCTGTTGAGCTTGGTCCTTCAGCTTCTGCTGCTAGTGAGAAGCCTAGTGGGGAACTGCATGAGTGTTGTGTGTGTGAGTATGTCGGTGCTTCTGACCAAGATCTGAAGACTCATTTTATGAACACGCATTCACGACAATTGCCTTACAGATGCAAAATGTGTGCTTATGCTACTATGGATGAAACCGACTTGATGGTTCACTTTATACACTGTTATTGCAGTACCATGCCACGTAAGCGCAATGAACATGACTCGTGTGTAACAAAGCGTGCCCTCAGTAGTCGTACTGCAAACAAACGATCAGTAGAGAAACCCTATAAATGCGGTGAATGTGATTATGCTTGTGCAAGGAAAGATATGCTCAAAGTCCATATTGCTAATAAACATTCTAGAGAGGAATCATATAAATGCAGTGAATGTGATTATGCTTGTGTCAGGAAAGATCTTCTCAAAGTCCATATTGCTTATAAACATTCAGGAGAGAAACCATATAAATGCAGTGAATGCGATTATGCTTGTGCAAAGAAAGATCACCTGAATGTCCATATTGCTTATAAACATTCAGGGGAGAAACCATATAAATGCTGTGAATGTGTTTATACTTGTGTTACAAAGCATGGTCTCGCCAACCATATTGCTCACAAACATTCTGTAGAGAAACCATACAAATGCAATCAATGCGTTTTTGGTTGTGTTACAATGCAGAATCTCCGCCGCCATATTGCTCACAAACATTCTGGTGAGAAACCATACAAATGCAATGAATGCGTTTATGCTTCTGTTACAATGCAGAATCTTTGCCGCCATATTGCTCACAAACATTCGGGGGAGAAACTGTTCAGATGCAGAGAATGTGACTATGCTGGCGCTACACCCTATGCTCTCAATAAACATATTACTCACATACATTCAGGAGAGAAGCCATAAAAATGCAGTAAATGCATTTATGGCTCCGTTACAATGCAGAATCTTGGCAGCTATATGGCTCGCGAACATTCTGAGGAAAAGCGATTCCAATGTATTGAATGTAATTATGCCAGTGAGAAGAAGAGCGAATCTCAACCGTCACATCGCTTGTAAGTGTCCACGACAGTAGCCTGTTGGGAGCCTTGACTGAGTTTCTCCAACTGCTGTGCATTTTGTTTGATCAATGGAACTTGCTGAGTCTCCAGAACATAGTGTCATTGCAGATGTTTCCATCCATGTAGCAATGATTGGAGATTTATGTTCAACGATGCGGAGAATAGAATAATGCGAGAGGTCGGTATTCCTTGTAGGTACTTCAGTCAGTGGTTTGCTGTTGGTATTCCGAATGGCATAGTTACAGGCTCACTACTAGTCATTCATCTCTCGTATTATTACTTCCGCCAAGGTGGTAATGGTTTTCTCGTGTTGTCCTGTCACCAAAATTACTCAAGAAATTTTATGAACAGATCTTTTCAAAATTTACAGGGATTGTTAGGCATGTTAAAGGTAACAGATCATTAAATTTTAGTGAAAATTTGCCCATCTTTTTGTTTGTCTGCCATTTTTTCTAAATGCTGTAGCTCAAAAAGTTAATGGTTTTAGGTATATTGCGAAGAGTATTTTCTCACCTCTCGCTCACTTAACACCATATAGGACTTAGCCCAGAGAATCGTACTGCCTTTACCTCTTGATACCTGCTTCACAAGTGTAAATCGTTACAATTTTCGTATGTTTGATTAGTTTTATAAAGCGTTTCAATAGGTAGTAGGGTGTTAAATCTTTGTCTCTCTTTTTGAAAAAATTTTCAGGTCGCTGTTGGGGAGTCCGGAGGTGGCTCCAGCCAATCCGGCACGCCGCCAGCCCACGAGGCCGTTAGCCGAGTGGCTACGTCCTCCGCCATGTGGCGTCCAGGACAGCCAGCCGCTGGTCACCTCGAGCCGTGTGCTGGTTCTGCTCCTCATGCCCACTTGTGAAGCCGTCGGGGCTGGTCTCCTGGTGCCTGCTATCCCTTCGGCTTCACTTGCATCGACATCAACTCTCCCAGCGAGCTTTGCCTCGTCCTTATATCTATCACAAAGAAAATTAAAAATGTGATAAATATAAAAAGAAAATAATCCAAAACTGCAGGGTGCAGAGCACAGCCTTGGTTATGACAACCAGGTCTATAGTTGGCTCTGCACCGGTTGCGAGTGTTGGTATGGGCTTAGCATGGCGTCCAAGTCTGTAATAGCACCTCACTCCCAACGGCAGTGAAATTGGAGCTCCTATCGGCAGAAAGCCTCGGGCTATACAGTACTGTGAGGAGCTCCGTACTGCAACCTCCTTCTCCCCTACGAACTTTTGCCATCTACGATGGTCCCGCCTTCATAAGAGCGGCTTCCCCAGTGGGGCAACACTGAGCTGGGCCACTGCAGGGCGCAGTTCTCAGTCGACTTTCAGGCGTTACCCCGTGTGATCGACCAGCTCCTGCGGCGTGTTGGGTAGGGAATGGGCATGGCGCCCAGGTCTGCAAAATACCACTCCTCCGTAGGAGCAGCCGCCAGATAGTTTCATATTTTCATCTGTGCTGATGAGATTCGCAGGTAGAACCATGTTTCGACAGCTTCAAGGACTATGATCCTCATCATCCCCCGTATTTCCCTAAAGAAAGGGCAATCGAGGTATCCTCCTTACTCTTAAAGACGGGTGCGTGCTACGTGTCAGCTTGCCTATATCTAATGCGATTGGCCCAGAATTCATATTTCCATTCTTTCCCATTGGGTTTAATTCGCTAAACGTCCACCACCACTTCACGACTCGCTCAAGATCGTGCTACCATAATGAGCCAAATCAGCCGGAACCCCAGCCTTATTCTACTTATGAAGCCGTCGGGGCAGGCCATCTGGTGCCTGATCCCTCCCATCGACGCATTAGCTACTCCCTCATTACTTATGAGGGATTCCCAGCTGCGGTTGCCCGTATCTTATAGCATGGCTGTTATTGAAGTAGTCCTCTACTATCAAAGCCATTCTCGCCAAGGCAGTTCTCTATATAACCACGCTATGCTGAGTTGTGCGGCAAGCGGAGCACAGCCTCGCCCATCCCATATCACCGACCCCGCTATCTCCTTCGTGACCCTCAAGTACCGTTCGCCCTTTTCTGTGGGCTCGACTTTTCTACCACACATCGCCATCGACACGACTGTACATTCGTGCTCCGCACCAAAACCAAATCTACAGAGTTGCGCCGCCATTACGAATTCATCATCGTTGTGCGGAGGCTTTTCATAAACCCATGCAACCACTGTCAGTCGACCCGTGCTGAACTCGCTGTTCCCTGAAAAACTACAGACCAGAGTCGACTCCCTCGAGGGTTACTTCGTGAGAGGGCTTCGCAAAATTTCCTACGCAGACCCCTCGACCGAGAGGTCCGCTAGTTCCTACTCAAGTACACACAGGAAACATGACAGTTCTATCATAGGGGCAACGCCTTGAGTTTTCCTAGGCTTGGCCCCTCCCAGCAAATACTGGTAGGAAAATAATTCCTAGACCTCACGTCTAGGAGTAATTCCCCTACAGGAGCAGACTTCGACGCCCCCAGAAACTATCGGGTGACGCGGCGCCCCAACGCTGTGTACGCGGACTAATCCAGACTTTGGGCCATACAGATCGCAGATCGCGTCAAGGATTCGGTTCAGAACGAGCCAACCTTACACTCTAGCCGGAGCGCACAAGTGCTCCATAACGGCGCTTCCTATCGACCTAAGTGTCAAGCGGTTCACTGCACTCTGGTATAACCACAAATGAGTGCTTGCGAGCTTATGAGCCACATCAAGGTGAGGGAGTTCTGTATCACAATCAGCGTCCAGTCCTCTCAGAAACACTTCGTATAATGGCTTATGTTACAAGCATTACATCCCTAAGCTACACCACCTTCTTTCGGACGGCACAGCGTCCCGTCATGGAATTGCCCTACCAGCAATCTCAAGATTGCACTATGGATCTAGATGTACAAGCATACCACCACCAGTTCATGAGTGCAGCAACAAGGAATGCGCTACTCCAGCATATTCTCAAACCCGAGTTCAGTTCTCACATATGTTGTAACGTGAACTAAGTGCCATAGTCCTACATGCAGACATTGTCCCCTAGGTAGCTCATCGCCCTGCCAAAAGAATAGCTACACCTACAGACACCAACTCAGCTACTAAACCTAACAATCACCATCTTGCTCCCTAAGCACTCTCAATAAATCTAATAATGAACACCGGACTGCACCAATTCAAAGTGTGAAGAATGCATCAGTGCCAAACACTCACCCCCTATTCGCTCTCAAAGACCCACGTGAGTGTACTCGACACCTATACTTTCTTACCGTTGTAAAGTTACATACAAACGGTGGTGCGTGACTCATCTGGTGCCTCTGAGATGTCAGGTCCTGCGTCGAATCATTCCAATACGGTTGCTCCCTTTACCGAACTGCAGATCATTCATGAGGCAAAAGGCAGCTGTTGTCTTTCATTATGTTCTCAGGAGCACTCCCATTCTAGGGATTTTAGTCACGTCGATTCCGTATCCCAGCACCTACATCAACTAGGCCTTCCCCTCTAGGAGGGACTTTACACCCCTCTTATGGTAAGACCCCCACAACACTGGGGCGTTGCAAGCGATCCCCTAGTCCTTACATACCTCAACTTGAGAGAGCGCCATCACCGTCATAAACAGCCTTTAAAGCTACTTACGCTATATCATCCTCGCCATAGCCCGAGAGTCAGAATTGCTACCACCTTCCACCGAGTCAACGGTAAAACCGTATTACCGTCTGGGTTCCTTTCCTAAACAACACAGCCCTGTGCCTTTAAAGCCGGTAATTATAAACTACCCGTGCTTCAAGGCATCCTAATGCGGGAGCGCGCTTGATTGTTTCCTTTCTCTTCAAGTAATTCACCCTATCCCCTCGACAGGCTTAGATCGGCTGTGTGTATGACGTCTATGCTCAGCTACACCTACTAGGCGCCGTGATAACACGGCCGCCGTTTTGGATCCGTCCAGAATATTGCGAGGCGCATTCCGAAGGATCAGATTAGCCTAGGCCCCTGCCGATACAGTGCTTTAGCACTGGTCAATTTGATGAGGCGGACCAACGCACCAAAACCCGCTGAAGATCTTCAAATCAACGCAATAATCGTACAGATTACACCCACCCTCTCCTGGGTCTTCCTAAACCGGGCTTAACAAGTCAGGAGTTCGTAGTTGATTCCTCAGGGGCTCACAGTCCTTAGGTGCTCAGAAATAATGCACATCGGACCAGCGGAGAACGACCCTTGTCAAAGCATGATTACGTGATCACATTTCAAACTAGAGCACTCTGAAAGCGCATAGCTCCGCCTAGTGAGGTAACGGTAGCAAAAAATTCAAGGTGACTCTGAAACCATAATTTTCTTTGTATAAACTCCAAAATCTAATCATTTGTGCCTTTTGATAGTAATAATAGCTTGTGCAATTTTCTTGAAGATCCGTTTATGACTTTTTGAGTTATACTGTTAACAAACGTTATGACAAACATGAGTCAAACATACAAACGAACAAACCGATCTGTACCAAAATTTAATCATTTATGTCTTTTAACATTACTGACAACTCCTATAAATTTCATAAAGATCCCTCCATTTTTTGTTATTGTGCTAACAAGCATAAAATTAAAAACAGTGAATAACGAACGAATGAACAAACGGATCATTACCAAAATTTGGTCATTTAGTCTTTGTTATATACCTAACAACTCATGTTAATTTCATTAAAATCCATTCATAGCTTTTTGAGTTATGGCATTGCGAAAAATGAGGCAGACAAACAAACAAACGGATGGACATATCTTCACCAAAAGTTAATCATCTGTTCCTCGTAACATACCTAACAATCCCTGTAAATTTCACCCAAATCCGTTCATAAATTTTTGAGTTATCTTGGTGACAGACAAAGAGACAGACAGACAAACACGACGAAAACATAACCTTCTTGGCGGAGGTAATTATACCAACACTTGTTGAATAATTGCAATCTCTCGCGCTTGGAAGTAAACTCTTCACACAGTATCAAATTACCCTGAACACGATCGCGAGGTATCATTTGAAAGCAGCCCAACATATCCAACCGACGGACTCGACTCTCTGATTCGTCTAAACTAGACCACCGAGTAGTTTACATGTCACTCCCCTACCATATAAGCCGTTTGGCGCCTCGCCTCTAGACAAGGCGCAGCACTTCCTTTGGTTATTGCTCTGAGAGATCAGCTGCAGCCGTGCCTCGTGCTTAGGAGGATCGTGACCACGAGTGTCATAGGAGTGTTCGTACAATTTCTTTGGTGTCACTTCTGACGGCTGTATACACTTGTAGTTAAAAGATAAATTATTATAGAGACCCGCTCTGCATATAGTTGTGCAGATTACCGCTGCTTGTCCTTTTTGCATATCATGGACTAGACGCTAGTAGAACGCTACTGTGCCCACGGTATATTATGTTCATTCCCTTATGCAAATGCATTGTAAATAATGTATGGGTGAAGCATTTCCCATTTAGGTCATTTTCGACTTTGCAATTAACCATCAGCCCTACCAGTTAACAATCATTTTCGCTTGTAAATTCGGTGCCATCGTTTTTATTCGTTAAATTTTTCTATTGCTTCTCGCGCCCCTCTGGTTTTCATTAATTACCTTCACCAATGAGGTTATGTTTTTGTCGTGTCTGTCTGTCAGCAAAATTACTCAAAAAGTTATGATCGGATCTTTGCAAAATTTACAGGGATTGTTAGGTGTGTTAACAGTTACAGATAATTAACTTCTGGTGAAAATCCATTCATCTGTTTGTCTGCCTATTTTTCTTAGGGCCATAACATACAAAGTTATGGACAGATTTTCATAAAATTTACTTGAGTCGTTACGTATAATACGACGAGTAAATGACCAAATTTTTGTAGTAATCTGTTAATTCGCTTGTGTGTTTGTCGTTGTGTTTGATTTTATGCTTGTTAGCACAATCATTCCAAAGGTTATGGATGGAACTTTATGAAATTTACAGGATTTGTTAGTAATGTTAAAAGACATAGATGATTAAATTTTGGTCATGATCGGTTGGTCTGTTTGTGTGTTTGACTTATGTATGTCATATTAGCTAGGCCCTCGGGACGTCTGTCTCTCATGCCCATTTTGCTTCCTTTCCGATTTCATACTCCTACTTGCTCATGCTTTTCTCACCTCTCGCTCACTTGACACCGTGTAGGACTTAGCCCAGTGGATTGTGCTGCCTTTACCTCTTGATACCTGCTTCACAAGCGGAAAATTGCTTCAATTTTAATCTGATTTAGTCTTGCAAACCGTTCCATTAGGTTGTATGATGCTTAATCCCTGTTCCTCTTTCTGAAAAGTTTTTCAGGTTGTTGTCGGGCCTTCGGAAGAGGTGGCTTCAGCCAATCTGGAGCACCGCCAGACTGCAAGTCTGTCCGCCGAGTGGCTATGTCATCCGCCATGTGGCGTCCGGACAGTCAGCCGAGGCTACCTCGAGGCGTGTGCTGGTTCCGCTCCTCATGCCCACTTGTGAAGCCGTCGGGGCAAGTCACCTGGTGCCTGCGCTCTCCCTTCTGCTTCACTTGCATCGACACCAAATCTCCCAGCGAGCTCTTCCTCGTCCATATAATTTGTGCTATTGTATTAAAAAAAATCATGATTGAAAATTGCAGGGTGCAGAGCACCATCTCAGTTATGGCAACCTGGCCTTTGGGTGGCTCTGCACCTGTTGTGAGTGTTGGTATGGGCTTGGCATGGCATCCATGCCTGCATTAGTACCACACTGTCAATAGCAGTCGAGTGTGAGCTCCTCTCAGAACGAAGCCTCGCGCCCGTAACCCCCCTCCTCACTGTTGCAGTGTTGCCATGCATGAGTAACCCTCTAGTAAGCGGTTATGGCAGCTAAGGGGAAGGGGCAGGGTCCTTAGCGTTGCCTCCCTCATACAGGGGTTTCCCCTGCAGGGCAACAGTGAGCTGGGCTATTGCACGGCGCAAGTCGCAGTGAGGCTCCAACCATCCACCTGAGTGGATGACCAGCCCCTGCGGCGAGTGATAGTGTGGTTATGGCAGCACTATCGGGACCAGACCGGACGCAGTAGGCCCAACGACGAGCAAGGAAGTACTTCGCCTTTCCTGACTTGGCATGGCGCCCAAGTCCGTTAAAGTACCACACTCCCACAGTAGCATCCTGAAAAAAAATCTGCAGTGTGTGGGTTGAGCACTTGGTTTGGTGCAGCTGATTCCAGGGCTCCTTCTGTGGAGGTCGTACTGGGTAAGGGGTGTTCACCAACTACCTGTTGGGTGTTATGGGCTTGGCATGGCGGCCAAATCTGCAACAGTATGTACTTCACTCCAACAGCAAAAAAACAAAAAAATTCAAAAACTTGAAAAATAAACATTTAACAGAACACAGCCTCTGTTATGGACTTGGCATAGGGAGCATCCAAGTCCTCACCAGCCCCTCACTGCGGCAAAAAAAAAACTACGTAGTTCAGAGCACAACCTCGGTTATGGCAACCAGTTCTTGGAGTGTCTCAGCAATTGTTGTGAGTGCTGGTATGGGCTTGGCATGAAGGAGTCCAGGTCTGTTATAGTACCTCACTTTCAGCAGCAGTGGACCTCGAGCTCCTCCTAGCACGAAGCCTCGGGCTATACTGCGAGGAGCTCCGGACTGCATCCACTGACGAGTTGTTGCCACCTGCGATTGTCCCGCTAGCAAGTGGATCATGGCAACCAGGTCTGTGAGTATCTCCGTACTCGTTGCGTGGGTCGCTTTGACCGGCCAGGTCGTTCGAACCTCTGCCAGTACCAACAGCTTACTGTAGCCAAGAGGGACTCACTCTGGGCTCATAGCCAACCGGAATTGCATGGGCTTCTGTTCACCCACTCAACACCACTCCAGGGTTGCCAATCACCCGTCCTTTGCTACGCCTATCATGGCTACAAGGGGGAACTTTGTCTCCTCGCCTTCATCCACCTGTGCAAGCTCCTCCCCATAGGAGCATCAAGTGCTTAGCTTCGCAGGGCTCAAAAGTCACCCGCGAGAGTGCTACCCAAGGTTAAGGTAACCTCGCACCTCACCAAGGACTACTAAGACCTTGACATCGTGAGGCGGCTATGCCGCACTCGCGAAGTTTGGGGACGCGAGCCTATACTATATCGAAAACAGCTGCGTTTCCCAGTCCCTTTGACAACTGAGTTTCGTAATGGAGTAGTATGTGACCACTGTGTTGACACTTTCTACAGGCTATCGAGAACTTACAGTCTAGCTACGCTGACGTGTCTCAGATTATTACAGGAACCTTGGTAACTCCATTATAACGCTTCTACCGGAAGGGGGAAACTTGCGCCCAGCACCCTCTGTACAATGTAGCGGAAAAAATAAGAGAATGATTTCCATTTTTTTAAAATAGAGGTTAACCATGTAGAGTAGGTTAATGAATCTTTTGAATGGGTTCCTAAGGAATGTATTTAACATATTTCTACAAAATATCAGGACAAACATAACTATATTTAATACATTACAGCAATCTAACAAACAATAACGAAAATTGAGCAGACATTGAACGTTTGTATTCATTTACTTCTTTTCTTTGTAAGAATATTGGACATTATTTGCTGTTTGTAATTTTCCACCGCAGTGGACTGAACTCTGTTCATGTCCGGGGATATTACACGCTCCCCCGGTGTTGTACGAGTGCTGAGATCTAACTGTTTGACACCATTAGATATGTGTCGTCCATCACGACGACTGCAAATAGACATCTTAGGATCAGGCAGGGCAGCGATTATATTCTCTGTATGGGTGCGGTGTCTCTGCTGCCGTGCTGATGTGGCTCTGAAACTCGTAACGAGTCTCGTCTTGAAGTCTTGGTGTGCAAGTTCCACTATAGCAATTTTATTAGCAGATCTATCTGCATAGCTCGTCGACAATAGTTTTGTACCTGATTAAACTGTGGCCGAGGTTTCCAGTCTGCTCTGAACTATGCTCATTTGTTGACCTTAGTGTTGGGCATTGTAGAAGTTGTACGCTGCATAAAGTTGAATGAGTGGATAGTACACCTTTGCTTCCCACGCCAACGGCCCGTATCAGGGGACTGCGGTTTGTTCCCCTATGGAACAAGAGAAAATATGTGCGTCTACGAATTTTTTTTTCGTTTGGTATAGACCCGCTTTAAAATTCCAGCGTAGCGGCGCGACGGTCAGCCTTCGGTACGTATGCGCTGTACCCTACATTTGTTAGCTAGCCACAGGCTTCATTATTGTGATAATTCGGCTGTGGTAACGTTTGATTGGGGTATATAAAATGGCCCTGCTCGTTGAAAATCGCACTGTTTGTGAAACACAATTATTTATTCCCTTGCTTAGTGTTAAAATCCTCAATTCAGCTAAACATTTTCATATCGCTGAAGCTTATAGAAAAAACGTTATGACTGGTGGAATGGTTTGGACATGGGTTAGGGCTTTTACAAATTGCCTCACAAATGTTTCTGATGAACATTGGGCAAGAGACTTCTTTGTAGAACGGATTTAAAAACTTGTACCCTACAATTAGCCTAAATTTCATAGGAAGGTAGATTGAAGTATAGACGCTTGTGTACAAACTAAGTTGAAGCTATAATTATACAGTACCTGGTTTTTATTTCAAAATATTCTTCCAGCTGTGAAGAAACCCATTCGCTTCGTTCTTTTTGTCGCTTTATTTCTATAATAATCTCTGATTTCCTGCTAGTACACAGAAAAGTGTCCAGTTTGTGTTAACAAATTTTATAACCCTTCGTAGAGGCCTGTGTGGACGAAAGTGATAATTTTTTTATTAAATACTGCTTCTTAAACTCGCATTAGTGCTTTAGGGGATTCCTTCGCCCTCAAAATTTCTTTACAAGTTGGTTAAAAGCTCTTTAAATAATGGCTGTTTTGCTTATTCTGCTACTTCTCTAAAAAATGTTGAAATTAACCTTATGATATATATGGGATAGTTATCGAGCTATTTACTCTGGTTTAGTAATATAGTAAGTTGTATGTTTCGGTGACACTCCACAGTTTCTCACTATCAACAACAAATTTATCTCAAATATGAAAAAATTGATGTCGCTTCAAGTTTTAAAACAGGATTTGCACATTGAATCAAATTCCGTGCAATTAGATTAGTTAGGCTTGCACGCCACAAATAATTTTTTTGCCCTGCATTTAGCGAAGTCATATAGCCGTATATCGTGTTGGCTCCTTTGCTGGCATAATTTGTTTCCAGTGGTCAATGGCTTTTATCATTTTTACTAATGCCAATCCCATACAGCAGATTAGACGTAAATGGGTTCCTCTTCTCATTTGATGTACTGCTGAGACATTTTTCTCGTGTAAAATACTTCTGTAGGGCATAGGGAAGCCTCTTCCATCAATACTAAAAAAAATCATCATAGAATTGCTGCTGGTCCCGCCATTCTGCCGTTATTAGGCGTTTGTTGAAAGTTTTTGCGCTGGATCCATTCCGTGTCGTTTATTTTCTTTTCTTCGATATATCAATTATGCTTGCATCGTAAGCCATGAGTGATAGTTGCCTCGAGGTTTGCTCTGCTGCCTCACCACTTAAGTTGAAGCAATGTTCAGTAATGTTGCCCAAGTTGCCTGTTGCTGAGACAGCTGAAGGCTTGCGTAAATATGGGTCTGCTGCAAAGCTAGATAAGCTCACACAGCCTTCAGTGCCCCTGTACCAATTGCCAGTGTCTGAGGCTGTGGAAGCTCCAACTCTGTATCATGGAGACTGCAAACAAGAGCCGTCAGTTGCAGGAATCAAGCTTGATGGTGAGTACATAATGCAGTGACGTTCAGTCAACGCCTGCTTCTCTGAGCAGTAGACGGGTTGGGAGGGTCAAAAGTAAGTCTTCTGTTCCATCGATGGCATGCAGGATATTCTAGACTTATTTCTTGATTTCTTGAGTTCCAGTTTTCGAATTTTGCTTTTCTGTAAAAGTTTAACGTGTGATTATATAATGTGTTAGCAATATAATAGCTGGAGTGTTCAGAGTGCATGCCTTAAGTGATAATGCGTAGGCTAGTTGTGGGTTTGCTTGAGTCTGTTATCTGTTTTATAAAAACTTTTAATATTGATTAAGCTTGTACTAATCAGACAGCTTCCCTAACTTCTCCGTCTTTGTACGTCCATCAGGACAGTCCTAATCAGCGCTGGGACACTCATTTAACAATTAATAATTGTTCCAATTATCTGAGGCCTCATAGAGCGATGATTTTTGATGTTATCTGGCTGTTACTTTTGCGGTGCAAAGGATATAGAAAAACATGCTCCGTTTCTTGGCTCATATAAGTGAGCTTTTATCTCTCTGATTTACTCTGAGCTTCCCCTTGTGTCATGCAAGTTGACGACTTCCAAGAAAAGCTATCTATAGGTGTGCAAATTGTATCATTGTACCACAAATAGCATCTTACAGTGTACGCGTGTTACGCCTTAGATCTATGCCAGTGCCATACAAATGTAGTTCAGGTACTTAGAAAATGGCATATTGGCATATAGATTTGAAAGGCATACTTCTTTGCCCCATTGTATCTTGTGCTAGTGGTTATAATCTTGGAAGTATCATCCTCTTTTGATTCATTTCTTGTAGTTTATCCTGTTTACTGGGAAAAGGGGTCTTTTGGTCTTTTGAAATGCCTGCTCCCTTAATCATGTTTGTGCTCGATGTCTCATGTGCGTAAATATAGTAGATTCTCTAATGATTTTTTGCATTTTTGTATGAAAAAGTGAATGTTCGTTAGATAATTAATTTTAAATTAAACAACCGTACAATTGTTTTAAAGGCTGTTCACTGCTCAGTCGAAAACACATATATTACAGCTCTTCTCCTGTGTGCTGATTTTTTGTCACTGTCCTAATTATTAGTCGGAACAAAGTTATATCCCTTACTCTTATAGTCAATGAACAGTAGGCTACTATGTAACTGATATGCGAGTAAATCCTCCATGTTTGTATTGCCAGTCTCAAGTGACGATGCTGCCTCTCTTTCTTTGGCTCCAATGGATGATCATTTGATCAAGCAGGAACTGACTGATGATGACTGCATATCTGTGAAGGAAGAGCTCATTGACTGGACCCCTGATGAGCTGGTAAGACTGTTGGCTGCTTCTTGTAGCTTACTAGTTAGGTGTGCTGGAAACACGTCACTGGTCAGTTTTATAGTGGGCATCTGTAATACTCGTATCTTGGAGGATATTTTTGTGTCATAGCAAATATACCTTGAATACGTCAACAGTGCATTTTATGATGCAGGTAGGTTATAAGTGTATATGTGGGTGTGTATATGCTTCAGAGTGATGCTTGGATTATTGGTCCACTCCTCCTCATGGGGCATATGATGGGCCATAGACCGTAGGGTTAGATTAGCTAGGTTCGCTTGTTCTATGTTATGAGAAGAAATGGTCCCAAGGGAACCCTTTCGCTTACCTTAGCCATTAGCTAGGAATTCAGGTCTTTTCTACCCACTTTACTTCCTTTCGATTTCATTCTCATACCGATCCCATTTTCCTCTGTTCTGTCTTTTCGTTCCAGACTTGCTTTTCCCATGAGCATTGACTCTGTGGAGCAACACTCCTGTGCATGGGTTACACGTTTCTATCAGCATACTACATGCCCTTGTTTCTTCTTCTGTTAAATTACCATTTTTGTAATTTACCATTTTTGTGGAAACGGAGGCTGAAGCTATTGAATAAAATAATAATTTTAATCACCCCAGCGTGTATTTTATCTATGTTTCGAAGCAGCAACTTCTGGATAATGGAAAAAGTTTGCAATATTTTGCTGTTCTCTTGAAAGATACTAGAAATGGGGAAGAGTTATCTTGCAGCCTCCTGATCTCTGGTGTATTGGCCAGAAACAACAATTTTCTGTCACTGTCCCATCAGGCTATTATCCCAGCAAGTCATATTTCTGTCCATATTTCTTAGGCTCCAAGCCCCCTTGAGTTTTCTGAGTGAGGTTTGCACAAATCGTTGTATGTACGTCTGGCCGCAGTATGTGCTGACTAGGTTAGTTTACGAGGTTAAGTAGGTTCTCAATACTTCCCCTTCTGTTTCCATAGGTGGGCCGCTGATCGAGTTGGTCGACTTATTCTGCTGGACTCCAACGTTCTCTCGTATGAAAGACCACAAAAGGGTCTATCTGCATGAGACTGTCTTCTGCTTTTTTCTCTTTTCCCAACTCCAGACCTTCCGAGAGAAATACTGAGATAAAATATTTAGGTAACTTTCAGCGCAGTGCGGCTTAGAATCTTTGCACTAGCAGACTTTTTCACCATTACTATGTCTTTCTGAGCACTTCTTTGTTTACAGTAATCTACAATATAAATTCCTTTGATGGGTCGTAACCGTACTGTCGCAGACCTTGGCAAGCTAACGATATTCACGGTGCCCTGCAAGTAGTGGTTTTTGCTTTATTCTGTTCTTCCTCTTCGTTATCGACTTACTGTTTCCATGCACGTTGATCCTGTGAGGGAACACCTTCGTACATGGGTTCCCGTTTCTCTTGGCATACTATGTGTCCCTTGCCCTTTCCTCTGTGATATCGTTCTGCTTGGAAATGGAGGCTTAAACTTCCTGACTACAACTAACTAAATAATGGTTTTAGCAGATGGCAGCTATAAAAGTTTCATCATCAATTGAGCTTTCACTTCAGCGATGACTCACACGAAGGCCAATATTAACCCATTGCATCCTGTAGTGGCTCCATGCTATTGCTGCAGGCCAGGGAATGCTGATACTAATGACATTAAAGGTCGATTGTTCTCGTCTGCCAGCCAGAGGGGCTAACTTTTGTTGCGCTTTATGCGCTTAGTCAACTTGATGCTAGGTCCATCGGCGGCGATATACAAATTGCCGATCTGTGGTTTATTGCAGCCGTACACTTCTCCATGCCCTATATCTGCAGGGCGAGCCAATACGTGTGGGTTTCCTAGAACAGTTGTGTGCAATCAAATTGACTTGACCTTCATATTAACCTCAGACGCAGACTATCGGTGTTCGTGCCTCCCCGCCAAATTGGTTATTTCTTGCGACTCATGGCGTGCTCAGGCGGCATTGCAGTTCTCAGACGCTATTGCGTGGATGTTGGCCCTAACAACAAAGAGGCTGGTGGGGAGGATGCTGTTTATGCATAGGTTTCTGTCTCTTACGCCAAAAGTGTGTCAATCTGTGTTCGTTCACAGCCGTGCATTTCGTGTGGCCTGTGGGCATACATCTGAAGCATGAGCCAGTGCGTGTAGACGTACCGGTTGAGGCATGCGGTAAAGTTGTCTGTATTTACTAGTAAGGGCCGAAATATACCAAAAGAAGTTCGGCTAGAAGCGGACAGGCAGGCTGGCAGTTTTTGAAAAGAATGGAATGCGTTATAGCGCGCACAGCGAGCAGCGGCAGTTGAGCTGGCTGCTGCCTCTGTTCGGTGTGTGCGTTTCAATCCAGTCCGTGCTTCTCAAAAACTGCCAGCCTCTTGCTGAATTGTTTTTCGTGTGTTCCAGCCCTAAGGCGCTTTACCATCTGTTGTGTTCAAGCAGCCGTAGTACCGTTCCCAGCGACAGCTCACCTGATGTGGCTTCTCGATCCTGGTAGTTGGAAGGGCAGCGTGGGTTTGGTTGTGTTTTAAAGGCAAGTCGGCAATCTGCAGCGACCATAGACATTGCCCTCCGTCTCTCAAGAATAAGTTCCGCTAACTTTGAAAGTGACGTAGCTATTGCTATAGAGCGATAAATGCTCTTGTCCGACACACATTTTGTCTTTGATTTTACAATTAGCGCTATTATGACCTGCATTAGATTGACTGGGAGGAAACATGCAGTTAGGCAGCCAGTTAGAAAAGCAGCACATAGTGTTGCAAGCTTAGAAGGGCTGTATGTGCGGGTTTCATTGGGGACCTTGTCCGCACCTGTAGCTTTATTAGTTTTATGTAGCTTTAATGCTTCCGGGACCTCGTTATCCGATAAAGTACATTGGCCATGAGGTGAGCTCATATTGTCAAGAATACTATTAACATAATCTTCATGATTGCTGACATGAAAACCATTTACAACGCCTTCATAATAGGATTTCGAGAATTCAGCAATGTTACTTCTCTTGTGAGTGCAACTACCTATTGTGCAACTGTGTGCACCTTCGGTTATATTTCCTTCTAGAAATCATTGCCTCTATTTAGGGTTCGTTTGCAACTTAGTTTTTCTGTTCTAAGAAAAACGCCTGCGCATTTGCTTAGTGGTAATTCGGCATCTGTTGTGTAGCTTATTCTTTTGTAGAGTAATCAGTGAGCATGGTCCAGGTCCTCTGGTTTATCTAAAAGGCCGGTTCAATACGTCTAAATACATGGACATGTTGATTGGAGTTTTTGTTTCCAATTATAATAATTTTTCGGTGAACTCCATCTTCATGTTGGACAATATTATAATACCCACCAACCACTGTCAGAAGATTCGAATCCAGTGAAGAATATATGGTATAAAATAAAGAACTAGTTACGCAAGGAAAATATGCACCATCATAAAGAATTGCAAGGCAAAAATGAAAAGGGATTCGCCTTTTCACAAGAGTAGGCAATTCGAAGAGCTATCATATATTGCATGCCATCAAATTTCAGAAAAGTTGTGCTACTAAATATTTACAATTCTATATTGGTGGCTCAAAATATCGATTAAAAACTCATTAGAGTTTTTTCAATGATGCAGACGATTTATGCTGACTCTCGACTATAAAAACATGATTAGCCTAATGTTATGTCATAAAGCGGTTTAATAATTAAATGAGGAAATGGTGATGAATCGATTACTTAATAATTTGCTATGGTCAGTAATATTACTTCATTGCAATTTAGAATTTTATGAAAATATTGCCAGTGCAGAGTTCCTGTCTGGCGCCACTGTGGTTTTTTGTATATTGCTGAAATTTTTTGAAGTCTAGCCCTTTACCGATTTCGGAAATTTAAATTAGATGAATTTTTTTGTCCAGCGAAGAGCACATGATGCCTCCTTCTCTCTTTCCTAACTGATAAGGTAGGAGGGGGGGAGGGGAGGGGGGCAATTGCCCTTCCCGCTCCCCTATTTCGCAATCCTTGTAAAAATACCCTATGGCAGACTGCATCAATTCCCTCGAGATCAGCGGTTTTCTAAAGCTGCTTCTTGTGATTGGGTGAGCTCTACAAGAAAATTTTTCCCTAGGCAGTGAGTGCGTCTCAAAAGCGAGCCAGTACTCTCATAATTGTAGAAGAATTAGCAATAAGTAGATAGATGTCATCAGCCTATAAAAGTAGCTTTGTATATTTCTCACATTGCTTGGATGAGTGAGATGGATGCCTTAGAGTTATGGTAACTCTACCTGCAGGAGAATATGAAAACCGAGGAGACTCGTCAAGGAACACTACCGGCAACTCACGCGCGTGGTGGTAGGGAGAGATCTGCAGCAGGACCCTCAAGTAAGCCCCGTATGGCTGAGACTGTCAGGTTTCTCAGTATACCTAACCTAACCATACCACCATTCCTACTTACTTGCTCAGCTGCTATCTTGCGCAGTCCATAAGCTCTTCGACCGCTTAAACTAAGCATTTGATTAGGGTACTGATATGAGTATATTTTACTTCTTGAGTTATACTACATACTTCACGGCTTCTTAGCAGGCAAATGTGTATCATAACTGATGGTAGCGTTTGTGAACTTTCTTTGCAACCTGGCATTATTGTCATGGAAAATCCTGTCTCTTTGTGTACTTTGTGATAACTAGCATCTGAACTGTTGATTAGTAATGCAAAGCCTTGTCTTGCTTTGTTGAGCTTAGGAATAATATGAGTTCTATTTTATTTCCAGCTTCAAGTGTCAGGGCTGCCTCTGCACTGTTCGCTCTTGGAGGCGCTCCTCAGATGAAACTGGAATTGATTGATGATGATTACATCTTTATGGAAAAGCCCACGGACAAAACACCTGAAGAGCAGGTATTACTTGACTGCTTGTTCAACTTAGCTACCATTTCATTATGTACTGAGCGGAGTAGTCTTATACCTGCTGATGTTACTTAGTAGCAGCCTTCCAGTGTGCTTTCTGTGCTGACGCCTCAGTTGTTGGGGTAATTTTGTTTCCAATATAGGAGCTGTTAATTGGTCGGTCAATTTTCACTGCACCCTCCTCTGGGAAACAAACACGCTGTGGGCCGTCAGCGGATATTGACCAACTGGCCGCAGAAGAGTTAGTCAGCTACAACCGAACACGGGTTACTAAGAACTATGGCGCATTTAGCGGATGGTTCAACGATCTGAGCCCCTCTACCTTAAGGTAAGTACCACCGCGGTAGCTATGCGCTCCAAGAACATTTACTTACTGAGCGCGCCGAGCGCCTTGCACAAAGATCGCTCACCTGGAATGGGTATCGTTCCCGGGACCTTCAGAACAACTGCAGCACGTAAGGTCTGCTGCTACCGTGAGGTTCACAGGCTGCAATTCAGCATTCGAACATTCCTAGTTTATCTATATATTTTAGGAATTTAAGTTGCATGTTTTTTATCCTATTCAACCCATTATTCTTCGAGTGATTCGCTTCATAGCTACTGAACTGGATTGTGTTATTATTTAGTCAGTGAAGAGACAAAACTGTATCATGAGTACAGCATTTGGATTCATCGTGAATTTTGTATTCTGTGAAAAGAGGATATCTAAATCTTGTCTTTCCTTGTTGGCGTAATAATCATCTGTCCTAGCGAGAGTTGATCCATTACTTGAAGTAAAGAGAGGGCATGTTTCCTATCGTCTGTTTTGTATGAAAACATTTTCCTCGAAACGAAGCTATTTCTTCTGGTAGCTTTGGCATTTCTGTTGCCTTCTTTTGGAATATTGCTCTCCGGTCTGGGTTTCAGCTGCAGCCAGTCACTTTCGTCTGCTGGACCGACATGTTAACTCAGCCAGTACGCTGTGTACTGCAAATGATCTGGTACATGTGTCCCCGAGGTGGAGGGTGGCCTCCCTGTGAACGCTATGTACGCTATGTCTGTAGCTGCAACTCACGAGTTACGGCTTATTCCCATTCATTTACACATTGGAGACTATTGGGTAGCGAACTTACACTCGGTGATCTCTATCCTGTTTGTTTTGAACTGGAATTCGTTGCTCAGATTCGTGTTCGGCAGCGTGGATCTGGTAGCCTTCAAGTCAGCTGTTAATGGTTTTTCGATAAATTTTTCATTACCAACGTGTTCGGCTTCCTGCTGATGCTCTAAGCTGTATTTGGGGTGAGCGTGTAGATTTTTTGAAGATTACTAACTATTAAAGGGTCCCTAGTGCCTTATCCGCAGGGAATGGTGCAACTTGCCGCTGTTGTTGCTGACGAGGTTAGTTTTGTAAAGTTAGGTTTTCTATTTTTCTTTTTCTGTTCCGTGAGGTAGTCTGTCGATCGAATGAGCTAACCTAGTATGCGGGACACCTCTACTCTCTCTCTCTCGTGTGGAAAGCCACTAAGGGGGCCGTCCACTCGAGTATCTTCTACTGTCTCATTGCTCCTTTTTCTCGACAGTAGTAGCGCACTGAGCTAACTGAAATTTTCAGCATTTTATTGCTTGCATATATACATATATATTAATATCGCTTGCCAATTCTTTTCCAGGTGGATGAAGGGAGCAATACTCAGAAAACAGGGATCGCAGCACCTCACGGTGGTGACAGACCTCCAGCACAATCCTCTAGTGAGACCCATATGGCAGCTACCACCTCAGTTTATCCAACTTTGTTGGCCGATCGTGAGACCTCAGTCGAGTTGTGTGGCTCATCATCATCATCTCGTAGGCTTCCTGTTGATCTTAGTCCTTCAGCTTCTGCTGCTTGTGAGAATCGTAGAAGGGAACTGCATGAGTGTTGTGTGTGTGAGTATGTCGGTGCTTCTGACCAGGATCTGAAGACTCATTTTAAGACCAGGCATTCAGGACAGCAGCCTTACCAATGCAAAAGATGTGATTATACTGCAAGAGGAAAGTCACTCTTGATGCGCCATTTTATTCCTGTACATTACGGCTTAAAGCCAATTAAATGCAACGAATGTGATTTCGCTTGTGTTTCGAAGTTTCATCTTAGTAGACACATTGCATTCAAACATTCAAGAGTGAAACCATACAAGTGCAGCGAATGCGATTTCTCTTGTGTTTTGAAGTCCTATCTTAGTGCCCACGTTGCATACAAACATTCGGGAGTGAAACCATACCAGTGCGGTAAGTGTGATTATGCTTGTGTTACGAAGTCTAATCTTAGTGAGCACATTGCATTCAAACATTCAGAAGTGAAGCCATACCAGTGCGGTGAATGTGATTTTGCTTCTGTTACCAAGTCTCATCTCACTAGGCACATTGCATACAAGCATTCAAGAGTGAAACCATTCCAGTGCGGTGAATGTGATTTTGCTTCTGTTACGAAATTTCATCTTAGTAGGCACATTGCATCCAAGCATTCAGGAGTGAAACCTTACGAACCATACAAGTGCGGTGAATGTGATTATGCATGTGTTACGAAGTCTCGACTCAGCTATCACATTGCATCCAAGCATTCAGGAGTGAAACCATACCGGTGCAGTGAATGTGATTATGCATGTGTTACGAAGTTTAATCTTACTAAGCATGTTGCATGCAAGCATTCAGGAGTGAAACCGTACCAGTGCAGTGAATCTGATTATGCTTGTGTTCTGAAATCTCGGCTCAGTAGTCACATTGCCTCTCAGCATTCAGGAGGGAAACTGTCATAATGCAGTGAATCTGATAGGTTTCTGTTTCAAAGCTTAAACTCTCAAACATTTAGGAGAGAAACAGTTTGACTCATGTTTGTGAGATTATGCATGGGTTAGGAAGTAGAGTCTCAACGTTGATTTTTTTGCTAAACATTCGTAAGAAAATCTGCTCCAATGCATTGAATGAAATTTTGCTAGTGTAATGAAAAGAGACTTCGGCCGTCTCATCGTTCGCCAGCACCCAAGAGAGTAGTCCAGATCAGCGGTGACCGTATTTTAGTGCCTTTTGTGCATTTATTGCAACGTGGTGTGCGAAAGCAACAGCTGGGACGTAGAGGTGACAGTGTTAGTCTCTAGAGAGTGTGTACGTGTGTGTCCAAGGCTCCAATTGAGGGGCATTAGAGTCTGTCCACTGGGCTCAGTGCGCCTCTCAGCGCTGTGATGAGAGGTTGAGATGTGTCAGCGGTGGCCTGAGGCTGGGTCAAACCGACGCAACAAGCGACGTGCAACGTGACAAATTTACTGCGTGAAAAATGTAACTTCGAATACTACTATATACTGGTCGAACTGATACAACATAGATCGCATGTCGCACCGTCTCCCAGTGCAGCATGCTGCAAATTATCGTGCGATCGACTGCAGGCGCTGCTCTAATTTGGCTCTGTTCAGTAGGCATTTATCTATAATGGTTGCCAAATATTCCATGCTGAACAAGAAAAATTGAAAACTCTTAAAAGACCTAAATATTTATTTCCTTTTTTGTTATAGTACAAAGACGCTGCTCTTACGAACACGTATATCTAAATGTTGCTGGCTATACGGTTGGCACCATCTGGGAACCACGCCTGGTGAGCAAAGTTTTAGCCATGCTTGAACAAGTCCATGAAATGAGATATACCTAGACTATAATTAATGTTATCTGGCTCATATTAATATATGTATATACTTTTAGATAATTTTCTTTCGAATATTTACTTTCCAACCAAAAAAAATATCTCCATCTTAGCTAAAGCAATCGAAGAAAGACGTGTTGGTATCTAGGCAGTATGGAAAGATGCCAGGTGCCGCCACACTCTCAATTCAAGCAAAGGGATTAACTTTCTAATGATTTTTCCAAGATACTTGACATTCCCTAACTTCTAATAACCCTTGCAGCTCAAGTGGTGCAAATTGCAATACGTATGCTATCCAGTGCTTTAAATAATAATGATTGGGATTCAAAAAAGTAGATGTGTTCCAGATATCTAGCCTACTGATAAGTTTTGTCCCTCTTGCACGGAACTACATTGCATTTTAAAATTCTATTAGCTAAACCTCTAGTCGGCAACGGTAGCCCCATGAGTCAGTCTTAGATAAATATCCAATTGCATTCGATAATTTCGCTATTATATTGCCAACAGTATGCATCTCATTTAGAGAAACTATTGCAAATTTCAAGCCATAATTCAGCTGCAATGTTTGCGCTTGGCTGAACTGAAATGCAACTATGCAGCCGAAGACAGCTTGATGTTGTTCTGCTCTCTGATTTTTGGTTTTACTTCAACAATCATACGAATTCAGTAGCTGTCTGTGTTGAGAAATACGTCTTGTAGCTTTTAAAGACACACGTATGTTACAAAATAGTTCCCTTTTTTGCAGAAAATGATCGAAGTCTCTCTGTAGTGAGTTGACCGAGCTTGCGGTAGTGGGCAACTATGACGTCAAAAATGAATGACCAATCAGCTCAACGTTTCCGATGTGAGAAATGGCCCCATACACAGTTAATGACAACATGTGTGAAAGTTCCCACAGAAATTTTGAATAATACTTAGCGGCATCGAGTTTCTAATACTAGTAACTCTTTTGTTTTTGGTGAAAAAAATGACGCTAAGTATGCAACATGAAATATTTTTGGGAAGCCAATGCTCTTCCAGCACTAGCGTCATAGGAAAATTACGCTCCTTCGGTTCTAATCCATACGATGATTTCAAATTTAATCTCCTGTGGTCAACTGTTGATACGCTGGAGTAACTTCTAGATATGCGTCCAATAGATTTTGATAACTTCTGTACAAGTTATGAACTGTACCAAACTGTAACTTTTATTTTAAATAGAATGTTTGCATAATGATGGACATCATCTCAACGAAGTGCGTGTGGCGGTATTTGGCTTCTCACGGTGTTTGAATCTGCACTCCCCTAGTGAAAACCCATAACATAAAATATTTTGAGCTGAAAACTTTTTCTTCAACAAATGAATCACATAAAGCTATATTTTGACCATGGAGAACAATTCGTTGAATTAATTTGTGACCGGTGAATTTTAAAGTTTCACCATTTTGTGCGGGGCAGCACCATACCGCCTGGCCGTGGCATTGGGCCTAAGCGTTGCCGTACGGTGACACGTGTAATGGCCGGCCTTGGGAAGGTATATATGCTGGGCTCTCTCCAGCTTGCCTCATTCAGTTGTCGACTGTCGTGGTTACCGGTGGTGCTACTCCTGCTCCGCACTGTACTGCTTATGAGACTTGAAGCTTCGTCGCAGCCGGTTACTAATCTTTAGTATGTACCACCTTGTTCTGTTGTTCTTTAACTGTTAATGTCTTCGAGTAATTAAACTGCTTGTAAATAGCATGCGTTTACGATGACAGTCATAGCACCAGCAAGACAAGCATAGCTGCATTCAGTGTTAACTTGTACCAAGTGCCGGCTTGATCGCACCGAATCTTTACGCCGAACAAACTTCATTAGACCTGGGAATTCGTGATTATGCTTGTGTGCCATCCAGTGTTAACCTCAACGAGGCGGTACTAGAAATCCCGGTCACAAATTGAATGAACTACTCCACAAATGTTACTATAACGGGGTTGAACTAGTCTTTATCTTTTTTAGCTGTGCTGGAAATATGAGAGTATAGACTTTCGAAATGACCCTTTCCACTTCATCGATTATGTCGTTATTGAGTAAACGTTTTTATTATTATACACATAAGGTAATGCTGCATCGTATTACTAAAGAAAGCTTCGATGGATAATTAAAGCTCACACCCTGCGTGCTAAATGAGGTCATCTGCTGTTGAGTAGACAAGTGCTGAAGTCTCGTAAATTTGTTGAAATGTTCTTATCTATTTTGCTCATGTTTATACCAATAAATAGCTATCATTAATACATTACGTGCATCTATTATTGGCACTTAATTGCAGTTCCATTATATTGTACATGTTAGAAACATCAGACTGCCTCTCAAGATTAAAGAACGTACATACGAACACACGTAATACATGCGTGTGTGTGTCGCATCGCGTAAGTGTGACTGATAGGGAAAAGTAGCTGTCGACGGCATCCAACGAAGCTCTCACAAAAATCGTGTTGCATCGCTTGTTGCTCCGGTCTGTCTCCGGCCATAGAGTCCGACCAACTTGAGTTTTCACATTGTCATTAGGTGGGCCTGTTCTAGATATCTGTAAGCATTTTATGTCAAATTCCGAGTCTTCTTTATCGTTCATATTGGAACAATCAATTCTCTGCACAAGTCAGTAACTTCATTTTTAGCAAATCAGCAAATCAAAATTTGAGCGGTTAACAGGCTACTTGTGACGTTAACGCACGCTGACCTGGTACTGTTTTTTTTTTTGCCGAAAATTTACATTACGTTTATGACTCTCCAAAAATGGACTCAAAATATGAATCAGCTCGCTCCCCTTCAAATTTTCATATTCTCAAATAGTAGAGTTTTTCATCCTTTTGTTGGAGTGATCTACTAATGCGAGTTCACAGTTGTTGGTTGTTAACCTGCTTGGTTGATCACTCTGTCCATTTCTCAAGAAAAGTGTAGTGAAGAAAAGTGAAAGAGAAAATTCTGCTGTTGCACCCTAGCGAATGAGACAGAAGAAACTTCTAGCCTTGACAATCTCTGCTGGTATGGCTTATCTCCTCAGGTAGCACCACCATGCGTCTCGGAAAGTAAACTGTATTCCATCCTTAATGTTTCCCCTACTGACTTCTCTGACTCGTAAACTGCTTAGCCTTCTGATGCCTGCTGCTCGCTAGGTCTGGTGCCAGACCTGGAACACAAAATATATCAGGCGCCATGGTGCCAAGTGAAGTGGGGTGAAACAAATTATAACTTACCACTTCCCTATCTTCAGAGCCCCTCGACCGAGCGTCTTGTATTCTCTCTCTGTGAACTTGGAAACATTGCGGTTACAATCTCCAGCCTGGCCTAATGGTCACCTAATTATTTCGTCCCTATCGTAGCTAGTGTTAGCAAACTAATAGCTTGTTTCTGAAAAATAAACATTGATAGGTGGGTTTTGTACGTAGTTCAGTTTTCTGTCTGAGCAGCGATATCTGCTCTGTTGGAAATACGTTATACATATTATGCTTAACTTTGTTAACAACTTTGAACTTAACGTTGTCTTGCAATTGTACTTTCTATTTATATACTCATCTTATTAGTTTATGTTGTTGTTGACCTAAAAGCACTTTTAGATAATACAATGGTAGCTATGTTTTGCGAGCAGCGTTGAAAGGTGCAATGAAGGGATGTAAATATTGATAGTGAACTATTTCATGCCACCTGAGTGGCCGCGCGTGCGTACTCGCCTGCTGAGCTGCAGTCCCAGGTACCAGGCTTTAGTATGTGTATTTCATATGCAAGTGAGCTGATGGAGTCTTAGAACTGGAAAGTTCGGGACTAATTGAAGTTAAGACCTGAAAAGCATTTTTGGCTATGATTTCTTTGTGTGTTTGAGTTATCTCCACTAACGTGCTTATGTTTTTGGCAGCGTTTGTCTATTTATTGGTCTAATCTTTATGAGTCAAAATTTTCCGAGCGAAGTTTATGAAATTCACACGGACTGTTAGGCACATCAAGCGGAACAGATGGTTAACTTTTAGTGAAGATCTGCGAAACAGTTTGCTTTTCTGTCGGTTTTTGCTTGGGAACAGAACCCTGAAACTTATGGAGTTTCATGAAATTTGCAAGAACTGCTACAAATATTACGAAGAATAGACGCCCTAATATTGGAGTCCGTTTGTGTCTCTGTTTCCCTTTCTGTTTGGCAGAACTTAGCAGAAAAAGCTATGGGCGGAGCACCAGGAAATTTGCAGCAACTGCCAGGAGTGTCGCATGAAATGAATGATAAGTTTTTGGTGACGATTAAAAGAAGTCGCGGGTTCAGGATCAGCTTGAAGTTTTCGTTAGCATTGCGTTGCTTGTCGTAGGTCTGCGCTCTCGGAGCGCTTCTCAAGTCTGTGCTGCATGTTGCTGCATACTTGCATCGTCCACTCTACCCTCACTGTTGCTGTGTGGAGTTGAAGCGCTCCTGCTAATTTAGTTTCTCATCAGTTGTTTTTGTGGCTATTGTGCTGAATTAGAATTTACTGCCATATAAACTCGAGTGTGTCCAGCTGTGAAATATGTATAACAGTATATAAATAATTACAAAAAATGCCATATTTATCCTTGCTTGCCAGTTGATTCCACATTTGAGGATTCACCGTGAGCTTTATCTTGTATTTTATAGAAGAAAAGTGACAACTGCCAATTCTATCTTTTCGGGGCAGCGCCCTGACGCAAACTGGCGTGAAACTGCCATCATTTACTTGCATGAAGTAGCGTTTACCACATGACTTGTGAGCAGCTGGACGGCGATATGCTCAGTATCTTCTTCATGCTTGGGCCAGACAGGATCAAAATATAAATCAGTTTCTTTAAATGTTTTATGCATTATTTACTGAGCGCAGAAATATCCTATTTCCGCGGTGGTTGGGGCCTGAATCCTGAGAGTTGAATTTGCATTTGTGAATTAAAGCTACGGTGCAGATTTAATGATGAGGCCAGGGGGATGAACTGGCAGACCCTATCCCTGTCAGAAGATTTATTGGCCTCCCGATTGCAAGGGCCTATTCGAATGACGTTCCACAGGGGATGCTGCATCTGGTCGCACTTAGCCGCTCGGGATCAATTATGTTGTGGTATTCGCACTCGGCGACCTCACCGAGCCTCACTGCTCGGATCACACTTTGATGCGGTGCTGTGGTAAGCCCAGGAGAATAATAAAAGTTATTGATGAGACAGGCCGGATCCTCAAGCTTTTTGTATCTAAATTGCGCATCCTATTTATTGCCCTGTTTTGTGCTCTTTTGCCATTCTTTATAATTACAAAAAGTTTTTTGTAGTCATTATTTTTTCTTCAGCAGTCAATAGAGGCTGACGAAGTCTGCCCAAGTGGATCTTGTGGCGATCACTTCCTTTGGTTATTGCTCTGAGAGATTAGCTACAGCCGTGCCTGGTGCTTAGGAGGATCGTGGCCACGAATGTCAGAGGAGGAGTGTCGGTGCAATTTCTTTAGTGTCACTTCTGACGGCTATGTACACTTGTATTTAAGAGGTAAATTATAAGAGATCCGCTCTGCATATTGTTGTGCAGATTCCGCTGCTTATCAGGTTTTGCGTATCATGAACTAGACACTAGTAGAACACCAATGTGCCCACTGTATATTGTGTTTATTTCCCTACGCAGAAGCAATGTAAAATATTCTATGGGTAGAGCTAGTGCTGATATACATACATAGGTCATTTTCTACTTTGTAAATAACCATCAGCTCTCGCAGTTAGCTGTCATTTTGGCTTGTAAATCCAGTGTCATCGTTGTCATTCGCGAAATTTTTCTGTTGTATTACGCGCCTCTTTGGATTTAATTAATTTAATTCTGTATTTGTTCTACAGCTTCATGGCGCCACACCACATTCTAGGCAAGTGTAATCTCTTGTTAATTATACTGCGCTGCTCGTCTGTATCAAATGATTGTTGCTCTTTTGATTATCTGCTATTTGATGGAGTGGAATTAAAGTACTGATCAACTGAAACATGCGCGTATCAACTGTAAGTCACCCTCTTATTTTCTGCAGTTGAAATTTTGATTAGTTTGTTGTATTTTCCACCGCAGTGGACAAAACTCTGTTTCTGTCCGGGGATATTGCACGCTCCCCCGGTGTTGTACGAGTGCTGAGGTGTACCTGTTTTACACCATTAGATCTGTGCCGTCCATCACGACGACAGCAAATAAACATCTTAGGAGCGGGCAGGGCAGCGATTATGCTCTCTGTATGCGTGCGGTGTCTCTGCTGCCGTGCTGATCAGGCTCTGAAGCTCGCGGCAACTCTCGACTTGGTGGACTTTGAACGCAAGTCTCAATATCACCTCAACAGGAATTCCATTGAACCGGTAATTTTACAGAGGCTTATTACGAGGTCTTTTTTCAGTTACTATTGGCTACGCTTCCTAAGCTTAGAACAGTTTTGATCAGGGTGGGCTGTATCATTTTCTCACAAACTGAGATTTGCATTGCAAATAAAAACTAAAGCATTCTGAGAGCGCATACCTCCACCAAGCGAGGCAACGGCAACAAAAAAATTAAAATTGGCTGTGAAACCATAATTTTCTTTGTATAAACTCCAAAATCTAATCATTTGTGCCTTTTGATGGTAATAACAACTTTTGTAATTTTCTTGAAGATCCGTTCATAACTTTTTGAGTTATACTGCTAACAAATGTTGAGACAAACATGAGTCAAACATACAAACGAACTAACCGATCTGAACCAAAATTTAATTATTTATGTCTTCCAACATTACTAATAATCCCTATAAATTTCATAAAGATCCATTTATTATTTTATGTAGCAGCTGGGCCCAGCTTCTAGACCAGTAAATGGATTACCTCTCTGGAAGAGTTAGCATTTTCATCAAGATGTAAAATTCTAGAGGAACTGGACAAAATAAGACTGAAT
>LQNS02278129.1:10419779-10430718 GCA_001587735.2 Parhyale hawaiensis
AACGTTGCTAGTTATACGGTTTTCATCATCTGGCAACCACGCCTGGCGAACAAAGTTTTGGCCACACCTGAACAAGTTTATGAAATGAGATATACTCAGCCTTCAATTACTGTTATCTGGCTCATATTAATACATATATATATACTTTTAAATAATTTTTTTTAGCATATTTACTTTCATAACCAAAAAATATTTCCATCATTTTAGCTAATGCAGTCGAAGATAGACGTGTTGGTATCTAGGCAGTGTGAAAAGATGCCAGGTGATGCCACGCTCTCTATTGAAGCAAAGGGGTTAACTTTTTAAGGATTTTCTCCAAGATACTTGACATTNAATTATTTTAGTATTTGTACTTTCCTAACCAAAAAATATTTCCATCATCTCAGCTAAAACAGTCGAAGAAAGACGTGTTATTATCTAGGCAGTGTGAAAAGATGCCAGGTGCTGCCACGCTCTCTATTGAAGCAAAGGGGTTAACTTTGTAAGGATTTTCTCCAAGATACTTGACATTCCCCATCTTCTAAAAACTCTGGCAATTCAAGTGGTGCAAATTGCAACACGTATGTTATCCAGTGATTTAAATAATAATAATTATGCTCCAATAAAGTAAATGTGAAAGTCTATAGATTGCTACTGATAAATTTTGTCCCTATTGAACGGAACTACGTTGCATTTTAAAATTCTATTAGCTAAACTTCTAGTCGTCAACGTTAACCTCATGAGTGAGTCTTAGATTAATGTCCAATTGCATTCGGCAATTTTGCTATTATATTATCAACTGTTTGCATCATATTTACGAAAGTTATTGCAAATTTAAAGCCGTAATTCAGCTGCAGGGTTTGCACTTGCCTGAACTGAAATGCTACTTGGCAACCGAAGACAGCTTGATGTTGTTTTGTCGCCGATTTTTGATCTTACTTAGGCAATGGTTCGAATTCAGTACCAGTCGGTGTTGAAGAAATACTTATTGTAACTTTTACAGACATACGTATGTTACAAAATAGTTGCCTTTTTTTGCCGAAAATGATCGAAATCTCTCTCTGTAGTGAGTTGACCGAGCTTGTAGTAGTGGGTGACTATGACATGAAAATGAAAGACCAATTAGCGTTGCGTTTCCGATATGAGAAATGGCCCCATACACATTTAATGACAACATGTGTTAAAGTTCCCATAAGAATTTAAAATAATGCATAGCGGCTTCGAGTTTCTAATACTGTACTTGTAACTCTTTTGATTTTGGTGAAAAAATGATGCTAAGTATGCAACATTAAACATTTTTGGGAAGCCAATGCTCTTTCAGCCCTCAATGTCATAGGAAAATTACGCTCCTTCGGTTCTAACCCATATGAAGAATTCAAGTTTAATCTCCTATGGTCTACTGTTGATACGCTAGAGTAACTTCTCGATATGCGTCCAATAGATTTTGATAACTTTCGTACAAGTTCTCAACTGCACCAAACTGTAACTTTTGTTTTAAATGGAATATTTACATAATTATGAACATCATCTCAACGCAGTGCGTGTGGCGGTCTTTGGCATCGCACAGTATTTGAATCTGCACTCCCCTTGTGCAAAACCCAAAGATAAAAATATTTCAAGCTGAAAACTTTCTCTTCGGCAAATGAATCACTCAGATAAAGCCATATTTTTACCTTGGAGAACAATTCGTTGAATTAATTTGTCACTGGTGAATTTCAAAGTTTCACGTCTTGGTGCGGTGTAGCACCATACTGCCTGGCCGTGGCGTTAGGCCTAAGCATTGCCGTGCGATAACACGTGTAATGGCCGGCCTTGGGAAGGTATGTCTGCTGGGGTCTCTCCAGCTTGCCTCGTTCAGTTGTCGACTGTTGTGGTTACCGGTGGTGTTGCTCCTGCTGCGCACTGTACTGCCTATGTCACTTGAAGCTTCGTCACAGCCGGTTACTAATCTTTAGTATGCACCACCTTGTTCTGTAACTTTTAATGTCTTCGAGTAATTAAACTGCTGTAAATAGAACGCTTTTACGATGACAGTCATTGCAACAGCATGACAAGAATAACTGCATTCAGTGTAACTCGTACCAAGTGCCGGTTTGATCGCACCGAATCTTTACGCCGAACAAACTTCATTAGTCCTGGGAATTCGTTATTGTGCTTGTGGCCATCCAGTGTAAACCTCAACGAGGAAGTACTAGAAATTTCGGTGACAGTTCTTGGTGTCAGGATTCTGGGATATCCTGTGACAGTTCTTGGTGTCCGAAGTGTAGAATATCGTATCCATAATCTTGATTTTAGTGCTAGTGATCTACCGTGATGACTCTACCGATAAATACTGGTGCGAGTGGTGGTGCAGTTAGTGCAAGTGGTAGTACAGCTGGCGCAAGTGGTAGTACATCTGGCGCAAGTGGTGGTCCAGCTGGCGCAAGCGAGGAACGAATGCGAAATTACGGAACCGCAATGGAGCATCTAACTACTGCTATCAACAAAATGAATAGATGCAATGAGCTACTGCCTCAGCTGCTCGATCCAGTGGCCGGAAACTACACCATGGAGGATTTCTTTCGTGAATTTGAACCGTATGCAGACACAGTTACGGTGACGAAAGAACTAATTGCGATGCATGGGTTGTAGCTCTACGATCGTTCTTGATAAGAAATGCGCTGCATTCTTTGAACACCATGGGCGCCAACAAACTTGACGACGGCGCAGTCAAGCAAAATTTGAATTCGCTGTTCACACCCCAAGATGTGCTTCTTATCAGCCAAATTTCAGAGTTTATGACAGCTCAACGTCATGTTGGTGAATCGTTTGTGCTTTTCTCTATGCGTATAACTAGTCTGGCAGCAAGTGCTTTTGAAGTGTCTCCTGAAAGGGATAAATTGATATCTAAATTATTAGAATATTTGCCTTCTGACGTGATGACTCAGGTGTCTGTGTTAGTGTCGGTCATACGGTTAGGATGCAATCTATGGCAACACGCTCGTCATTGCGGTAACCTCGGAAACGAGTCTTTGTGTCAAACCTTGCCTTAGCGTAACTGCGCTGTTCAAAATCACACACCCTAGTTTGTTTATTCGTCTGTTTCTTGTTATAGTGCTGAATCGGAAAAATGCAAAACCAATGCCATACACAAGCAGCGTATTTGTTTTCTGTGTCTTCAACCTAGACATTTTGTTCGATTTTGTTTCAAACGTAAGTCAGCATAAGTTAATGATTCGCAACAGAGTTCTTCTGACGTGATGTGCCTGTACTGCTATAAGAAAGGACACATTTTAGCTGCATGCGAACATTTCAAGAGTGAATTTGTGTCTTGCATTTGGTGTGGAAAAACCAATCACAAATCATTCGAGGATCTTCACAGAGCTACAGGAAGTGTTCCAGCAGCGAATGCAGGGGCGCATACTCCTAAGATGTCATTTGTCGGTTGTATCGTAGAAAAGCAGAGTATTTGCCATGAAGGTAACCTAGGTCATGTTCATATGTTTCAAAATGAGCCCACAACAGAAACTAAACTCAAGCCAGTTACCGGACGACAATCACGTAAGCAACGCAAAATAGATCAGAAAAAGCCTCAGGATAATTGATGTTACTANGAAGAAAAGCAGGGTATTTGCCATGAAGGTAACCTAGGTCATGTTCATATGTTTCAAAATGAGCCCACAACAGAAACTAAACTCAAGCCAGTTACCGGACGACAATCACGTAAGCAACGCAAAATAGATCAGAAAAAGCCTCAGCATAATTGATGTTACTAAGTTGGTCTCCATCTGAAGCTGGAGGAAATTAGAACCTTACAGAGCGAAGATCCAACAGTTATTCTCCTTAGGGAATTGTGTCGGAATGGAGTCTCAGTCAGTGAGATGTCGGCAGCAATACTTGCTACTCGCAGCGGTCGAAAATTCGTCAAGCCCTTGGCCAGTTACAGAGAAGCAAATGGCGTGCTGTTTGGAAAACCTCACCTAACGTCATTTATTCCCGCCAGAAAGTTGCCTCCATTGGCTTTGGATTTTCATATTGGCAGAGGCAAGACTATGGAAGTGTTGTTACGGCAATACTTTAACCCACGACTAGCGAAATAGTCGCCTATGTGGTGCGCCACTGTGGAAGCTGTAAGCGTTTCAAGAGTAACTTCTTCAAAAGCAACTCAACTAAATTCCGCAACCTGTGCATTCAATATTACTCATACTCACCATAACGATCTTTTAAACTGTATAAAGTCGGTGAACTTGTGGCCAAAAAATTACCTTCTTTGCCGTCTAGTAATAAGTTTATGCCCAAGATTGAAGACCCGTTCGTGGTCGTCGAGGCGGAGCAGAATGGCGTCACTAACAAAATAAGAAGACCTGAGGGTAAGAATGTCCTGACTGCCCACTTCAACCAGCTGAAGAAATGGTTCGGAACTACTGACGACAGCGAGCGTACTTACGCGGCAGCTCGTACAACATTCAATTGGAGGGTAAGACGTTGCATACGACAGAAGACAGTCAATGATGGAGCAGATGGCCAGGAAAGCAAATGTCTACGCTCTGACCTACTTCCGGAGCGTACCTCGATGGGTGGAGTGACTATCTCGCTCTCTGGTCTGGCAGATAAGATAGCAGCAGCATTACACCAGAACGACGCAGGTATCCTATGCGAGCAGCCAAGCTTAGAGTTCGATGAAGCTGTGACCAGCAATCCAGACAACTTGAAGTTGAAGAACTTGACTGAGGAGACTTGCAGTGGCGTTTTCTCAGAGCCGCATCAAGGCTCTGCATCACTACCTCCGGTTACTCATAGGGGTGAGTCGCGACCGCTGGCATGTGAAGCCTTAAAGATACTTAAACGCATCACTGGGTCTTCAGCGAAGCGTACGGCACAGGCTTTGGTAAAGTCACTGGTTCTCGACTCTGGCCGGCAGAGAAGAATTCGGCTACCCTGGTGCCCAGCCATCTTACCAGTTCGATATGCGAAGAGGAGATCCAAGCTGCACAGCCGAAGACCTCAATTTGCCAAAGGACCTAGAGGCGTAGGCAAGAGTTTCTGTCTCCGACGGGCCCGATCTTTCGGACCATATCAATACAGAAATGAATTCTCAGACGTCTCGATTCAATTTCGACGCCGATGTTTAAACAGGGTTTGACCCAGTAGTTAGGGATCCTACATTTTTTCTCTACAACCTGAAGTAGGTATGTAGCAGAACGTTAGGATTGCGTACAAAACGCGGAATTGTAAGGTGTGATGAAGGAAGTCCAAATTTCTACTGTGTTAGAACCGGTAGTTCTGTATTCTGTCATGGTTTCAGTTGTCGCGACAATTGATAAATTTCTGTGATTTCCTAAACGAAATATTTAGATAAGTAAGTAGAATGCGAAGATGTTTTAAATTTTTATTTAGTTTCGGTAGGAAATTAAGGTTATTTCATTGGCTATTTTAGGAAGTGAATATTGTCACCATTCCTCAATTTTGTTAAAGATTACTCCTTACCACTATGATACCATTGTATTTTGTTATATTTGGTAGAGGGGGAATCTGACCGGTGAATTTTAAAGTCTCACCATTTGTTGCGGTGCAGCACCATACCGGCTGGCTGTGGCATTGGGCCTAAGCGTTGCCGTGCGATGTTCCGTGGAATGGCCGGCCTTGTGGAGGTATGTATGCTGTGGTCTCTTCAGCTTGCCTCATTCAGTTGTCGACTGTTGTGGAGACCGGTGCTACTGCTTCGCACTGTACCTACGTCACCTCGATACAGAAGGCCGTACAGCCTTCTCTGTCACGTCATCTAGGTGGCCTTGAGTGTACTGCCTATGTGACTTGAAGCTTCGTTACAGAAGGTTGCTAATCTTTAGCGTGCACCGCCTTTTTCTTTAACTTTTGATGTCTTCGGATAATTAAATTGCTTTTAAATAGCAAGCTTTTACGATGGCAGTCGTTGCACCAGTAAAACAAGGATAGCTGCATCCATTGTTAACTCGTACCAAGTGCCGGCTTGATCGCACCGCATCTTTACACCGAACAAACTTCATTAGTCCTGAGAATTCGTGACTGTGGTTGTGGCCATTCAGTGTAAACCTCAACGAGCCAGTACTAGAAATCCCGGTGACAAATTGAATGAACTACTCCACAAATCTCACCATAACGGGCTTGCTTTGCTGGAAATATGAAAGTAAAGACTATTTCTGAATGCCCTTTTCCTCTTCATCGATTATGTCGTTATTGAGTAAATGTTTTATATATATATATTAGGCAATGCTGCATTATATTACTAATGAAAGAAGCTTCGATGGACAATTGAAACTCACACCATGCGTGCTAAATCAGGTCATCTGCTACTGAGTAGACAAGTGCATGAGTCTCGTAAATTTGTTAAAATGTGCTTATCTGTTTCACTTATGTTTATGCCAATAAATAGCTGTCATTAATACATTACGTGCATCGATTAATTATTAGCACTGAATTGCAGTTCCATAATCTTGTTCACTTATATTTTGTACATTTTTGAAACATCACCCTGCATCTCAAAATTAAAGAATGTGCATACGAACACAATAGTGTGTGTGTGTGTCACATCGCGTAAGTATGGCCAACCGGGAAAAGTAGCTGTCGACGACATGCAACGAGGCTCTCACAAAAATCGCATTGCATCGCCTGTTGCTCCGGTCTGTCCCCGGCCTTAGTGTCCGACCGAATATAGTTTTCACTTTGTCATTAGGTTGGCCTGTTCTAAGTAGCTATCTGTAGATCGTACCAACACAAACGTCGACGGAACAGATCTCCCTGAATTGTCTTGTCCGTCCTGCTTCGCTGGAATCACCCTCAGGTCTGAGCTCCCGCCTCAGAAGGCGAAAACTTTCAACGCTGCTCTGGCACTACCCATTGCGTCATTGTTTAGCGGTTCCCCCGCTGAAAGCTCTGTTGCTAGCACGACCGCAGGAGTCAACCTAATCAGTTCAGAGCCCGACTTTTGAAGACCTTTGTTAGTATGACCATATCGGCTGCGACTGAAATTTCACGCAGCGTCTCGGGCTAAACTCGACCTGTCGGTCCCGAAACGGACTGTTCGTAAAGTATGAACTCTGTGTTCAGGTGGCGACCCACCTTCTCAGACCGCTTTATGGCGATAATCTGCGTCGCTAACGCGGTAAGGATAACGTACACCCCTTCTATCGCGAAGGTATACCTATCTCTGGCGCTGACCTCACACGGTCGGGGTTCCAGCCCGGCAACCTACTCGAAGCACTCCTCTGCTGCATCAGCTAAGGCCCTGCGCAGGCCATTGGCCAGCCCGAGCCTCAGAACCTCCCTCAAATGTCAATACATCAACATAGGTATTGTAACTAGAACCGGTCTTGTACGGTCCCAACTTCAGACAGCGGACAGTATTCCCTTCCGTAGCAACTCATTTTTTCAACAACTCGCAACCTTCGTTTACTTTGAATGGTTTTAAGATAATCATTCCAGTACTTATCTCAAAAATACGATGTTTTTGGGAACTGTTCATCTACTAATCAATCTTAGAAGCGGTTGGGCTAATTCAGAAGGATGGTAAGCTGCNTGACACCGTAGCCACGGCTCAATTACAGGGAACGTCGGCGCAAGCAGGAGCGGCGGCCCCTGCAGCCGAAGCCAGCAAGTTAACGCATCTCGCAGACCTCTCACGGGACTACATTTTCGCCCCGTCTGGGGTAGAAACGTTTGGCATCTTAGCCCCAGAGACCGTTGATTTCATTAGGGAGCTTTCGAGGCGCCTAGTTTCAGTATCAAAAGATAAGAGAGCTGGATATATTTTCCGGTAGCGCCTTGGGGTTGCTGTTCAGCAAGGGAATGCCCTCCGCAATGGGTACTATGGGCAGAGGGGAACTTCTTTTGCTTTACGTCCGTGCGAGTCTCACTCCAAAGTTCCGATTTAAATGTTTCCATGGCCACAGTCTTTGGCATGTTGGGGCCCACAAATAAATACTTATTGGGCGAAGGCCATTTTTAGTGACTGAATTCTCTCAGTTTTTTCTTGTAATAATTAAGTCACTGGTGACATCTATAGTGATGTTATTGTGTTCATGTTATGTTTGTTCTACATTTTCAAATCTCTACTCCATATTGTAGGAAGTATAATTTCTTTTCCATTGTACTGCACTTCTCGGCTGTGCCTGCTATTTCATGCCATAGAATAAAAGTAGCAATTAAAAAAAGCCCATATCATCGATGGATTACCCCTTTTGTTGTGCAACAATAGAATTGATTTGCGTATAGTATTTTTCACCGCAGTGGACAAAACTTTGTTTCTGTCCGGGGATATTGCACGCTCCCCCGGTGTTGTACGAGTCCTGAGGTGTAACTGTTTTACACCATTAGATCTGCGCCGTCCATCACGACGACAGCAAATAAACATCTTAGGAGCGGGCAGGGCAGCGATTATGCTCTCTGTATGCGTGCGTTGTCTCTGCTGCCGTGCTGACCTGGCTCTGACGCTCGCGGCAACTCTCGACTTTGAAAGCTAGGAGTGAAAGTCTCGATATCGTAACAATAGCATATGTTTATGAAAGCCCTATATACAGCTGTTAAACTTCTTTCTTTTTTCAAAGGGTTTCCTATATCTCTGAATAAAGATCGGCAAGCTCAGCGATTTATGCACATGGATTTCCTCTCTGACGAATTATTTATGGTCATCGTGCATTTAGTGGGTAATTTAGGTTGTTGACAGTAAGGTTCGTTTCATCATATACGGTACCTTACCTTTGATTATGCAAGTACATTTTTTTACTTGTTTTTTTAAGATAAGTGTCAAACACTTCAAATGTGAATAGTAAGTTAGTGCACAGGTTTGTTGTAACTATAAAAACAACTTGAGAAAAATAAAATGGAATAATTTTCCACGTTTTGGCACGGGGTTCTGCTGTTACCCCAGATTATGCAACATCACTCTCTAGTCAACATGGGCAAAATATGCTTTTAAAAAGTGAAGAAAAGATCAAAGTGACCTCGTTATTGGCTTCTGGTAAGATAACATTCGAATTTTCCCAGGAATTACATCGTAATAATCGAACAATTAAGGCTTATACAATTGAAGGTCAGGTCAGCCGGAAAGGTCTGAATAGAGCCTCTATGAGAAAATTGAATGCTCCTGATATGCGACATTTGAAGGTTTCTATCGCTAGAAAACAATTTTCTACAAGTAAGGCGATGTTTTTTTGAAGACGCTGGAGCCCCAATACTAAGCAGAAAGAAAAGATGTGAGGTTCTGCAGAAGCTAGGGAAAGTGAAAAAGGCTATTAAACGACCACTTCTAACAACAACAACTCATAAAGAAAATAGAGTCAAATGGGCTGAGGAGAACATGAAAACTGATTTCTCCATGTCATATTTACTGACGAATGCAGAGCCTCTCTTGATGGTCTAGATGGATGGGCGTCTGGATGGGTCGTCCATGACCGACCGCAACAGACACTGCTTAAAGGTCAACAAGGTGGTGGAGGTATGTTTTGGGCCGGGATAGTAGGTGACACCCTTATTAATCCATTTGAAGTTGCAGAAGGAGTTTAACTCAATGGAGAAAGGTACTGCCAGTTTCTTGAAGCCAACTTAATTCCATGGCTTGATGAGCAGTCTATTGCACGCATATCCATATTGGTATTTCAGCACGATAACGCTCCCTCACACCGAGCACGGCACACTGCTAACTGGCTTGCAGATGGAGGATTCAAATCAAAAAGAATTATGACGTGGCCAGCAAATAGCCCCAATTTAAATCCCATTGAGAACTTCTGGGCTATGATCAAAAGGAAGGTCTATGATGGTGTTCGGCAATTTTAGAGCAAAGTAAGCTTGTGGAATGCAGTAAAAACAGCAGTAGATTCTATTCCACCATCTGAAATATCAAACCTGACAAAGTCTGTTGAGAATCGCCTTACAAAAATCATGAAAAATGGAGGTTGCCATGTTCAAAATTAACTATGTTTACCACTATTGAACATTTATTTCAGTGTTTATTGAATTGTTTTGGTTGTAACTTCTTGGTTTTGGACGTTCAATAATAATATTCCTGTTCACTTGTAATTTATTTCCTCTCTATGACGTGTTTATTAGCTTGTTGCTTAATCTGAGGTAACAGTAAAAAATTCGTACATAAGCAAATTGTATGATATACTTAACCAGTGGCTAAACATTTATTTTACAAGTGCTGTTTATATTGGCAACATAGCCATACATTTAGTAAATATTGATATTTCAAAGTTAGACACTCATCTTGGAAAACTAAGTAAAAATTTCTATTTGCGTAATCAAAGGTAACGTACTGTAACATTATATTTGTTATTAACCATCTAAATGTAGTTGATTTTTGTTCCTTCATGTCAGCTGCATGAATGGACTGTCAGTAGCAACAAGTTTTCCATATCATCGAACTACCCCTCCAGAAGGCTCACATTAAGACATAGGCCGTTTGGTTGTTAGGTTCATGCCGCCTATGTTATGTGGAGAGAAGTCCGGTAGCTGCAACACTCAGTGCAGGGGAGGCTCTTGGACACCAGTATCAAAAGGTATGGTAAGGTCCAGTGGGTAAGGTAAGTGTACCCTGAGGTGGGTACTCACGGTCTAGGGACTGAAGCAGCAGACTCTGGCTACTCAGTACATCGAGGGAATCAGTGACTTTGAGCGTCCTTATTTATTGGTGCAAGTGGCTCTTTCGACCCGCAGGGGCTGGCCAGGTTGCACTTGTGCCAAGAGCTGGCCGCAGCACCCTGTAAACCCGAGCGAGTGCGTGCATGCGTGCGTTTGTACATACGTACGTATAATAAGTGGACGCCGTCCGTGCCTGCTAGTGCTGTGCTGCTCTCTCTCTCTCTCTCTCTCAGACTCTCACCCATCCCTGCACCTCCCTCTTTAAAATTGCCAGATACCGCCATTCTAGACGCCATTCTTTATCGAAACGATGAGTTTATTTAGATGAATACTGCTAAATGCTGTTTGGTTATATATTTCTGTC
>LQNS02278129.1:10456717-10469050 GCA_001587735.2 Parhyale hawaiensis
CGTACTTCACCCCATCAATCCGAAAAATGCACATTTGTTCGGATTATCTTCGAAAAATAATCAAATGTACGGATTGAGGAGGTTTTCGGATTATTGGGGGTCGGATTAGAGGGGTTTTACTGTACTTATAAATTGGTCAGGTGTGTGCGTTAGTGTTTACTGAATATTTAACGCATAGCCTACATAAACGATCAAAAAATAGATTCTGAGCTCTAATACCTCCGCCAAGCATTGTAATAATGGAAAATTTGCGTTGGTCCTGAAACCATATTTCTTTTTGATCATTACCAAAATTTAATCATTTGTACATCTTGACCCTCTTGCTGTTATATAAGAGTTTGTGTAAGTTTATTGAAGAACCGTTGGTAACTTTTTTAGCTGAGTTCTAACAAATACTAAAACATAAAATCAAACACACTGATACCAACAAACTGATCATCACCAAAATTCAGTTATTTATACCTTTTAACATTTCAAACAAATTCTTTGAATTTAATAAAGTTCTGTGCAAAGCATTGAACATTATTTTCTTGTAGACACAAGAACAAACATCGACTAACGGATTGGCTGACAAACGGACTGGCCCACTGGCCCCAGATGAGTAAGTGTAGTTGCAGTCAACCTCGGATCACCAAGAACTATGGCGCCAATTTGACGGAACAAATGACCCGAGACCCCCCACCCCCTCATCTCTGAGGAAGGCAGTTCCGCCACGGCGCCGTGCATGCAAACACAACTGCCGAGTCAGCTCACCAAGATCTGCAAAGAGCTCTCTGCCTGGTTGAGTATCGAACTAGCGAGCGATACAAGGTGTTAGAGCTGAGAACGGAAGCATACTGCTACCGTGGCAGCAATGAAAGCCTTAGAATGAATGAAAAGCGCCATGTTGAGTGATGAGTGTTAGTTTTGATGAGAAATGTCTTGTCGGGTGAGAGACCTTTGGTTGGATGAGGAACGGTAAGATCAATAGCCTAAATGGTGTTACAATGGACGACGAGCGTTAGGTAAGCTGAGGAGCGATAGGTTAAATGAGAATTCTTTTTGATGAAGAACGTTATGTTAGATCAGAAGCGTTAAGTTGGACGAGGTACGGTAAGTTACAGCAGTGATAAATGGTGAGTGCTGCTCGAGATAGATATGGTGTGTTGGGTTAGGTAAGGTCCACCGTTACGTCAGATAAAGTTGGTTGGGGAGATGTGGGGAGTAGGTGGTGTGGTATGTTTTAAGACTCACATGGAACATCGGATGTATGACTGGTTAGCTTAGACGATATATTGAAGGTAAACGGACGTTGTTGAGTTAACCAGAGTTTGTCAGGCTTAAGTGACGTTAACTTATACGGTGTGAGTTCCGTTAGAAGAGCTGCATTAAATCAGCACTAATTTGAATTATCATAAAGCAATGTGGGTCTGGGACATTGTAAAAAGTAGACATTAATCAACCGTGGAATTTCCATGGGCGCCGCTAGTTAGTTACATTTCAAGTTATCTTTACAACGAATATTGGCAACCCTTCTCATGAAGACTGGGCACATAAAATAAATTTTTTTTTACTAGAAACTCCATCTCCTCAAATAATAATTAACTTTATTCAATACCCATGGAGAGATTACAACACTGAAATGCTACAAGGCTATATGGTATATAAAAGGATTTATCATATTTCTAGGTTACAAACAAAGGACATGTCGTAGCGCTTTTACATTTTAGACATCATTACGCCCCATTGCTTGGCCTCCGTCAAGCAACAGTATGCGCTGCCATCGTAGATATATATTAGATCGTTTGTAGCCAGGGGCCATTGCGGATGACCTTTATTAATGAGTTGTTAGAGTTTTCAGTCCTGTATTTCAGGCTCAAGGCGCGTTTCCTGGCCCTGACCTTGAGACAATCAGTGTACTTTTCAGTAAATATTTGACTTGCACTATTAGACCTAGGCATTCTCATTAATATGCAGAATATGTCGTTATATGCAACACATAAGCGCTTAATGGATTTCTTATTGAAGTTACACCACAGTGAGTAAAAGTAGAGGGGGTAACAATAGGTTCGAAACAGCTGACATTTGACAATCTTCAGAGCAGTGACCAAAGTAACTAATTAGCGTGTTACCAACTCCATGGAGCTTTTGCGTTTCTTTCTCTATATCCTGGTCATCACGAAAATCATCAATGATTTTGTGACCCAGGTAAGAGTAGCTGTTTACGTACGTAAGCTCCACACCATTCAAAACAGAATGTTTATGACCAGATAAGTTTCTGCTCCTAGCCTTAATATGCATGCACACAGTTTTTACCGTATTATTCTCAATGCAAAAACTATTTGCCTGGCTCTGTCAGATTGCCAGCAACTTTTTCAATCCTGTAGCATGGGGAGAGACAAGTACCATGTCGTTAACATAAGTAAGGGCATTTACTGCTCTATTGTTAATAAGGCAGCCTACTCTAGCAGCATTGAACATTGTATGGATACAGTCAATGAAGATATTGAACAGAATGGGAGACTGTAAGCCTCCTTGTCGTATACCATTAGTCATGCCAAACGCTGATGACATTCCATAACCATTTTACGTTGTATTTATGAGTTTAAAACCAATACTTTGGTGTTTTTACAACGTATGGAGGTATTTGTTTCTCCAGCATGCACTTAAAAAGATAGTAGCGGTGCACCCTATCAACTGCTGCCTTAGCGTCTAGACAACATAGATACATAGGAGAGCTATTGCCAATGAAATAATGCATATATAACGTGTCTTAGCGCAAAGAGAGCCATTTCTGTACCGTATTGTGCTTTAAAGCCAAATTACAGTAGCGGTCATAATGGTACGGACACCTAACAATTTACAGTATGAAGAAATCATTAATATCTCCGAAAATTGGCAAAATACCTCTTTCAAATTTGGCACACATCAAGTAACATATCATACCTGCATTGTGTCAAAATGACACTTGTAAAGGAGAAATTAAACCAAAAATACCAACGAACAAATATTTAGCTTGAAAAATTGGCGTGGACAAAATTTTTCGGACATTCAATTATTCTAGATTTTTCTACACGTATCAACGAAATTTCCTGAAAATACATTACGTCAGTTGCTCCTTATAGGCTCCCAGTCAGTTTCTCTGCAACCTTTGCCCTGTCAAATGCCTAGAGGAGTGCCTACACCTGCTCCTGTCCGGGAGTTAATTGTCAAGTTGCGCCATGATGACCACATGTCAAAACGGGATCTAGCCGAACACGTAAAGCGGCCTAAAAGTGTTAGTGACATACTAGCTAAGTATAACAAATGTAATTCTACCACTGCGGGAATTTCTTCAAGAAGACCTTGAATTACCTCGAAAACCGATGACAATACTCTGGTCAGATTATCAAAGAAGGATCGTTTTCAAACCGCTGCATCAATTTCTCGAGAAGTTAGTCAATCTCCCGGAATACAAGTATCGAGGAAGACTGTTTCCCGTCGTCTGAAGGAAGCAGACTTGCACCCTCGTTCCCCAGCAGTCAAACCTTTGATAAGCAACAAGAAGAGGAATGCTCGCCTGAGCTTTGCATCGAAGCATGTCCTATGGAGTGATGACGACTGGGCTAAGTTGCATTATAGCGACGAGTCAAAGTTTAATTTGTTTGGTTCGGATGGCAAGAAATTCATTCGTCCATCAGCTGGTGAAAGACTGATCAAAAACTGTGTAAAAGCAAGTGTGAAGCTTGGCGGAGGCAGCGTTATGGTGTTTGGCATGTTTTCGGCAAGCGGTACAGGACCTCTTGTCCGATTTCAGGGAAAGATAAACGCATAAGTGTATAAGGAACTGTTGCAGATGCATGTCGTACCTGTTCTTAACAGTTCTTCTAGCCAGAGTCCCATTTTCATGCAGGATAACGCCCCCTGCCATATGGCGAAAGTTGTTGTCCTTTTTACAGGAAAGTAAGAGTGGACGTTATGGGCTGGCCAGCTCAAAGCCCGAACATGAATCCCGTTGAGAATGTATGGAAAGTATTGGGAAAACGCACAATGAAGAGCAATCCAAAGAATATTAATGATTGGTGGACCCCTTTACCAGCAGAATGGGCAAAAATAACACCTGAAGAATGCAGCCGTTTGATACTGTCATGTGGCAGTAGATGCCAAGTCGTTATTGACAGTAAAGGGTACCACACAGAGTACTAATGCTGTATAACTATTTCCCATGTTTATTTTATTTTGTTGTGTATTCTTCGTTTCATGCATTTAATTCAATGTTTTAAGGTTTGCTTGAAGATTTTTGTCCACGCCAATTTTTCCTAATAATTATTTGTTCATTTATATTTTTGGTTTAATTTCTCCTTTACCAGTGGCATTTTGACACAAAGCAGGTATGGTATGTTACTTGATGTGTGCCAAATTTGAAAGAGGTATTTCACCAATTTTCGGAGATGTTAATAATTTCTTGATATATCGTTAGGTGTCTGAACCATTATGGCCGCTACTGTAGTTATCTGAAGTATCCATATACGCTGATATCCGTCGCTCAAAAACCAGTTCTACTAACTTTGAGAGTAACGTGGCGACAGCTATGGGGCGGTAGTTGCTCTAGTCTGATACACGCTTTGTCTTACTTTTTACAATTGTGGACATTATGACCTGAATCTGAGTGTCTGGCAGGAAGCAGAGAGTTAGGCAGCCAGTAGGGAAGGCAGCAACAGTAGAATTACAAGCTTTGGAAGACGGTATTTGTAAGCTTCTGTGGGAACCTTGTGCGCACCTGTAGCTTTTTGATTAAGTAGCTTTATTGCTTCACGAACTTCGTCTTCCGTCCGATACACTTCTGTGGTCATAAGGTGTGATCATATTATCTAGAATACTATCAATGTAATCTTTATTGAGCGGGCAATATGATATTTTGGTGGAAAAAATTGAGACCCTCAGCTCATCCAGTTTGTACAGAGACGCTTTGGCTTCTAGCCTTGGCCCCTCTACCTCCACGAGTCTTCGCCAATCGCCGGTTCCATCTCATGATACNTTTGCCCTGTCAACATGCCTAGAGGAGTGCCTACACCTGCTCCTGTCCGGGAGTTAATTGTCAAGTTGCGCCATGATGACCACATGTCAATACGGGATATAGCCGAACACGTAAAGCGACCTAAAAGTGTTGATAGTGATATACTAGCTAAGTACGACAAATGTAATTCTACCACTGCGGAAATTTCTTCAAGAAGACCTTGAATTACCTCGAAAACAGATGACAATACTCTGGTCAGATTATCAAAGAAGGATCGTTTTCAAACCGCTGCATCAATTTCTCGAGAAGTTAGTCAATCTCACGGAATGCAAGTATCGAGGAAGACTGTTTCCCGTCGTCTGAAGGAAGCAGACTTGCACCCTCGTTCCCCAGCAGTCAAACCTTTGATGAGCAACAAGAAGAGGAATGCTCGCCTGAGCTTTGCATCGAAGCATGTCCTATGGAGTGATGACGACTGGGCTAAGGTGCATTTTAGCGATGAGTTAAAGTTTAATTTGTTTGGTTCGGATGGCAAGAGATTCATTCGTCCATCAGCTGGTGAAAGACTGACCAAAAACTGTGTAAAAGCAAGTGTGAAGCTTGGCGGAGGCAGCGTTATGGTGTTTGGCATGTTTTCGGCAAGCGGTACGGGACCTGTTGTCCGATTTCAGGGAAAGATAAACGTATAAGTGTATAAGGAACTGTTGCAGATGCATGTCGTACCTGTTCTTAATAGTTCTTCTAGCCAGAATCCCATTTTCATGCAGGATAACGCCCCCCGCCATATGGCGAAAGTTGTTAAGTCCTTTTTACAGGAAAGTATGAGTGGACGTTATGGGCTGCCCAGCTCAAAGCCTGGACATGAATCCCATTGAGAATGTATGGAAAGTATTGGGAAAACGCACAATGAAGAGCAGTCTAAAGAATATAAATGATTTGTGGACCACTTTACCAGCAGAATGGGCAAAAATAACACCTGAAGAATGCAGCCGTTTGATACTGTCATGTGGCAGTAGATGCCAAGTCGTTATTGACAGTAAAGGGTACCACACAAAGTACTAATGCTGTAAAACTATTTCCTATGTTTATTTTATTTTGTTGTGTATTCTTCGTTTCATGCATTTAATTCAATGTTTTAAGGTTTGCTTGAAGATTTTTGTCCATGCCAATTTTTCCCAATAATTATTTGTTCATTTATATTTTTGGTTTCATTTCTCCCTTACCAGTGGCATTTTGACACAATGCAGGTATGGTATGTTACTTGATGTGTGCCAAATTTGAAAGAGGTATTGTACCAATTTTGCGAGATATTAATTATTTCTTGATATATCGTTAGGTGTCCGAACCATTATGGCCGCTACTGTAGTTATCCGAAGTATCCATATACGCTGACATCCGTCGCTCAAAAACCAGTTCTACTAACTTTGAGAGTAACATAGCGACAGCTATGGGGCGGTAGTTGCTCTAGTCTGATACACACTTTGTCTTACTTTTTACAATTGTGGACATTATGACCTGCATCTGAGTGTCTGGCAGGAAGCAGAGAGTTAGGCAGCCAGTAGGGAAGGCAGCAGCAGTAGAATTACAAGCTTTGGAGGACTGTATTTGTAAGCTTCTGTGGGAACCTTGTCCGCACCTGTAGCTTTTTGATTAAGTAGCTTTATTGCTTCACGAACTTCGTCTTCCATCCGATACACTACTGTGGTCATGAGGTGTGATCATATTATCTAGAATACTATCAATGTAATCTTTATGATTATTGTCATCAAAACAGTTCCTAATGCCTTTATAATGAGATTTCCAGAATTTAGAAAATGTTACATTCTCCTGTGATTCCATTTATCGATTGAGCAATAGTATGCACCTTCAGTTTCAGATTTTTTATTTCCTTTCAAAAGTCAACGCCCCTATTCTGAGTAAGGTTGCTACTTAGTCTTTCTGCTCTGAGTTCATCCTCACACCTGCACACATGTTTAGAGGCCATTCGGCATCTGTTGTGTAGCTTATTTCTTGTACCCACAGTTGGTCATTACGAGGCCTCCCTGCTTCCTCCACACATTGAATGCGTGTCTGCTAGCTTTGTGAAGTTCTCGGACATGTTCATTCCAGCCTGGAACGTTCGTCTTATTTCTATCGGGAACAATACCAAATATATGACGCCCAGTTTCAAGAATGGCGGATTGTAGGTATATCAGCCAAGTACGCACATAGCCCTTCTCGAGAGGATGTTTCAATGTCATTGATATATTCCTTTTAGCACAAAGGTGGTAGCTAAAAATTGATCAGTAACGTCGTTCACATTTTCCTATTGTCCTACGATTACATCAACCTGTAAAACGATACTAAAACAAAGCTTGGTAGTGTCCAGTTTAGGATGTCGGGATAGTCTCATCTCACTTCTGTATCTCGTTGCAAGTTTCAGGTCCCAGCCCCGCCCCTTCTGCTCTTGCTACTATGGAAGGTCTTGCCATGAAGCAGCAATTGCAAGCTGCTGAGTTCCCATCAGAGAAGGAAGAACCCAGCGACTGGACGGCGTATGAACTGGTGAGGCTCTTGGCTGCCATTTGCCGTGATTAGGTGCATTGAGTGCACTCGAGGTGTGCGAGAATCTTGTTAATGCACGTATAAAACATTTTTCTGAGTCATAAAAGATATTAACTATCCAGTGTTGCAATCCAATGTGGCAAATTGTTTCATTTCACACCATTAGATGTTGGCAGGTTCAGTTCTTGGTAACCACGCATCAACAACTGCATGTAGTGTCCCTCAGGGAGCATAAGATAGACCTTAAGTCTTATGGTCCCTCGGTGAGCATTGGATGGACCTTAGGTCTTAGGGCCCCTCACGCAACATAAGATGGGCCTTAGGGTCCCTCAGGGAGCATACGATTTGCCTCAGGTCGTAGGGTCCCTCAAGGATCATTGGATGGGCTTTAGGGTCCCCCAGGGAGCATACAATGGACCTCAGGTCGTAGGTCCCTCAGGGATCATTGAATGAGCGTTAGGGTCCCCCAGGAAGCGTTGGATGAGCCTCACGTCTTTGGGTCCTTCAAGAAGTATACATAGGATGGGCCTTTGGTCTTAGGGTTCCTCAGGGATCAGTGGATGGGTCTTACGGTCCCTCAGGCAGATAGGATGGGCCTAGAGTCCCTCAGCGAGCGTATGATAGGCCTCAGGTCTTAGGGTCCTTCGGGAAATACAGGATGGAGCTTAGGATGGGCCTCGGGATTTAGGGTTCCCCAGAGAACATAAGATGTGCCTTAGGTCTTAGGGTACCTCAGGCAACATAGGATGGGCCTTAGGTCTTAGGGTGAGTTTAGTAAGGTTCGCCTATCTTCCTTTAAGCAGATTAGCGCCCCAAGGTATCCCATAGGGTGCGTTACTCTGTCCTTTGGGCCCACTTTGCTCCATTGCCTATTCATATTCCTACCGCTGCTAGTTTGTTCTGTTCACCTTCTTGACTGGCTGTGCTGGCCCCATGGGCATTGATCCTGCTGCAGTTTGCCAAGCAGTGTTTGCCTGTGTAGTGGGACCTTGACCACTGTTTAAGTTGTGTAGTTTGATTGAATTGCAGTTATTTCTGTAGAGTATTTTTCCATTGTTCCCTGACACGTCACATGTATTTTTATGAGCTAAATTTATTATTTTGGATCTTTTCATACCCTCACTGCTATCAGCTGTCATATATCGGCATAAAATTGCTCACGGTTTGGCTATTTTTCACTAATAATAATAATAATAAACACCGTCGTGTGTTCATGTGTTTCTATATTTTTATGTTTGTATGTTTTGTATCATGCTCTTAACAAAATAGTAAAAAATAAGACCGTTTGCAAATTTTGTTGTTATCTTACGCATTTTGTTGTTATCTTACGCTTTGATGGAGATTGATAAGTTAAAATGAGACTAGGCTGGCGAAGCTGACCAAAGTTGGACTTCTCCTTCTTGAAATGAATGCACTTCTTGTTTGGCTAATGATGAGGTCCAAAAATGAAGATATTTACATCTTCTCTTAGCGCTGCCATTTAGTCCGATTTTTCATATTGTCTTCTCCTTACCTTGAATCCATGTTTGCTCTCAACTGACGACATACAAATTGAATAGATGATAAACGGAACACAGAAGAAACGATTTTACACAGTATAGTTGACTCAGTAGTTATTTTTCCACCTTACTTTCTTCGTTCGACGAAGTAGTTTTCACTGAATTTCAAAAATTTTTATGAAATAAAGTTCAAGTATACTGTAAATAGGAGAATTTAATCAAGTTCATTGATGCTCTGCTGCTCGCTAACATAATTTTTTATGTTATCTAAGAGATGGATACATGGAAACAGAGACCACTCATTTTTCATGACGATTAGAGTCCATTGTTATGGCGTATCCTTCAGCTTCATATTAGTAACGAAAGCAGGAGCATATATGAATTCCCCTGGTGCATTCGATTTAGCGGCGAAATAACTTTTGAGTCTTGACTAATGTGGAACTGCAGATAGATGCCTTGCAGCTTCAGAAAAATGCCTTGCAGCTTCAGATGAATGCCCTTTAGCTTCAGATGAATGCTCTGTAGCTTCAGATGAATGCCCTGCAGCTTCAGATGAATGCCTTGCAGCTTCAGACTAGTTCTAGCTCTAGGTATTTGTAACTGATCGTGACTTGTATACTGACTTGCAGGAGGCATCACACAGAGCAACAATACCGACAACTCACGCTGGCGACAGACTTGCAGCAGGACCCCCGCATCAGCCCCAAATGGCTGGGACGGCCTCAGCTGACCCAACTTTGTTGAATGATCGCAAGCTCTCGGTCGCTCTGTGTGTAATTGGAGTAGCAGGTGTTGCTGGTGAGATTTTTTGGTGCCCTCAACTACTGATTTCCCTTTCCTCCAGTTTAGCTTGGTCTTCTCCTCCTAGCTCTCTTGAAAAAACAGTCACAGGTACACCACCGACCGGCAAGATATAAATATATTCATGATCATGAATTTAACAAGCTTTAAATTGCAAACTGCTTAGCAAATGCAACACTGCCAGTGCCTCTCCATATACTGCTTGACCAACGCAACACTGCCAGGACCCCCAATATGGTGCTTGACAAACGTAACACTGCCAGCGACGCCTCGCAAACTGCTCGACTATTGTCTGACCATTTTATAAAGGCGGTTTCGGTCGTGCTCATATTCCTCTATAGCTTTGCTAATTCTATGAGCATATCTGAGATTTTGGTCGGCCCATATCTTAGACATGCCCACAAACTGCATGTAGAGAAATCTAAGAAATATTCATAGGATTGGCCCCGCTGTAGAGGAATTTGACCACGACCAAACCGCCTTCATAAAATGGTCAGACTATAGTTCCTTTGTTACAAGTCCGGATGTTCAAATGCTTAACAAATCTCTAGCCACCCGTAGGCCGTAAGAGTATTGGTCTGGAGAGGCCGCCAGGTGTGGTGTAGCTCAAATGCTGTACGTGTGTGTCGTAGCGGCTAGCTGCGGCACCTTCCGGAGGTGGGTGGGGACGAGTAAATGAGGGATATTCAAGAACTAATGTGGAACGACTTGGATCAGTTTCATTCCCAAAGAATCGTTTTGATTAACTTCACCAGTATTCACAATCAACCTAGAATGCCTCTCCCATCCTGCACGTAGCGCACGCATAATTTTTATTTATTCTCGTTTTATCGGACGTCCTGCAACTGATGATTGTCTGTATGCCTGTTTTCTGACGGCGATGGCCTCGATCCAAAGTATGGATCCTAAGTCAACGTTTGTTTTTGTGAGTGATGTTAATGCCCACCACACGGACTGATTAAGATCTGTGTCACCAACTGAGGGCCATGGTGATGCTGCGTTGGACTTTTGCACCTGATCTATAGTCTGACCATTTTATTCGGTCGAGGTCAAATTCCTCTATTGCGTTGCCAATCCTATAAGTATTTCTGAGATTTTGTTCGGCCCATATCTTAGCCCCGCCCACTACCATTGTATAGAAAAATCTTAGAAATACCCATCTATATAGGAATTTGAGCACGACCATACTGCCTTGATAAAATAGTCAGACTATAGTCGTGTGCAGCTAGTCCGTGAGTAGCATGATTCTGGTAATTGTCTCGGCGTTATCCTGACTTATGTCCCTGACTTGGTGTCAGTTGGCTCCCCTATTGGCACTACTGACCACTCACATCTTGTTGTGTCCCTGGACCTGAAACAGGTTGTTCCTGTGGTAGACACCAGGAGAGAGGTGTTCGTTAAGAGCAGGCTAACTAGGATACGGGTGATAAATGAGTCAAGTTCCAATCAAAATAAATCCACAAGTTCAATGCGAGATAAGCTAATTTTGCATTGAAATAAAGAAATTTTAATTTGAAATAATTGAATTTTGATTTAAAATAAATTTCAAATTGAAATCAATAAAATTCAAATCAAAGTAAATCAAGTTGAAATTGAAATGTTTGCTGTAGCTGCGACCAGAAGCTACCACTGATACTGTAATTAGTGGTACACTGTAGTAACTATCTAGAATTATCCAATGGTAAATATTTGTTACTAATTTTACCTGAAGGAAACAACTTGTAACCAGTGGTAACTACATGTATGCAATTATCGGTCATATGGGGTAAGCACTGGTAACTGCAGTAGTTGTCATGAGTGGTTTAGTGGTAACTATGGGCAGCTAGTGACAAAGGTAATGGTAAAGTCAACTTGACTGCGCCCTTAACTGAAAAACCTACTCACACCGGTTTGAGCTGCGGAATACAGGGTAAGAACACGCCCCAGAGCAGCTGCAGCCGTCTATGGATCATGTAGATTATGGCGCCATTTTGATGGAAGGTTCAAATGGCATGCGCCTCCCTACCTTCTCATCTCTGATGGAGGCAAGTATCCCCACAGCCACTCTGCTTACCTATATGCCACTGCCATGTCAGCACACCCAGATCAACAAAGAGCTCACGTGCCAGGGTTGGCCTCGAATCTGCGATACAAGGGAATGTGAGCATGCTGCTACTGTGGGTATAACTAGTGGAAACTTGCGCCAACTTGTTGTACCTATTGGTAATTAGTGGTAGCTTTATGAAGCTAATGGTAGCTAGTTGTAATTAGTCGTAATAAACTTGTAACTAGGAGTAACCAGCTGTAACCAGTTGGAACAAATTGGTTCTTGTGGTAAATTGCAACTAGTAATACCGAGTTAGAACTAGTATCAATGCGTTGTAATTAGTGGCAACGAGTTTAGGGGCAAATTAATAAAAATATTAAAAATTTTCAATTCTTCAACGATGTGCCGACAACAGGACTTTATGGCATGCGTTAATGATGCCTCGCCTGCAAATGAACGGCCAGAAACTCAATCATAAACATCAAAGA
>LQNS02278129.1:10629546-10639588 GCA_001587735.2 Parhyale hawaiensis
TTAAAATATCACTATGTAGTTAACAAACTCAAAGAACATAAAAGAACATGAACTAAACTGAGCCACTGATAACGAAGGTATCATGAACAACATTAGGAAATTAGGGAACAAAAGACAAAACTGACAGTAAAGTAAACTCAGCAAAATGCTTAATTCAATAAAAATGGCATTAGGCAGAGGTAGGCATGAGCGCCGTGGAGGTGGCTGTCCCGGTGGTCTATAGCGTCACAACTGTTCGGTCCCAACAAGAAAACACAGACAGCTGGTAAAGTAAGGTAAGTATGGCACATGTGTGCGCCAGATGCAGGAAGTTATTGCACAAACATACGGTAGGTAATAGGTACAGTAGAAAACAAGAACTAAAAGAGCGCCAGAGAATGAATTATGTATACAGGTTTTGCAGTCCCATATTACAACCTACCACAGGCCCAGGATGCACGGTAAAGCACGATGCTCACCTTAAAAGAACCTTGAAATGATCTTGCAGTGAATCATACTCAGGATTATACTTGATACCAGACAGGATGCTGGATGGCAAGTGCTTGCATAACCGTGAACACAAAAGCACTGAAGAAAAAATTAACAAAGTGCATGCAAGTGAAGATGCACAATCAGAACTGTGACTTATAACATGCAAGAGCTGAAAAGAAAAAGAAGATGGTGACGCAAAATAAACACAAGGTGGTTAAGGGAGAAACAAATCATTAGGTAGTTAACCATACAGGAAAATCAAAAAGGAGGATCATCCCCTCACACCCTTCGCCCAGGTGTGCCCCCTCGCTATCGTTCACTATCTCCTTCAGATTCCTGCACGGGATGGAGTGAGGGGACAGCTTGAATTGGCGTCGGCTGTGTTTATCAGCAGTGGACTGGGATTTTGAGTTTGCCGGTCTGTCAGTGGAGTAGCGGTACTGTCGCATGTTAGCCAATATTCGTCCCATGGTTGAGCTACATGTTTAATTGCTATGAGTCAAATTTTCTGCCCTGGTGCTTCAGCCTTATCAGCTGAAGAACCACAGGAGTAGGTAATGACAACATTATAAACAGTAGAAGAATGAGTATGATCGCATATATGCTGGCACAACAGATGCTCTACTTCAGTTAACACTGCAAACCTGGAGTATCACAACTATGTTATTAGCAGAAGGGAATGTCACGAAAGTAGGTTGGCTCAGAGGTTACCTGAAGCTCCGAAGCTGTTCAATTCCTACATAAGGAAAATGAAGGCGGGTGCCCTTCCTGTGGGTCTGGTCAGGCTGGAGTTGGTCTACTGGTTGATGATTCAGCAGCCATGTGTGAACTTTTTGCTGATACCTTAAGTTTAGCTTTCGCTCCTGATGCTACTAACTCTTCTGTGCCTGGGAACAAGACAGTAGGCTCAGTGGATGAGTTTGACTTTCTGTGGATGATGTGGTTGACTTGCTGTGTTCTCTTGATGGTGCTCCAGCTGGGGGCTCAGATGAGATGCACCCAATGTTGCTAAAGTCTTGCGCTCCATTGCTGGCTTATCCTTTCCACTGCATATTTGAAAGGTCTTAGTTCTCTGGAATGCCAGATAAACCACGAAAACCCAAATCAGTTGAAACTCAACCTGAGGGCAAGTTTATGAACGTGCATTTCCCAGTTATTAGTTTAGTTACATGCAGTCTTGTTTCGGGTGCTATGGTCATCCAACAATGAATGTGATATCAGTTACATTGCTTAAAATTTAGTCTTGATTAGGGAATTTGGGTCACATCGCCCAGGATGAATTGAGGCATAAATTAAGAGTAGATTCGATAGGCGGCAGAAGATGAATCAAAATGCCCATTTCCCAAAGAGACACCGGAACTTACGCCCCGGCCCTCTATGAGCTTTTACCTTTATGTTAGTAGGATATAGAGGACTGGAGAAAAGAAAAAAATGTGGGAAGAATTCCTGTCAAAGAGACGATCATAAATGCAAGCAAGCACGATCAAGAGCAGCTGATATGCGGAGCTTGGAGATGTCAAACTGTGTAGTTGGAGCAGGAGAGAGAAGACGACGGATGAAGGTGCCCTCGGAAGCTTTGGCCGTTAAGAGTTTGCAACTCCTGGAGGAGTTCTTAGCTGTGGAGGATGTCTCTCCCAATGTATGTCAAGACAATTTTTAAATACGTTGACTGACTTTGCATAAACAACATCAGAAGGGAGTCTATTCCAAAAGCTGACTATGAAATACGGAAAGAATTGTTGACCCAAGGTCGTTCTTCGAGCTTTATGCTTGAGTTTTTGACCGCAGTTGCTTCTCAAGCGATCAATGAGATCTCCTTCAAAGAGTCCCGTTGTAGGTAGTTACGTCTTTGAAGCCATTCAAATACTTGAATGTTTCTATGAGTTGTCCCCTGAGTCGTCTTTGCTCGAGAGAGATCAGACCCAGTTCTTTTAGGTGACATTCATACGGCTTGTTTTGCAGCTGAGGGATCTATTTCGTTGCTCTGTGTTGGACTATTTCCATGTTATCAATATCTTTGCACAGATGTGATGACCAGAATTGAACAGCAAATTCTAAGTGTGATCGCACTAATGCCTTGTACAAGGGAACGATGATGTTCTTGGACTTGTATTCAAAATTTCTGGTGATGAATCAGAGTACTCTGCTGGCCACTTTCACACTCTTGTCAACTTGCTGACTGGGTTGTAGCATGTTCGTAATAGCGATTCCCAAATCACGTTGTCAAGTGACAACAGCCAATACCGTCCCGTTCATTTTCAAAGGGATACAAGGGTTCACCAGCCCTATGTGCATTACTGAGCATTTGTCGACATTAAAGTTCATCTGCCACAAATGTCATTTACCCAACAGCGATCCACATGCTTGGCGCAGTGACTGTTGATGAGGACCAATGATGAAAGTCTCTCTAGACCCACGGTAGCTCTCAGGTACGCATGGAGGCGCCGCAGTGCACTTGCACTCTTCTCACACTCACAGGAAGTCAGCGGAAGGGTGTAGACAATTTGTAAAAGACTAAAGACATTTAGAAATATTGGATCGCAATCTCTTCTGCAGGTGATTTGGTCCTTTCTTCCCCGGCATCTTTTAATACCTAAAATTTCATCGTGTCAGCTCCTGCGGAACCAATTCAGGGGTCACGGCTGTGTTTTCATAGAGCAACTGACGGCTAGCAAACCAAGATCATTGGTAACATCAGCTTTCACAATAGAGAAGAAAGCCTCCAACAACTCTTACTTGAGATTAAATTAAAATTTTATCTTTACTTTATAGTCATAACAAAAAAATATGCAAGGCATTGTTTACAGGTAATAATTACACTGCCCCGAATATGACCCTGAATGAAAGGGGTGCATAGTATCCACTCAAAGGATTTCTTCCATAAAGCGTGATTTTTTTTTTTTTGTGTTTGGCAACTAAAACTTCTGTGCAGGTTGCAAGTGCCCCCTGCGCACCCCCAGCCTGCGCATTTCAAGTAGCTATAAGAAAATTGATTCTGAAAAGAGGACCGGCGGGACAGAGCGCTTGCCACCCCTGGCAGTCCTCCTCACGCCCTCGAATCCGACGGGGAAGAAAAGACGTTCCCAACTTTTCATCGAATCCATAAGGAATGAATTGAGCAGACTTGCATGACTTATGCCGTAAGGACTTTGAATAACATTTTAACGTATGCAATGAAAGAAATAAAATCAGAATATCCCCCTTGGTGGATCCTACCGTTATTTCAATAAATTTCAGTACACACTTCACTTACCAACACCCGACCCTGAAGGAAAAAAACAGCAAAGCTCAGATCACACGGAAGATATTGATCAGAGTCTGACGAGGTAAGAAGTAAGGTAGGGGAGCTTCAGCGACAGGCTACCAATAGAGTTTGCTGATAGTGACGCTTGCATTCCAAGCCTTCCACGTCGAGAGTTGCCGCGAGCTTCAGAGTCAAATCAGCACGGCAGCAGAGACACCGCACGCATACAGAGAGCATAATCGCTGCCCTGCCCACTCCTAAGATGTTTATTTGCTGTCGACGTGATGGACGCACAGATCTAATGGTGTAAAACAGTTACACCTCAGCACTCGTACAACACCGGGGGAGCGTGCAATGTCCCCGGAAAGAAACAACGTTTTGTCCACTGCGGTGCACGTACAGCGAAAACTAGAGCTTTAATCGTAAAACGCAAACCTCCGTAATGTTACAAGACAGAATAATAGACGGGCAGACAAACGGACTGCCAAATTATTTTTAAAAATAATTACTTTTTACGACATTCATAACAATTCTTGTAAATTTTGAAGTTCCTTTAAAAAATTTTGGAGTTCTAGTGTAAACAGCAGACAGACAGGGAGACAAACACACAAACAGGCAGAAGAATGAAGGACAAAATTTAGTTATTCGTTCATCGGAATGCCCTCAACATTTCTTGTAAATTTCTATAAAGATCCGCTCACAACATTTGATTCAATGCTAACACTCAGCTACGCAAACACCCGCTGCGGCATAACATCTGTGAAAATAATATTCATTGCTGAAATAAACATCAGCAGAAGCAGCAAAAAACAAGCGTTTCATGTTTCAATTCCAGAATTTATTTCGCCGTATCAAAAGCATTACAATTAAGGGAAGACTAACACCAACCCCCTAGAATTATGGCGCTTTGCAATCAGCACAGTATAATGGAAACAAAAAAAAATCACTAGCTTATTTTGTGGTATGATGGTGTGAAATTATACAGTGCATTAGCTTTGATTATGCAAATAAATTTTTTTTTACTTAATTTTTTAAGATGCGTGTCTAACTTTAAAATATCAATTGATTTAATAATAATAATAATAATCAACTAAATGAATGGTTATGTCGCCAATATAAACAACACTTGTAAAATGAATATTTAGCCATTGGTTAAGTTTATCATACAATTTGCTTATTTACGAGTTTTTACTTTTAACTCAGATTATGCAAAAAGCTAATAAAAAACGTCATAAAGAGGAAATAAATACAAGTGATCAGGAATATTTTCATTAAACGTCCAAAACCAACAAATTATAACCAAAATGATTCAACAAACACTGAAATAAGACTTCAGTGGTGTTAACAAAACAAGTTAATTTTGAACATGAATAGAGCAAAGTGAACTGGCATGATGGTACACAACACTAGGCTGCATAACTAAGCCTGTGTGAACTAAAATGCTGTTGAGCAAACCATCATCACCAATATTAAGAAAGACCAAAGAAAATACAAATGCGTTGCCAAGATCTTCTGGAGATAAAAAAACTGAAACACATCAATAATTATAAGATATTGAAATCTTCTCCCATACCCTACACAAATGCTATTAGGTAAACATATCGTTATCGTGAAGAAGAAGGTGTGTGTAGCCATAGCATAAATTGCGTGAACTCCTAATGAGCCATCGGCCAAACTCTAGAACAAAGGTAGCTCCATAGGAGCACTGATTTCTGTTCCAGTGCCGCCAATATCTCACCTCCACCCTATCGCCCCGAGCACCCAGCCCACTCTGGTGTCACCGCGCAGACCGGTCCATGACACGTCCGTCACAACCTAGTAACCAAATTGCACACTGGCATTAGCCACTCACTAACAGACAATATCATGCCATCGGAAGAGCACTGTGCAGCCATTTTCTTTCTCCACTGGTCTGCCGTGCGAGCTTCAATCGACCACTGCCCTGTAAACAGGGTATTGGGCACCGCTCCACCCGAAATCTCGCCTGAAGAGGCTGTCCTCCACATTATCACCGCTACGTTTAGGTTTTACTCTGCTTTATTGTCTTACCGTCACAAGGTCGAGCTGGCACACTCACACTCCTGCCCCGAATGTCACAGTTGCCCTCATACTGTGAACCACTTATTCAAGTGTCCAATCTATCCCACCCCACGCCTTCCCACTTCTCTATGGGACGATCTTCATCTGTATTTCACTCCTTAGACTCTCTTCTTTTCTTTGCATAACTTCTGCCAGATGCTCGACCATTGGTGGATCCTACCGTTGCTTCAATAAATTTCAGTTTACACTTCACTTACCAACACCCGACACTGAAGGAAAAGAACAGCAAAGCTCATATCACACGGAAGATATTGATCAGAGTGTGACGAGGTAAAAATTAAGGTAGGGCAGCTGCAGTGACAGGCTACCAATAGTTTGCTGTAGTGAGGCTTACGTTCCAAGCCTCCCAAGTCGAGAGTTGACGCGAGCTTCAGAGCCAGATCAGCACGGCAGCAGAGACACCGCACGCATTCCAGAGAGCATAACCGCTGCCCTGCCTGCTCCTAAGATGTTTATTTGCTGTCGTCGTGATTGACGGCACAGAGCTAATGGCGTAAAACAGTTACACCTCAGCACTCGTACAACACCGGGGGAGCGTGCAATATCCCCGGACAGAAACAAAGTTTTGTCCACTGCGGTGCACGTACAGCGAAAATTACAGCTTTGGCGCTAGAGTGCAAACCTCCGCAATGTTACAAATAGAAAGATAGACAAACATAGAAAAGGGCTGCGGGGTGGTTCCGATAGATAAATTATTATTGTTTAGACATTACCAATTGTTACTGAAAATTTTAAAGCTTCATCGATAACTTTTTGAGTTCTGTTGTAAACAGCCAGCAGGCAGAGAGACAGAGAACAAAAACACAAACCAAAGGAAAGATCAACAATGAAATTTAACTGTTAGTTTCTACAAACGTTCACATCATTTTGCGTAAATTTCATAAAGATCTGCTAACAACATTTGAGTTTTAATGCTAACAGTCGAACACGCAGACAGACATACGCCCGCTTCAGCATAAACTGCTTGGTGAAAGTACTAAATTTCTAATACCAAAAAGTACAAGCAAGAGGAGCAAATGAAAGACAGATTTTTATGTTTCACTTGTATTTATTTCGCCGTAACAAAAAGCGTCTCAGGAAAGGACCTACAGCAACTCATCAATATTACGGCTCGCAGCCAACAATCGCCTCATTATTATTATTATTATTATTATTATTATAAACTTTGTTTAACCTCCGTAGCCGCAACTCAGGCGTTCCAACAGAGATGAGTGTGTAGTATTCAAATACCACAAAACTTGTCGCGTGGCCAACGTGCGCTACTACGGGCAGGAAACAAAGCGCAAAGCATAGTAGGAGACACTCGAGTGGTCGGCCTCGTTCACGGCCTTCCACACGAGAGAGATGTGAGAAATCCCGCGGACTAAGTGCGCTATCTCGATCGACAGCCCACCTCGCGGAACAGAAAAGGAAATAGAGAACCTACCTAACTTTACAAAACTAACCTCGTCAGCAGGAACTGCGGCCAGATGCAACATCTCCAGCGGAAATGGTACTCGGGATAGCCCCAATCGCCTCATTCAATTATACAACAACCAGATATAAATGCCATAAAAATATCACTATATCGGAAAGTTTCCACATAAATCGTTACCTTTGCTTAGGAATACTTCTGCTTGTATACAGTGTTGAACAACGTCAACACAAGGCACCATGACGGTACGGATACGAAGACTGTACTTTAACTACGGTGATAAGTTCGAGGTTCTGCTTGGTGTGGATGCTAAGTTATTCTATTGTAAGCTCTGGTTGTACTGTAAGGTAGGTCACTTAGGGAAAACACTACAGAATGGCCTGTATCGTTACTAGGGCTGTGACAATATGCTCTTATAGACAGAGAAGTTGTTTCCAAAACAACATATTGGATTAAGTATAGGCTCCTACAGTGAGCTGTTTCTGCAGTTGAGTTACCACCATAGCTTTACGTTTGAGCTTTTTGTCGTCGTTTTGAAGTTTTTACTGACTTCTCTGTCTCTAGGAGCTTATGGTCACAAGCCTAATCATTACCAATTTATACGAAAATTCATGTATAAACAATCGTGCGTTCAGTAATCTACTGCAAGGCTCAGAAGCTTTTATGTAACTTTATTTTAAAAATAACTTAAATTTTTAACATGAATTTACAGCTAAATCACATACAGATACCATAATCTTTACAGAATAAAAGCATCCACTGCTACCGTAGAGGGTTAAGAGCACAGTACAATACAGTAGGCGGGTGTTAAAACTGTGGCAAGTAAGTCGCATTGCCAGCTGCTCAGTGTCCGCGATCTACCTAAAACGAATTAAATGGCGCCATTTCTGTAGACTGTATATAATTGCTAGGGAAATTACCGGACTGTCGAACTAACTCTATTTCAAAGCAAAGAGCTATTAATTTTTTATGTTTATTACACAAACCTACTAAATAATTGCTCTTTGTTCGGAAAAAGGGTTAGTTTGACAATTGGGTAATTCCCCTAAATCGGGCTTTTTAGCAAAGCCTTTTAATCAATTGTCCCAAAATTGCTTCCATTTAATAAAAAAAACCTTTGCCGACACCACAATTTCAGAAAACTCCAGGTACCAAATAGTGCTAGTGGCAAAGAAATTTTAATGATAGATTTGCCAAGAAATTTTCAATAATAATTGGGAACTAGAGGGCTGGAAGCGCAACCTCCGCCAAGCAAGGCAACGGTAACGAAAACTTCATAGTATAGCAGTTCCGAAACTATGACTTCTTTTGTACCAACACCAAAATTTAATCATTTGGGCCTTTCGACAGTAAAAAAAACCGCCTAAAATTTTCTTCAAAATCTGTCCATTCTTCTGCAAGTTTAAGCTCTCAACGATGATGAGATGTTCATCAAGGTCTATTGTTCAGCTAAACTTCATGCAAACAGCATCCTTGTAGATACGAATGATGAAGATCATCCTTAAATTGACATGCTTTGTTATCACCAGCGAACGAAGTAGAGTGTAGCTTTCGCCCTGCTTAGGAATACTTCTGTTTGTATACAGTGTATATAATTGTACATGTGTCTCTCCACCAAGAAAATGCTGGAAAAATGGTGCTATCTCTACAATTTCTAGCAGGCAGTCAGGTCGTGTGACCTAGATGTGAAATGTGACAAAATAGCAGAGACAGAAATTTAGGCCGCCCTTACCCCATACCCATTAGCAGGAGAGGATCTCAAGTAAGAAGGTGTTCTAGTTTAGAAATTAATTAGCTGAAAATTTTCAGACGCACCGTATGACAATTTGCAAATAACACGCGGCATGAATGAATAGTAGTGGGCCTATAGCTGTGCCGTTTGCAGTACTAGCAGCGAATCACTAACTGGATTAGCTACAAAGAATGCCGACCTCTCGACTTATTCGAATCTCCGCGTCAATGAGTACAATCTCCAATCATTTCTACAACGATTGAAACATCTGCAATGACAGTATGTTCTGGAGGCTCAACAAGTTCCATTGATCAAACGAAATACACAGTACTGTAGTTGGAGAAACTCAGTCAAGGCTCCCAATAGGCTACTCTCGTGGATGCTTACTAGCGATGTAACGGCTGAGTTGGTACTTTCTAACACAAGCATAATTGCATTCAATACATTGGAAATGTTCGCCCCTTAATGTTGATAAGCAATATGGCGGAAGAGATACGGCTTTCTAACACAAGTATCTCACCTTTGCAGCCCCCACAGCCAAGGCAACCCCAGAGTTAGGGGCACCAGACCAGGGAGGCAAGCACAGCCCCACGCGCCAGCACAAGGAAGCACACAAACAAGCCTACACAGAACTCAGCTGGAAGGTGCGCAGTTGGCTATCATAAAGCTTAACAACCATTAAAAACAAACGCCCCGCCCCATGTCTCCGAAGCAGGGTAGTAAGACCAGGGAAATGGGATAAAAAACAAAACCCAATATGTGACAGCAAGCAGGCACCGCAACCCAGAACAGCAACCAAACAAGCGCCAAAACACTATACAAAATTAAACAAAATGTCACCCAAGTGATGAGCCAACTTTCTCTTGAAAACCACCAAAGAATCAGCTGACACAACATCCTCTGGCAAGGCATTCCACTGCCGAACACATCTCGATGGAAATGATCTATTCCCAACATCTATACAAAAATATGGACGATTCAACTTCATTGAGTGGCCCCTTGTCACTCCATTACCAGCCCTCAAAAATAATTGCGCCATATTAGCAGTGCCTCCGTGATCCGAGAGGACTTTCCAACACTT
>LQNS02278129.1:10672448-10682958 GCA_001587735.2 Parhyale hawaiensis
AATCCGGTATCTGTGCTACAGCTAACGCGAGAGGCAAATATATTGGCGATTTTCGTCCTTCATTCTTCATTGTTTTGCACTTTATTGAGTTCAGGAAGCTGGCGTATCTGTGATATGGCTGGTGCCTAATCTCTCGGCCACAGGCCAGGTCTTTTTAATTTTTTATAAGTCCGAAATTTTTAAGAATAAATCTTGGAGAACCTGTACCGTGGTTTACTGCTAAAGGAATTCCACGGTTCCAGTTAGACAGAGGGACTTATACTGTAAATATAATCCACGGGCCACTTAGACATGGGCAGCTTCAGTAATTATCAGCAAAAGGCTGGTCGTATAAGATATCACACATGGAATCTCTGTGTTGTTTGTGATGTTGACGGGGAATTGCCATGGCGCAATGCGAAGGTTTCACTAATCTATCTGAAGCACCTTAAGCCAGACCGTGAAAGCTTCACGAGTGCTGCTAGCTTATAGGCCTATAAATATTCCACGGGTCCAATGATACGCGGAGGTCAGCAGTTCTGTGCAGCTGGGCAAGGTCCTTTTAATAATTTTTATGCGCCTGGGCTTTCTGAATGAACGGGTTAGGATCTGAAAAATTTCCATGTGGGAGTGGGCACTAGGAGTGCTAGCAAAATAGGAAGGGGGGGGGGGGCAGAGAGACACAAAAGTTAGACCCTAAGCAGTACATTTTTTTCAAGGCCTCATTCCCAGTGAAGGGTGCGTGTAACTTTTTGGGGAGGGAGTGTGTCCCCACGATCCTTCCCTAGCTACTCCACTGCAGGGAATTGTGGATATCATTATCAACCAAGAGGATGGACATAATACATCACACAGCAATTCCATACCATGCTAAAGTATGAGAGTTTCACGGGTCTGTCTGAAAGGCCTTGCAAGGCCGTGAAAGTTTCACGGGTCCAGATAGCGCATATAAATATGGTAATATATCCTTTGTTTTTCCTGAGAATGGTTCTATTCATTTACTGGATTTTCTCATTACACTATCAAGAGGCTATTTCATTGACACCGATATTTAAGTTAAATTTGTTTCATTAATTACATGCCCAACTCAACTTTCATGGGACTTGTAACATAATTAAAGTGAATTTCATGGATGAAACTAAGAACAACACTAAACTTTGCAGAACTTGAATTAGCAGAGAAGCTGAAAGAATAGAGCAAAGTGAGCTGGCATGATGGTACTGGCACAGTACTATGCTGCATAAGCTTGTGTGAGCTAAAATGCTGTCGAGCGAACCATCATCAGAAATGTTAAGAAGGACCAGAGAAGATGCAATTGCGCTGCCAAGATCTTCTGAGATATACATAATAATAAAATGTAATAAAAAATAAAATTTTAAAATCTTCTCCCATGCATTGCACAAATGGTCATCACCTACGAACGAAGTGAGAGAGTTGATGTTTTCATTGAAGATTCAAGTATATATGCAGTAGCTTGTTCCTGGATGCCTTTACAGAGGTGCGTCAGACGCAGTGGGTGGAGGAGCCGACATTTGTTCATCTTGTAACGTGCTTGACCGGTTTCTGGCTTCCGAGGAGGAGAGAGTTGGCTCTGTTTTGGCGTTGGTCTCCTTGTTAGGGGCTGTCGATCGTGACCCCTTCTAAATGTACTGGGGCAGCGAGTATAGTCCTGGCACTAGAAGAAAATAAACACAAAAAATGGGAGAGCAACAAAACAAAAATAGATTATTAAACGAAATAACTGGTAAAATAAATATATGAAAGAAGAACTAGTGAAGGTTAATGGGTTAATGGTACAATAGGCTGATGATGCAATGGGACGACTTAAAAAATGAATTAAAATATCACTATGTAGTTAACAAACTCAAAGAACATAAAAGAACATGAACTAAACTGAGCCACTGATAACGAAGGTATCATGAACAACATTAGGAAATTAGGGAACAAAAGACAAAACTGGCAGCAAAGTAAACTCAGCAAAATGCTTGATTCAATAAAAAGGGCATTAGGCAGAGGTAGGAATGAGCGGCGTGGAGGTGGCTGTCCCGGCGGTCTATAGCGTCACAACTGTCCGGTCCCAACAAGAAAACACAAGCGGTTGGTAAAGTAAGGTAAGTATGGCACATGTGTGCGCCAGATGCAGGAAGTTATTGCACAAACATACGGTAGGTAATAGGTACAAAAGAAAACAAGAACCGAAAGAGCGCCAGAGAATGAATTATGTATACAGGTTTTGCAGTCCCATATTACAACCTACCACAGGCCCAGGATGCACGGTAAAGCACGATGCTCACCTAAAAAGAACCTTGAAATGATCTTGCAGTGAATCATACTCAGGATTATACTTGATGCCAGACAGGATGCTGGATGGCAAGTGCTTGCATAACCGTGAACATAAAAGCACTGAAGAAACAATGAACGAAGTGCATGCAAGTGAAGATGCACAATCAGAACTGTGACTTATAACATGCAAGAGCTGAAAAGAAAAAGAAGATGGTGAAGCAAAATAAACACAAGGTGGTTATGGGAGGAACAAATCATTAGGTAGTTAACCATACAGGAAAATCAAAAAGGAGGATCATCCCCTCACACCCTTTGCCCAGGTGTGCCCCCTCGCTATCGTTCACTATCTCCTTAAGATTCCTGCATGGGATGGAGTGAGGGGACAGCTTGAATTAGCATCGGCTGTGTTTATCAGCAGTGGACTGGGATTTTGAGTTTGCCGGTCTGTCAGTGGAGTAGCGGTACTGTCGCATGTTAACCAATATTCGTCCCATGGTTGAGCTACATGCTTAATTGCTATGAGTCAAAGTTCCTGCCCTGGTGCTTCAGCCTTATCAGCTGAAGAACCACAGTATAAACAGTAGAGGAATGAGTATGATCGCATATATGCGAACCACTCACAAATGATCAGCTTTATGAGACTGACATGACAGAAGAGTCAATAGTCTATTTACCACTGCAAATAAATGATGAAAGCAAAGAAGCAAACATGACATAGAGCCAGTGGTTTAACATAATCAATCCTATACAACTTGGCAACAAAATCACACCATTGGAAAAAATATTTCGAAAGTTTGTTTTTTCGCTTCACCCTACTATACAGTAATCTTAATAATACGGTAATTTAATTTTTGTATGAGGGCATGTACTTCAATCTATTTTCCATGCATTTTTGGCTAATAGACTAGTAAGAGACCAGTTCTCACAGGTGCTTTTCAAAGAAGTCTGCCGCCCAATGTTGCTCATCATAAGCATTCGAGCAACAATCTGGAGTGCCCTGACCATTCCACCGGTCATAAAGTTTTCCGTAAGTTTTACCGATCTGAAGATATACCTCAGCCGCATTGTCTTCACTAGCGTCTTGGATTACTCCTACAACTGCGCAAAATAGGCATAAGAGGTAACGTGGCCTATTACTTGCAGCAATTCTAGCAATACTTGAGCGAGCGGCGCTTCAGGGTCAGAGTGGGACAGCGCTAAGAAATAAATAAAAAAATGATTGCATTTCCCAAGCGGTGGGATTTTTAATCGGCAGAGCCGAGCTGTTGAAGGTCTGTTATGATATGATGATGTCTGTTATGATGTCGTTTATTGCTGGTAGGAACAGGGTACAGCTAATGACACTCCCCTGCGGAACCCCCTCATCCTGCTTCATCTCAGGGGAGAAGGCCTGTCACACTCGCACCCTGCAGCGCCGCTCGCTCAAGAATTGCTGCAAGTAATAGGCCACGTTACCTCTTATGCCTATTTTGCGCAGTTGTAGGAGTATTCCAAGACGCCAAGCTGTGTCGTATGCCTTATTAAGATCGACACAGATAGTGTGTACCTGAAGGAAGAAAGTGTGGGCTCTATGATGTAATTTTGTATACGCACGATGGCATCGGTGGTGCTACAGGACTGTCGAAAACCGTGTTGCACGTTGCAGAGGAGCTTGCTGGCTTCCAGATATTTCATCCGGCGGGTGTTCACGATATTCTCAATGATTTTTCCGGGGCAGCTGGTCAACGCAATAGGACGGTAGCTACTTGGTTCTGTGGAAGGTTTGTCTGGTTTTATGAAAGCTAGTACAGCGGCGAGGCGCCACTGTTTCGGGTAGTTGGGCGTCGTCCAAATTTTGTTGTACATTGTTAGGAGTGCACGAACCGCCGAATGATGCATACGTTTCAGCATCTTGCAGTGTATACTGTCAGGGCCGGGATTCGTGGTTTTGCTTTGTGTAAGGGCGTTATAGACTTCCAATGCAGTGATTTGATCGTTGTATGGCACCTCGTTGTCTTCGCGATGGGTAGCAAAGTTCAAGGGGTCTTGTTCCGATTTTCTCTTTCTCGCCTGAATAGCTCGCGGCTAAGTCGCGCCCACTGCAGACCTCGCTAAAATGTCGAGCCAAGCGGTCGGCGACACGGTCAGGTTCCACAATCACCACGCCATTCTCCTTTATACAAGGAGGGCCGTGGCGTGGTTTACCGATCATCTATTTACCGCGTTGCCAGACTTTGCTCATTGGAGTATTTACGTTTAGCGTAGTTGTATATTCCTTCCAAGAGGCTTTCCGGGCCTGGTGCAGGGTAAACTGTGCTTGCACACGTGTGCAGCAATATACTATTTTATTTGCCAAGCATCCATTTCGTAGGCAACGTCGCAGAAGTCTTTCTCTCCGCTCGCCGGAGGATATAACGTGCTGCATCATGGTTTTGGAGGTCCGAAAAACTGGTGCACACACAGTAGTGGTCGCTCCCGTGTTTGTCCTCAGTCAGAGTCCACTGGACGTCAGGAAGGAGGTCAGGCGTGCAGAGGGCTAGGTCTATCGCGGAGGTAGGTCCTGTATGTATGTGAAAATGGGTCTGTCCTCCTGTATTAAGGAAGCACAAATCGATATTCCTTAGCAAGCGCTCGACAACCAAGCCTCGCGTGTTATTAGCATTGTTACCCCACATTGGGAGTTTGGCATTGAAGTCGCCCAACAATAGGAAAGTGCGCGGCAGCTGCGCCACTAGTCCAGTGAAGTCTGCTAGGTGGATTTCTTGGTTTGGGGAAACATACAGATTACAGACAGTGGTTACCGTGTTTCGTATCTTGATTTGTACGGCCTTGGCCTGTAAGGGTGTGCACAGACTCTGTTTTGGTTAGGATAGCGGGTCCCGTTCCAGGGACGCGATCCTGGATAGGGGAAGAATATTTAGCAGTGTAGTTCCGAAGCGAAGGAGGTCCGGTATAACCAAGCATGGTCTCCTGCAAGCATGCGCATATAGGTTGGCGCAGTTCTATCAGACGGTTCAAGTTAACTTAGTTGGTCTCGTGACCTCTCATATTTCATTGTAATATTGTAATCATTTGCTATGCTTCCTGCGCGAGCCGTGGTATGGTAGAAGTAGGGGCTGTCGCGTGGGCTAATCACTCTATGTAATGGGGAGGTGTCAACCTTCTTTCTCTATCCATCGTTTCACGACCCCAGCGTCACTGCAGGCGGCGAAGACCCCGCATGGTATCCGGAGAGGAGAACTAGCCGCGGCCCGCAGGCAACGGGTCTCGTCCTCTGCTCGCACCTCGGTCCAGTGAGGGCGTGCGCTGATCGCTCGGACGCTGCTGTTGGTCGGAGTCTCGTCGCGCTCCGGCTACATGAGACATTGCTCGTCGCGTGTGGGCCCGGGACGTCCCACGGAAATCCCGGTGTTTCTTAGTGTTTAAACGGCACGATATATGTTGTAGGGGATGAATCGCTGCTCGGAATGCGTTTCCGCGAAAGCGTTTCATTGCTTTACTAATTGTAAAAGTCTTTGGTCGTACTGATTGTGTTTTGTCCGTAGAAGTTTTATCTTTCAATTTTTCATTGGTCTATCATGTTTATGTCTGTCCCCGTCCCGAAGCACAAACAGCTGAGCTGCGACGCAGCCGGAAACATCAGGCGCAGCAAAGGCATGAACAGTTCCAGACAGACCAGCAAGCAACAGGCGCAGCACAGGCAGATACAGCTCCAGTAAGGCCGGAAGCAGCCAGAGGAACAGGGCCAGAAACAGGCCCAACAAAACCACAAGCAACAGGCCCAGCAGAGCCAGAAGTAGCAGACACAGCCCAATTAGCCAATCCATATTACTTAAGTCATAAGACCTATCTCAAGCCTGACAAATGATAGATATCTATGAGGGATTTTTTTCTGTCTAAGCTGACCTGCATAACAGAGTCAGAAAGATCCGAGTAAGTTTCTCTTCTTATGATGGGAATTAATACTAAAAGTCAACTGGCTCACCCTTTTATATATATAAACGATACTAAAATCAATTTGTTCAGTAATCGACTGTTATAAAAATCCAATTGTTTGCCTATTGGATAAAAAATATATTAGCATTTTTTTAAGTCCTTTGAAAGATAAAAAATAAACAAACTGATATAAATTAAACTCAAAAATACCCATTTGTTGCCTTCTGTGTAGTTCATGTTGTGCTCTTGCAATTATAAAGGCAAACCTACTAGCTACTTAATTTGCATAATTAAAACTTTCAGTAGAATAAACTGTATTGATCTTAGAGCTTATATAAAATCCGAATCATACGACCGACGTATATGAACTCGCATAGGCGAGCTAGGAGATCTTCACAAAATTTGCCACGACGTTGTCCTGACGGACGGCCTCCTTCAGTGCCGAGGCTCCTTGTATCTCTTGGTTGTCATATACCGTCCCTGCCTGATAATCCTTGAGGGTGTTATCGACTTCTACTTAAAGAGTAGTGAATTTTCCTCTTCATGCTAATCTGCTTATATTACCCAGTTTCAAAACTTGTAAATTCCTTCCTTAAATTTAATCTACTAGAAAGAACCGTGCGGTAACGAGACAAGCAAGTTCCAATTTTCTTGCTCGTATCTTATCTTTAGAATCCTGTTAGATATTTTCAGTAATTTTAAAATTACCATCGAAAGATAGTTTTTTAATAACTACTAGACACCCTAAAACTTTGATATTTGGGCAATCTTAAAAATCGTGCTGAGAAATGTTTCATCACTCTGCCATTGTAAGGTGCAAAAATCGACGCAGCGGACTAAGTTTCAGAATAGAAAACATTTACTTGTTTGAGAATTGTATTTCTAACAAATCAGGAGGCCTACTATCGTTTTTCAACTATTGGATGTTCCCGTCAAATTTTATTATAATTGTGCGCAGCGTTTTTGCCTTCTGCCACGCAGATGTGCCACCTTGGAACCATGTGCAGGAGGATCTTGCCGCCCCGGTGCATCTATGTGCTGTAGTTGGAGTCGACGCAGCGGACAGTGTTTCGAAATTGAAGAAACATTTGCTTGTTTGAAAATTGTATTTAAAGCTTTGTAACCCTCGGCATCATGACTGCATCTTACTGTGATATCCAGCCAAAATTTTCGCACAATTTTAATATCTTCAAATTCGAAAATCTTCGACCTCCCACCTGATGAGCCGATGTACGGCGAAACGCACGTCGTATGTAAATTTCTGCTGTGCTGCACATCGTATTCTTCAGGAATTGATAAAATACCTTTTCATGACAATAAATAATATCAAAACTTGAAATGGGATACCTGTTGGTTGGTCTTGGTCCGCCATTAATTTCATAAAATAAGCTGACTGCTGATTAGCGCAAAGCCATTCCTGATATATACAGCTATCCTTCAAAATCCAGACCCAGATCCAAGTGGCCTGAGGAGAGAGAATTGAAACCCTACCGGGGAAACCCAGTATCGTGCCTTCTATCGGACACCCGCGTTTCAGATAACGAAAGTGAACTTGGCAGGTGAGAAGAAATTCGGGAGAGGAGGGAATAGAAGTAACATACATCAATGGTAAGTTAAAGAATGGAAGCAATGTGAAGAATATATCACAAAATCGATCTATGTATATGGTGTATGTAATCTAGAGAGCCTCCCAGGAGGGGCGCTGCCACAACACAGAAAATTTTATCTAACCTTACCCTACTGCACCTCTTCACCTTAATAATTATTAATGGTGAGTATCTGATAATTGATTGCAATTAAAGTCTTGCAGGCTAGATTGCTTGCCACCCCGGCAGTCAACCTCACGCTCTCGAATCTGACGGATGAAAAACTCGACTTCATATCTTAAGTATATAGAAAGAATTGGGCCAGAAAGGTACGGTCAGGCTTTTAAGTAGTAAACATTTGAAAGCATGTAACGGGAAGAAGTTGAAATCAGAATATTCCCCCCGAGGTGAATCCTACCGTTGCTTCGATAAATTTCAGTTCACACTTCACTTACCAACACCCGACACTGAAGGAAAAGAACAGAAGGGCTCAGATCCCACGGAAGATATTGATCAGAGTCTGACAAGGTAAAAAGTAAGGTAGGGGAGCTGCAGTGACAGGCTACCAATAGAGTTTGCTGATAGTGAGGCTTGCGTTCCAAGCCTTCCAAGTCGAGAGTTGCCGCGAGCTTCAGAGCCAAATCAGCACGGCAGCAGAGACACCGCACACATACAGAGGGCATAATCGCTGCCCTGCCCGCTCCTAAGATGTTTATTTGCTGTCGTCGTGATGGACGGCACAGATCTAATGGTGTAAAACAGTTACACCTCAGCACTCGTACAACACCGGGGGAGCGTGCAATATCCNTCAGAGCCAGATCAGCACGGCAGCAGAGACACCGCACGCATACAGAGAGCATAATCGCTGCCCTGCCCGCTCCTAAGATGTTTATTTGCTGTCGTCGTGATGGACGGCACAGATCTGATGGTGTAAACAGTTATACCTCAGCACTCGTACAACACCGGGGGAGCGTGCAATATCCCCGGACAGAAACAAAGTTTTGTCCACTGCGGTGCACGTACAGCGAAAGCAAGAGCCTTAGCCCTTTAGCGCGAGCCTCGGCAATGCTGAAAGATGGAATGATAGATAGCCAGATAAGCAAATAAATAATATTCTTCTTCGACATTCTTAACTGTTTAAGTAAATTTTGAACATTTTCTCAATAATTTTTTGGGTTCTGTTTTTAATAGCAAACAGGCAGACAGAGAGACAACCACACAGACAGACAGAAAGATCAACAGTGAATTTAACTATATGTTCCCCGGAACGTTCACAACGTTTCCTGAAAATTTCGTAAAGACCCACTCACAACGTTTGAGTTTTAATGCTAACAGTCGAACGCGCAGGCAGACGAATGCAGGCTACAACATAAGTCCTTGGTGGAAGCAACTGATTTTCATTAAAAAAAGAAAAACCATTAGCAAGAGGAGTAAATGAAAGACAAGATTTTCATTTTCACTTATTGCATTTATTTTCTCACAGTTTCAGGCAGCATCTCAGGAAAAGACCAACACCAACATGCAAACAGTATCTACGGCTCACTGCAAACAATCAGCACAGTATAATGGAAACAAAAATAATCACTAGCTTATTTTGTGATGTGACGGTGTGAAATTCTACATCAACGAGCAATTGAAGCTAGGAAAATATCAATATATCAGATACTGGGCACAAAAATTAACAGTTATGCATCTACTGAACAACGTCTACACTAGGCACCATGACTGTATGAATACGATGACTGTACAATTACTCCGTTGGAAGATCTGAAGGTTCAGTCTGGTGCACATGCTATGTTTTCTATTCTAAGATCCCAATGTACAGTAAGGTAGGTCACTTAGAGAAAAATAGAGAAGGGCCAATATATATCATTAGGTAAGTTGAATCAGGCAAAGTACGGCGAGATAAGAAGTAAAATGAGCCATTATACTAAAATTAAGTAAAACACAACTTAGTCAAAATTAAATGGACTTTTCGTAGAAATATGTCCATCATCAGTAAAAATTTGCAAACAGAAAATTTGAAAAATATTCAGTAGAGTAATTTTAATTTCACACTATTCACAAATCTGTAGCTAATAAAAGCTAAAACTACAAAGGACAGGTTACAAACAGGCTGAAACATCTGTGTTGTAATCTGCATGTCATTAAGCGATTCTGTGATACATAGGTATGACTACCCTTAGCTGAAGCTAGAATATTGAAATCATCTATATAAATGTTACTATTACAATGAATGGCATGATCACGGATGTAGGAGGGAGAAGGTACACCTAAAGACCACCGGTCCTGGAGCTGACACCTCTATGCTCTTAAACTCTGGTACAAAGGCTACGGGTGGTAGTGCCTACGTAGTGCTTTCCACATTCGGAACAACGAAAATTGTACACCAGAGACGAACGTAGAGGGTCAGGCAGGGGGTCTTTATTATGAAAGAATGAACCAGTTCTGTTTTTATTGATTAAGATTACGTAGAAATGTCAGGTGGGAAAATATTTGCTCAGAATTTTCAGCAGTTCCGTTTGGAGTTTGCACGATTGCGGGCCAAAGAAGGTAAGAAAAAAACGAAAAACCAAATACTGTATATGTAAACGTGTAAGGGGGTTCAACACTGATGTTTTCTTGGTAAAGGCGGTTCAAATAGATTGAATGTTCCAATGAACACTTTTGCAGTGGTGAAGCGTAGCAGAGTACCTCTGTCGGTAGCACTTAGACTCGCATAGCCGAGGCTTCTCCATGACAGGAGG
>LQNS02278129.1:10689937-10707545 GCA_001587735.2 Parhyale hawaiensis
CGTATGATTGTTAGCTATATGGCGGCGGAGATAGTGCTTTGCAACACAAGCATAAGAGCATTCATTGCATTTGTATGGTTTCTCTTTAGAATGCATGTGAGTAATATGTCTTTTGAGAGTATTCTTCGAAACACTAGCATAAGCGCATTTACTGCATCTAAATACTTTTTCCCCCGAATGTTTGTGAGCAATATGGCTGCTGAGACCATGTTTTGTAACACAAGCATAATCACATTCACTGCATTTGTATGGCTTTTCCCCAGAATGTTTGGAAGCAATATGGTCTTTGAGGTGACCTTTCCTTGCAAAAGCATAGTCACATTCGCCGCATTTATAGGGTTTCTCTACTGATCGTTTGTTTGCAGTACGACTACTGAAGGCACGCTTAGTTACACAAGAGTCATCACATACATTGCGTTTACGTGGCCTGGCACTGCAATGACAGTGCATAAAGCGAACCATCTTTTCCATACTAACATAAGCACACATTTGGCAGCTGTAAGGCAATTGTCGCGAATGCGTGTTCATAAAATGAGTCTTCAGATCCTGGTCAGAAGCACCGACATACTCACACACACAACACTCATGAGGTTCCCCGCTAGGGTTCTCACTAGCAGCAGAAGCTGAAGGACTAAGCTCAACAGAGAGCCTACGAGATGATGATGAGCCACACAGCTCGACTGAGGTCTCACGATCGCCTAACAGAGTTGGGTCAACTGAGGTGGTAGCTGCCATATGGGTCTCACTAGAGGATTGTGCTGCAGGTCTGTCACCACCGTGAGGGGCCTTGACCTCTCTTCTGTGAGTGCTGCTAAATTCTGTGTCCTGGAAGTGAATTTGCAATAGGAAGGATTAAACTGCAATCAAGCAAATTATACATACAAGCCATCACTGCTGCGCAGGAACAAAGTTTTTACCATCAAGTGATAATGATGAGCAAATACAATGACTTATATAGCTACTTCAAAAAGAATTATGATAGTTAAAGAAGAAGCTATCTATACTATTCTAAGGCCCGCTGCCCACGATAGTCTTTTGTCCTGTTTTCACTTCACCGCGTTCGAATGCCTTGCTATATCTGTATACACAACAAATGTGAGCACTGCACTCTGAGACGACATTCACTAATCATTCCAACAGACACAAGACAGTGCACTAGTAACACTTACAAAGCTAGCGGGTATGACGGTAAACGTTTTATCAAAACTTTCGGTAGATACACAGCCTTGATTGGCACGAGAGTACAAAGTATTCGAACGCGTTAAAGTGAAAACACAAGACATAAGATTATCGTCTGAAGCGGCCTTAAAACTCGGTGAACTTCATTTTTTAATTTTTGGTTTGTACAAAACCTGTGTTATTATACACAGGATACAACAAACTGAGCACACAAGTTAACAGAACCTGCAGGCAAAACATCAACGTTCAAGAGCCAGGACGAGACGGACGCTTGATCAACGTAACTTATATACCAGTTGCTTTATAGATCGAGTGAACTAAAGAACTGACATTCTGAAAATTGAATCGCAAGGCCAGTATCAAGAGCTAAGACGATTGAAGAAGAACATCAGTCTACTGGTTTTAAAGCTAAAAGGGAAGGGTGGTATAAAGTAGCAGGAATTTCAAGATTTGAAAATTTTGTGACACTATATCATGAAGAAATAACGTAAAACAAGTATAAGAAGTCGACAAATTTCATTAAAAATCTTAACGTTTCAGGAAACTAATTCCCATCTTTAGAAGTTTTATAAAACAGACAAAGGATGAGCAGCAGTAAGAATATTTAATTTTCTAAGAGCTAAAATTGTGTGTGTGCATGAGGAGATTTATTTATTCAATATTTAAATAGTAAGCATCCTAACATGAAGTTCACCGCCGAAAAGGAATCCAACAATTCTATTGCATTTTTAGATACACTAGTCAAAAAGCAGGACTCAAGCCTAACCACTGAAGTCTATAGGAAGCCGACATTCTCTGGCCTTGGAACTAGCTTTTTTAGTCATTGTTGCGATCAATTTAAAATAAATGCAATAANATTTTAGCTCTTAGAAAATTAAATATTCTTACTGCTGCTCATCCTTTGTCTGTTTTATAAAACTTCTGAAGATGGGAATTAGTTTCCTGAAACGTTAAGATTTTTAATGAAATTTGTCGACTTCTTATACTTGTTTTATGAAGAAATAATGGTAGGGCCAGCCTGAGCTTGGCTGCATAACCGTGTATGATAACACGAAAGAATGTTTGTATTTTGAATTTGTATGATGTTTTCAAGTGCACTATGGCACTTTTACATACAAGGTACGATAGCTAGCTTAGGTTTACAAAAGTTAGGGCAAGAGACAGCTGTATCAAAGCAAAGTAGCGGGCAAAAGCAAGTAAGAAAAATCAGCGCCATTCACAACAAAAACTGTTTACTGATAAATTAGTCGGGTGTGGATTAGTATTTATTGTCTATTTAACACATACATAAGTAATATTATTGAAAAATATCTAGAATATTTTTGAGAATGAATACCTCTGTCAAGCAATGCAATGCTAAAAAAACATTAAAATTGGTCCTAAAACCACGATATATTTTTATCTTTAACGGAATTTATTTAGTTAAACCTTTTAATTTTAATAACATTTCCTGTAATTTTCTGAAAAAACCGTCAGTATCCTTTGATTCATGTTCTGACAGACGTAAAAACAAACATCAAGACACACACAAGCGGACTTACAGATCACGTCACAAAAATTGCCTAGTTACTCTTCGTAACCTTCCCAACAATTTCTGAAAATTTTCTGAAGATCTGTTCATTACTGTTTGATTTATGTTACTACAAAATAATACGCACACAGACACAGAAACGGACACATTTCCATTAAAACTCTTTATCATCCATTCCTCCAAACACAATCAATATTCCCTGTGAATTTCATTGAGATCAATCCATAATTTTTTATTTATCTTAGTGATAGACAAATTCTGACAAAAACAACCTCGTCGGAGGTAAAAAGTGATTATCGAAAAATTGCCGTGGGTCTCACAACCGAATAAGTGAGAATGGTAAAAATGTTTTAATGACCTCTTCTGCAGCAGAGTAGCTCTGTCAGTAGCACATTGACTCCATTGAGATCACCAAGCTTGAGGCAACACTAATTCGGGCAGACCGTTCCGAGTCGTCACACTCATAAGACAGTATTTTTTTAAGATGTCTGAACTGGGACTCCTGCCTCTACCTTAAGGTAAGTGAGTTTTAGCTTTTTTAACCATGGTGTACAAGGACATTTTTTAACATATAGTCAAAAATCGCAGTCCTGCTCATAACTACCAAAAACTCCTGTAATCGGGAGTGTGCCCTGTCTTTGTGAGAGGGAAACAAATTTCGCTTTGTCTTAATGAATAGGTTTCTACTGGAACCTTTTATCAACTGTTCTTGCTAACAAGAGGCAGCTGTACCACCACAGTTCATTTACTAAAGATTGTTATGCCAGATCTAAGTGTTTGTGTATAACTTCATCAAAGTAACGCCAAGCAAATAGCGTTATTATTTTACAGAGAGGCATCTTGGGTAATTCCATAATGGCGTCGCAGGAACGGAAGACAATGTGCGTGTCGCGATTGCTTATTATAAGAAGGTTTGTAAAAATGTTCAATTGCAGTTTTGTTTGCTTAAAATATCACGTAGGCAGAACATTCTACTTCATGGCCTGTTGCAATGTATCCTTTGCTTTGTGAGTGAAAATCGTCATTTTTTTTTAAACTTATGCAAAGCATTCTAACTCATGCACACCATTCGCTTTTGCTAAGGTAAATATTTTCCCACGATTTCCTCACTTCTTTTCATGGCGAAGGAAATCAAGATGCAATACATTAAATCAGTGGTCTATCACTTTCCTTTCTTTATGAAATTAAGTGTATGTGTAGTTTCAGTATGAGATAACAAATAATAGACAACTAACGGGAAAGTCTTTGTGGATAAGAAAAACTAGCCGTTCTGGTGGCTTCCTTGTTTACTCATAATAGTGACGTCAGAGTCACGGCGGTCGCTGATTGGCTGAAACTTTTCACCCTCACGTTCGCGTAGATCTAACATAACTAACTCAAGTAAATGAAATGTTGTACTACGATCTCTCTATCATTCTACGACCTACGACCTAGAATTTGCTGTTCAATTCTGGTCGACACATCTGTGTAAAGATATTGATAAAATGGAAAAACTCCAACGCAGAGCAACGAAATTGATACCTCAGCTGCGAAATAAGTCGTATGAATGTCGCCTAAAAGAACTTGGACTGATCTCTCTCTAGCAAAGACGTCTCAGGGGGCAACTAATAGAAACATTCAGGTATTTGAACGGCTTCAACGATGTACCTACAACGGGGCTCTTTGAAAGAGACCTCAATGATCGCTTGCGAAACAACGGTCAAAAACTCAAGCNTAGAAACATTCAAGTATTTGAACGGCTTCAACGATGTACCTACAACGGGGCTCTTTGAAAGAGACCTCAATGATCGCTTGCGAAACAACGGTCAAAAACTCAAGCATAAAGATCGAAGAACGACCTAAAGTCAGCAGTTCTTTCCGTATTTCATAGTCTGCATTTGGAATAGACTCCCCTCTGATGTCGTTTGTGCGGAGTCAGTCAACGAGTTTAAAAAATCGTCTTGACGTATATTGGGAGAGAGATCCTCCGCAACTAAGAACTCCTCCGGGAGTTGCAAACACTTAACGGCCAAAGCTTCCGAGACAACCTTAATCCATCTCATTCTCTCTCCCGCTCCAACTACACAGTTTGATGTCTCTAAGCTCCGCATGTCAGCGACTCTTGAACGTGCTTGCGTGCATTCAAGATTGTTTCTTGGGCAGGGACTCTTCACTCCCCCCCCCCCTTTTTTTTCTCTCTCTTTTCTCCTGTCCTCTATATCCTACTAACATAATGGCAATAGCTCATAGAGTACCGGGGCGTATGTTCCGGTGTCTCTTTCGGAATGGGCTTATTGGTTCGTCTACTGCCGCCTATCTAATCTAATCTACTGTCTTGCTGGCAGGTTACCTCCTCCAGCCCAACTTCGAGAAAAAGCTAAGGCCTCCTGTTTGAAACTTATCGTTCCGATCGTCTAATCACCTGGGAACAGCTCTTCACTGACATCTCTCTACTTCGTTACCTCCTCCAGGCTTAGAATACTGGTTGACCGGGTCCTCAATAGAAAATTTATTTCACAAGATTCTAGCTTGAGTAGAATTAACACTCAACCTCAGCGTCGCTGCGGAAATACACCGCAGTGATCTCCATAGGCTGTTGTTCGACTCAACGTGTCGATTCCTGACGTTTTCAGAATTTGACAGGTAATTGCTTTCTGGAGGCTTGAGCTGACAATGGTCTTCACCGCACCCTAATAAGGTCCCTAAGGCCCACGCTGTCCCGGGAACTAGGACTGCTCTCTTCGCTCGTTCGAAGTCAAACTCTACAGCTTCTCCTCGCCTGTTGTTCACTTCCCGCAGCTTTTATCGAGCATCCATTCCACGCTTCCTTCTCCCAGTAGTCAAAAATTACGATCTGAGGACAATAACGCTCAAGATAGTAGGTCCACTCTCTAAGACCACTCAGCTCGTAACGCCTACACGGCACCAGGGAGGGCTGCACTTCTCTAGCTTGACTAAACGAGGCTTCGTTACGGACTCTATGTCACCAAACGGTCGATAGCTAAAACAGATCCATCTGTTTCTACGTTGCACTTGTCGAGTCAAGATCCCTCACTCAAGTAAACACTTATTTCGCATAAAATGAGCAGCGCAGTGCTTAGAAGAACACCACGGCTTTCTTACAAATCGGTTATGTATTCTAGTTAACAAAGTTTTTTCAACACGTAGACCGCGATTCGGCCACATAGGGTACAAGGCTCCAAAAATAAATTTTAATTACATAAGATATTTATTAGGACACGTAAATATGTCCTTCGAGACACTCAATGAAATACAGAGGAAAATCATGAGAGTGACACAGTTTAATGTCCTTTCTTTCACTTGGGAATGTTCAAGTAACATATATGAAGCATGATAATGGTGGTCATAATGGATTATGATGAGCAGATCAAAGATTGTCTATCACAGGTCTCGGAATCGCAGTCAACGTATTAAACACCGTAAACTGTTCTCTAGCAGGACTAAAGCCTTATCTGCATCTTACACGGATCCGAGCCTCGGATCTCCCGCGGTCCGGGAACCAACTACAAGAATCGGGCAATCCCGCTTCTCCGTGACTGGTGAAGATCCACTATAACCATCCAAACCAAGATCTTCTGCTTCCCGTATTCCGTTAATTCCTAGACGATCAGCTCTGCACCTACGAAGTCGCGGTAGATCAAATTAAAATGCACACTCCTCCACTCTTTTGGCCGAAGTAGCACCGTCTTTGACGGATCCCTCCTAATAGCTAGAAAAACAATCTTTTGTATCCGTCATCCCCGCTGTTCCTTACTGGAACAGCGGAACTGGTCTCCGTTGCTGGGACTTCCTTAATCTCTGTCGCTCCCTATCTACCAAAAGGGGCCAGCAGGAGAAAACCGATCGCATCGACTACAGTGACGGGGTACATAAAACTCGGTGTGCTCCCTTATTCCAGGGATGTCGTCTCCTAGTAATTCGCTTTTCAAGTCAAAGCCTTAACTCTTGAATTTCAAACAACATATCAGACAGAATCCAATCCGAGGCAGCAAGGTTACTAGTGCGAGGCTGCCGCCTGACACTGAGAAGCTACGTGAGCATAAGAGCCACACTTGTGTTTCAGGCTCCATCTAAAATAAGCTCGAAAACTGAACTGCCGACTAACAAACGTCTCACAATCGACTAATATCCGAAACATCAGCAAGCTCAAGAAGGATTCTTTGAGGCGAGTCGAAAGGCCGCTGCAGACGGTAGCCTTATTGCCTTAAAAATGAAAGTCTTGCCTTGGTTTTGTAAGTCTCAAGCATGCACACAATAGCGTAGAATGCGTCAGCAGTACCTGAGGCTTGCAAATAAATGGAAAATTAAAAAAATAAAGTAAATCCAACGTAAGATTATTAACAAAAAATGAAAGAAAATAGTGTATAGAAGTCACTATTGCACTGAAGTAATTGCATTTTAAAGAAGAAAATTTTCAATCATAGAAAACGGGAAATCACGTGACTTGAATAGTTGCCAAGTACCGCCACATAAGTTGTAAGACGGTGACTCAAATAAATTCTTTAAAACTCTGTAAAAAAAAATTTAAACACTAACTGAAATACGGTTGCCATCACAGCAATCATTCTCATACCTATTTTCAAGTGATTCTGAGCGTTAAAATCTTGATGCTGTATCAGCAAAAATACATAAGATATGATCTACCCGAAGATTTGCGTTTCTTCGGCAAAAATCCAACATGCTGTATCGGTGTCCTGCGGCTGATGCCTTTTGAAGGGACTGTCATATGTCTTAAGTTTTCTTTCACATGCAGCGAAAACACATGATGTGCTGCCGATAGGACTATTGTCCGCAGCGGACCTAAGACTCTGAGAATATTCTGCGTTCAACCGAGTAGTCCAGGTAGATCTATATCAAGTTCCCCATCTGAACTAACTGGACCTCCCAGCTGGAGCTTGGTTTCGGTTACTCATACTGCGAACAGGACTTGATCCTATTAGATTATATGTGAGATTCAACACAACTTCAACTTGTTTAGTAAACCTGTAACTCTCGTAGTTTGCAGCTCTTAACAGTTGAGCATTACACTAAGATTGCAAGGCCAAGCTTTTAGCTACCACTTCCGGACAAGTATTACTACACGTCTTCTACAAGCTTGACGCTTTGTCCTATCCAGGACCCGTGGTAACCGAATTATAAAGCGAATCGTGGTTCGAAAATCCTCTTCTTTTCGCAATCTACGAACTTTTCTAGGCTCCGAAACACAGCTGTTGGAAGTAATAAAACCGTTCTCAGGGGTTCTGTCGACTCATCGAGTCAACTATTATGTGCCTGTTATAATAAATTTCTATGGAACATAAATACTCAAATAACTCTGCTCTCTTGGTAGACTTGTCCGCGAGGCTCATATTATATAGTGTAGACGGAAGTGCGATTAAAAAAAACTGTTACCTTTTCCACTAGTAGACTACTCTTCAATGACCCTGGCACCTTTCCAATTTTTGGGAAGGTAAGTACTCATATGGTAGCTGTGCATAGCCATAAAATATTAACTCAGTGCACAAGGGCCACAAAGCTCGCTTACCTGGCTTGGTACTCGATCACACAACCTCCAGTATAATCAGCTTAGCACGAAAGGCTGCTGCAACCGTGGGTAGCTATATCCAGTACTAAGAATGACCGTCGTGTGTTTATAAATATATATTTTTTTTTTTATTCATAGGTTTCCAACGCTGATGTTCACTCAATGCATATACATATATATATATATAGTTTCTCTAAGCACTCCGTTGCATCGTCGTTCCTTCTCTCTTCTGAGATTTCCTTCATTCAATACCGATTTATTGTTTTTTCGAGTCCGCTTGTAACAGAATAGGCGAAAAATAGGCCAGGACGCAGATTTCATAATCAACGATGACGAAGTTGCAGTAGGAAAAGTAAAATCCTCACCCCTTTATTATTTGAATGCATTTCTTGCCCCGTTGGAAATTTTGGCGATCATGTTCCCTTCTGATGGGATTCGGTAGGCAATAAACCATATTGCGGAAGGCTAAATTTGGAATACGGTACACATCGCTATTAACATCGAATAAAGTTCTTGCTCTTCCAGTATCTCTTGCAGTTCCCGTGGAGTCTGATATTCATAACTTTTTCTCTTGATCGAAATTATATTTTCTTTTGATTCATGATGCACACATCTTGTAGCAAATCAGTGAAGCGTAGAGGAACCGATTTTTTCCTGTAGACGTAGTAATTCTTTATTCCAACTTTTCAGGAGCGAAAATTTTCTTCTGCTGAAACTTCTTCACTGTGCATTCTTGATACGCAGCGGAAATGAAATTCGGTGATGTTTCAGCGCTTACGAATACAGTTAATTTTTTGCATGTCATCTAAGGGAAGGAATGAGTGTACTGAAGACGAATTGAAGTGTACTGCTCAGAAGAAAGCACGCATCTCCTACGATAATAATTTGAGTTGGCCATCGTAGCGTTTTCTTCTATATGTATTTTAGTAAGCGAAGAGAAGATTTTGCACCGGCCTATATTAAGCAAATATACCGATCATCGCGTGAATTTTTTCACGCGGGAGTCCACTAGCCATATCATAGTTCTAAAGCAGCAGCTGAAACATGCGTGAGGGCACTTGTTTCGTGAGGTGTGCTCTCCTGGTAGTCTTGTCCGCACGGCTCCAAGTATATAGTGTAAACGGTAGTGCGATTAAAAAAAATAAAAATGTTACCCTTCTTTTTCACTCAAGACTACTCTTCCACGACCCATACAATCCCAATTTTTGGGGAAGGTAAGAGCCGCTACGGTAACTGTGCATAGCCATGAACTACTAACTCAGTGCACAAAGTGCTACAAAGCTTGCTTACCTGGCTTGGTACTCGATCACGCAACCTCCACTACCATCAGCTAAGCACGCAAGGCTGCTGCTACCGAGGGTATATCATATCATACTTCCACAGCAGCAGCTGAAACATGCACAAAGGCACTTGTTTCGTGAGGTGTGCATCATTCCAAAACAAGGGTGTTTGATGCTAAGCTTTACCCTATCACAAGCAAGAACATTGAACCGTCCCATGGTTAATACTTCATCCACCTTTCCAGACGACAGAGGCCACTAACCAAACATTCCCAGACGACACTGGCCTCCAGGTATAAATGGAATAAGAGATTAGAGTACTTTGTGAGTGAGAGCAGCAACGAAAAGTGGGCCATTTCCGATTTTGAGAATATGAAATGACCCCTCAAAAGATGAAGACAAAACAAAGAATATAAGTACAGTAATCTAACGCTACCTGGTTCTCAAATACCCAGTCAATGGGCTCTTCCTTCACATATGTGCAGTCGTCATCAGTCAATTCCTCCTTGATCAGAGGAGCTTCATTTGGAGCGAGAGGAACTGCAGCAGCATGGTCACAAGAAACTGGAAATAGCACACATTGAGATTAGGATAATAACCCGATGAAGACAACGACTGCGGAGGACATTTTTCCTTCAAGACAGTTACCCTTTTGGGTTATTTCAGTTCTAAATTTGATGGTCCACTGTAAGCGAATACTCACACGTACTATGGATGGTTTTGGAGTTGATAAAAAATGAACTGGCATATAGAATTCAAATAAAAAACTACTTCAGCAATTTACTTTACGACGGTCACAAGGGTAGGCATGCTGAGCAGTTTGTTGTGGGGTGCTGTCAGTATTGTATTCGCCGAAAAGTTTGCTGCTTGGACCATGCTAATGAACATATTTGTGCTTTGCATTGTGGTGTACGTGTGACTTTTTTTCAAGTATCGGAGAGAGCATAAATAATGAGACTATGTACACGTGATTGTTATTGCGTTTTCCTCAGAAGCCATGGCAGAGGAGACCATGTCCAAAAATGAGCATCTACAAGATCATAAAGACCGATGCGCATTTATCTGTTTGTCCATTTTCTGTCACGCTTTAACAAAACAGATAGGCAGAATTTAGCCCAGGTTGGAAGCTCTGGTCGTCCTCTCAAGCTCCATTGAAAGTGATGGGCAGAAAATAGGCCGGGTTGCAGAAGATGGCACACGTACAGTATCAGAAGCAGGGACAGTTGAAATTCCAACAATGAAGACATCGCAGGCTTAGTCTGATTTCTACGAGTACAGTATTAGCTTCTCCATACATCGAATCGATGGAAAAGTATAGGGCGACCTTGTGTTTGAATGCACTTCTTGCATAGCCGAAGTTGAAATCGTAGCACTGAAGATATCTGAAGCTTCCATTGGCACTCTCATGCTTCTTGAATCGTAGTTTCTTCCCACAGATGATTTCGATGCATGAGCTATTTTTCACACTTTGATGCAATTGTCAACGAAACCGACGAAATATGATTTTTCACGGGCAGTAGACAATTATTTCTTCTAGCTTACTGTTTTTCTCTGACGAAGCAGTTTTCTCTTCATAGGTCAGAATTTGAGTACTTCAAATGAAACATATATTTGAGGTGGAAAAACGGTATCAACGGTATCATTTCTACTGAGCGAACACATTGTATATAAGCTGCTATTTTTTCAAGTTTGTTGGAGTGTTTTACTCAAGATGTTGCTTCTGCCTGTCAATATAGAATACCTAAGGATGAGAGCACAACAAAGGATCAATGAAAAAAAATCAAGAAGCATGTAAGAGGAGATTCCGCACCGGCTTAGAGGCATTAGGCAAAATATCAATTACAGTATTGCGTGAATTTTTTTCATAGACGGGAACAATATTAAGGGAATAAACCGCTCATAGCTACGAACAAAATCTCACCAGTGACGCCTGCTCTTCCAGCTGCACACATCCCGCCTGAGGCCTTACAATCGCTCAACAAAGTTGGATCAGCTGAGGCCGTGGCAGCTACTTGGAGCTCACTCGAGAGTTCTGTTGCAGGTCTGTTATCATAGTCACCAGCATAAGCAGCCGGGACTGTTCCTTGGTGTGATTGTTCCCTACTGAAATCTTCCTGCAACTGAATATGCATCAGGTCAATATTGATTATTGTTTAAAGCTAAAATCAGTCTTCAGATCTGTCATTATGAAAAATTTAGCATTAGCACATACGTATTAGCTTATAAATTAGACACGGATCGTTTGTTTAATTAGCAGTATTTGTAAATACTAAATTTTATGCTAATATCTTCAGAGTTGAATATACTTTGATTGTATTCAATTACAGTAAAACCCCTCTAATCCGCACCTCAATAATCCGAAACCCTCCCTAATCCGAACATCTCATTACTGTACGAAATGCTATCTGAACAAGTGAGCATTTTTCGGACTAATGGGGTAAAGTACGGAGTAGTTACAAATACCTCTGTAATCCGTGCAAGGTGCTTCTCATTTATCGGATAAAAGAGGTGATGAGCGAAAAATCTGCGCGAGGTGCTGCGCAGAAGGTACGAACAATCTCTCTATAATCCGTATTAGGGCGGAATAAAGAGGTTTTTTTCGGATTTGTAAGTACCCCGGTAATCCGAAATCCCCGCTAATCCGTCACCCCCTTCCCCCCGTGCTGTGCGAATTAGAGGGGTTTTACTGAAATGAAATTATGAATTTATAATTATTATTAGCATCATTAATATATTTCTATTTCACCACCCCACCCACATAATACGACGTGATCCAAGTAGTGAAGATCTTTTTATTATGTCGCATCAGTACGAATGATTTATCTCTGCGTCCCTGCCAGCAGTCCTTATTTGGCCAATGCGCTACTGATGTACGTGAAAATTGGAAGGACATTATTGCAGTGAGATGAAGGATAAAAAAAAGCAACAGAAGAAACAAATATTAATGAAAGTTACTTGCATTGCTCCACTTCAGGAAGCAGGTAGGAACTAAGGATGTGACGCTCACTATCGGCGGCCCTTCTCACGGAACAAAAGAAGTATAGACGACCACCTACTTAAGTCAACCATAGTTAAATTAAGAAGATTAAAACGTCGTTTCCACAACAAAGACAAAATTACAGCGGAAGAAAGAAGGGACATACCTACAGTATGAATATCGATAAATACGAGGAAAACATGCTCAAAAGTGTTTCCACAGATTCAGTTGCGATTACCGCTCTTGAGAAATATCAGTCTGGAAAGAAGAGGAAGAATAGAATAAACCATCACCAGTGGGAATATTTAAGTGGAAGGAAGTAAAGTGGACACGAAAGAAAGACATCCCAAACGCAATAGCTAAAGCAAAGGTACCATGTAAGATTTCCTGGAGCAAATTATAGGATCGTATTGGTTGTAATGACGCAAGCAAAGTGCAGGGTACTGCTGCTCCAAGCATTTTACAAATGCCATTTCATCATCAATTACCAAAAGCTTAGAAAACGCAACACTTCATTAAACCTACAATGAGTGCGCCATATGAGCTGCCAAGTCTTACCAGGTAGTTGGGCGTCCAGTCGCTGGGCTCTTCCTTCACCGCTACGAACTCAGTAGCAGGCAACTCCTGCTTGATCTCTCGACCTTCCATTGTAGCGAGAGGCGCGGAGGCAGCGCCGGCACCTGAACTTGTACGGACACACAAGAGGCGAAATGCAAGAGTCCCACTTAATTATCAGGGCTGCGGAGTTGCATGGGAGTAAGGCAGGTTTGCTGGGTTAGGCCTATAGTGCGCACGGCGTCCCGCAGTGAAAAAGTTTCATCGGGGTATTCCTATGGAGAGTCTCAAAGCGGTAAATATCTCAAAGACTTTTCCAAATATCAGGTTAAGCTAGTGCTATATTACTTTCAGGAAAACAAGCACAGAGCGAAGAGGAAGAAAATTTACCTACCCGACTTCAGAAAGAAGCCTTAATTTCAGCATGAACTAGGGCCAAAAGCAACATTTTCTGCAGCAAGTCACTCAAGAGCCCGGGGGCGTGAAACTGAAGATATTCTGACGAGAACAGGGTCCACCAGAATATCCCCTGAGGGTCGAGAAATACAGTCGGTACGAAACACCACAGAAGAGCTGCCAAGAAAATTGGTTGATGATGACAGCGGTCAGGCTTGTGTTGCTAGATTGTAACGGCCAATTTACACGTTGGTATTTTGCTCTATGGTCATATTTCACAGCATTAAAATCGCTAGCTGGTACAGTAGTAGCTAATAGTATTAGCTTAGTCCTCTTTCAAGTACTAAGCTTCTCTAAGAGAGTAAAAGATAGGGGCACATAGTATATCGACAGACAGGGGGAAAACTTGTACTAAGGTTTTCCAACACAATATCAACGTGCACGGAAACAGAAATTCAAGAATGAGTAGGAAAAATGGAGGAAAGTAATACCAGAAGGAATAAGAAATGGGAAGAAAGTAAAGTGGGCACAAAGGCCTAGCTAACGACTCAGCTAACCTACATTGTCCCATTGGGGCGCTGCTCCACATAGCATAGGACGGGCGAACCTAAACTGATCTAAGCCTATGGACCACCATATGCCCCCTGAGGGGAGCTGTAACGGTTCTGGCAACAGAAAAATGCCCCGTTTTTTTGTGTCTATTTCACTTCAAGAGCAATAACTTTGTTCATGACACTACTAAGCAAACTGTTACAAGCTTAACTCTTCTTTCTATTTCAAAAATGTAGTTCTTACTAGACACCTGATTTCGAACCGTCACTTTAGACTCAATAAATGCTTTAGTTACAGTTGCTGCGTTTACGGACACGCTGGAACATAAGAAGGCTGCAAAGCATAACGCAGCGCAAGAGGCTAACATGGGAACCAGACATTAGGATACACGAATTTGAGCGCTAAGCTGCCGACTTGAAATTCTGGATAAGGTTAACAGCCGAGACCGCACGGGTGCAGAGCACAGGCGAAGGAGCAAACAGTTGCTTAACTTCTCAGTTGGTCATTAGAGTTTGATTGAGACAATGAAAGGCTAATATTAATTTATACGAGACGTTCCGTGACCTATTGGGGCACCATCACGATCTTCTTTGCTTTCGAAAGAAACTACGCGCTATTCGAGCGTCCATTCCTGCCCGTACTTATCACCATCAGCAGCGTCTCTGTTTCTGGAAGGAATTTTCAACAACCTGCCTGTAAACAACAGGAAATATATACATAACGTGGTCTAGTTCAATTTCTTGTATGAAATTTAACGCGCACGTTTACGCAGCCAAGCTTAGGTTCATCTTCAGTATCACGGAAACAACCGAATTGAATCATCTATGCCTGAATTTCTTTCTATCTAAAGCGAAGAAATTACACAAACAAGCACGACACAAGTAAACAAAAAGTTCACAGACTTTCACTATAATATAGACCAAAGTACCCGAGCCGACCAAAATGTTAATGAGGATTTCTTGAAAACCGGTTTTCATTTAACCACATGTACATCCATTACTAATATCATCCCGGAAATTACGCTACAACAGCCATCTAAAATTGTCATAAGAGACGAGTTCTTTCTCAGTCAATTATTCGATAGCAGTACAATCGTCTCCCACCTTCGAAGAGGTGCGAATAAAAAAAAACCTTTCCATTACCAAGTAGGAAAGCATTGCAGAATAAAATTAATTCCCCGTCGCGTATACTGCATACCTACGGAGGTGCCTTCAGAACATTTAAAAATTTCAGAATTTCTCCAGAAGCGAAAACTCTCTGTCAAAGGAAGATACCAAGCTAAAAGAAATAATATTTTTTACTGCCCCATATAAAATCATCTTTTCGTGTGGGCTCTGTTGATCTACTGAATTTAAACGTCATGAACTGAGAGCAAAAATATGTATTGATACATGGAGAAATTTCAGGGTTGCGGAGTCGGAGTCGGCCGGAGTCGGAGGATTTGAGGGGGAGTCGGAGGATTTGAGGGGGAGTCGGAATCCCACTTGCTCTAGGAGTCGGAGTTGGAGTCGGAATATTTAGTCCGACTCCAACTCCGGGAGGCCATTTATAAACAAATATCATTCAAATCTAAATTTTCAGTCACAAATTTTAAAAAATGTAAATGTGGATATTTTTTTGCACGTTTCTCTTTTACAGCTATAGCTGCCATGTATTTTCTTATTCTATGTGATGAGGCCATTGAGAAAATGTTGGATAGAACTGTTTCACCTTGTACATTATGCCCCCCCTCAATATTTGCCCCCCCTGCCCCCTCTCACATAGTGTACCAGGTGCAAAAGTTTTACAAAAATTTGTTTAACGTCCTCATGTCCTCACTTTAATATTCCAAATGATGCAAAATATCATTGTATATGTACAAAACGCCTAACATCTCTAACTTGATGTATGTTTATATTAGCAAAAATTATTTAGACATGTTCAATGTTTGCATCAAATATCTACTAGTTGGACCTAGGAGTCGGAGTCGGAAAATCTTGAGGACCAGAAGTCGGAAACTCTGGAGGGCCAGGAGTCGGAGTCGGACCTTGAACCCTCCGACTCCGCAACCCTGTGGAGAATGTTATAAAAATCAAACTCTCATGGTAGCGATAAGAGAAGCTGCAAATATTTTTGTTGTTTTGATATCAAGAACCGTTTCTAAGTAAGAAATGCATTCAGATAAAGGGATAAGGTTTTCACTTCTGCCATCTTCAGCAACCTGGTCATCGCTCTCCAAGAAAACGCTACTTAATTATAAAATATACAACTGGGCGATTTTTTGCCTTTTTTTAAGAGCGTGATACCACACAGCAATAAATAATTAGATATACAATTTATCTGTTGGCATGTTTATTCATTTGTTAGTTTGTTCATCAGTCCATTTTCTGTCACGCTTGAGGAAAGCAGATAGGCGAAAAATAGCGCAGGTGGGAGGCTGTGGTTATCCTGCCAAGCTCCATTGAAAACTGACAGGTAAAAAATAGGCCAGGTAGGACAGGAATGGTTGGTGAGATGGACTTATCGTATTCATTTCTTTCCTCTACTTGCTTCCAGTGAGTACAATACACGAAATGAACGATAAAACTTACCTGCGGTTCGTTTAGAAGTAGAGAAGCAAGTCACTGTATATCATGTGTCAAGATATATAAGGAAGTACCCGATTCCTGATTCAGCTAATGTCTCACCAGCTGTTCAAAATGAAACTCAAAGATTTTTGTACTAGTCAGTATAGGATTTTATAAATGACAGGTGCCCTATAAGTGAATCTACTTTTAATGGGCTTGTTTTCAGAGCTTTTGACATATCGTAAATCTTATATTGTACCTTGTATGTTTTGTGTCTTGAGAACAATAAAGGAGTGAAGGAGTAAAGGACGGCATGTATACATATTCTTTCTGTCGTCGCCAGCTACGAAGACCCAACCCTAGTATATATGTACAGTAATGTACTCTCTTACATCGTGACTTGTAGTCTCATCAGCTGTTAACCACTCAATTCCTCCATCCCAAAAAAATCTCAGAGGTGCTTCTTAGGGGAAAAAATCCTAAAGATTAATTTTCATGGGATTTCAGTTAATTATTCTGTGAATATCAGCTTTCTTTAGCTACTTTTACCCACTTAAACTAAAGCAGTACTCAAATCAGATGTCATACATTGACCGCAATTGGACAAAAAGAAAAGGTATCGTCTACAAGCTCCATGTACAACAAAAAAGAAAAGGTATCGTCTACAAGCTCCATGTACAACACAGCTTTCAATAGAATTTACTATTGGCTTCATGTGAAGACTTGCGCTCCAGGTATGCCGCGAGCTTCGCAGCCAGATCAGCACGGCAGCAGAGACACCGCACGCATAGAGAGAGCATAATCGCTGCCCAGCCCGCTCCTAAGATGTTTATTTGCTGTCGTCTTGATGGACGGCACAGATTTGATGGTGTAAAACAGTTACACCTCAGCACTCGTACAACACCGGGGGAGCGTGCAATATCCCCGGACAGAAACTATGTTTTGTCCACTGCGGTGAAATAATGCAACAAACAAAGCAATTCTATCATTTCACTAAGTGAGAAAGGTAAGTGATAGATATTAGCATGTTTCAACGGCTTTTTTTATTCCACACCATCAAATAACAAA
>LQNS02278129.1:11146307-11163228 GCA_001587735.2 Parhyale hawaiensis
CCACCAGGCCAGAGAGCACAAGCATCATTAGCGACTTTCCAGCACAGCGGCACCTCCATCACCAGAGAAATTCTCACAACAGCAGCACCCATCAACACTACCGCGTAGAACAAGACTACCCACACCCACACAGCCGGTCACCCAACTAACTACGCAGGGAGTACTTAAACGATCCAATACCTTCCCCACCACAACCTCGCATGCCAACCAACTCCAAAGGTACGCAAGACCAACAAGCCAGAGAAATCCACAATAGAACAATACGAAGCCAACACACACACACAGACATCACAATCACACATAATCAAGCAACAACTCCACAAGGCAGAAGCAACACGCCCCTTAAATGCATTCAAAGACTGAGACAACTCAACCTCCTCCGGCGAAGAGTTTCCCAGCCTAAAACAGCTTGACGAAAAAGCCCTCCCTCCTGCCTCAGTACTGAAGTTATTGCGAATCAGCCACAAAAGGTAGCCCTTAGTTCCACAATAGTTTGCGAGACAAAACAATCTATGCAACTCAGTTAAACCCACCTGCCCGCCAGTGCCGTAGCCAACTTTGGGGGGTTTTGAGTGTCTGTAAACCTCCCTGTCGTAATTGTTAAAAATTACTTGTTAGATGTTAAGAGTATTGGGGCAAGGTCTGGTAAAATAATACTTGCATACTACAAGAACTCTGAAGCTTAATGATGTTCGGTATTTGACACAGCTGGATAACCATAAACATTCTGTTACCCCCTACATTCAAAGTCTGGCTACGGCCTTGTGCCCCATAAGCAGCTTCCAGATTAAATTAAACTTTCCTGCACCCACCTTCTTTTTACTGAGAAAAGACCGATCCGCCACAACCTTTCATCATACTCGAGTTCAGACACTCAACATGCCTCGTACACTACGCTGGACCGACTCCAAAAGATGAAGGTCGCTCAGTAGCCAATGATTTAGATAACTGAACAATAATCGGAGAGCGGCGTGATGTGAACCACAACATGGGCTACCGTAAATTTTGGCGACTTACACACCGTGGAACGCAAGACTTCCACCAGTCTAGCTGCCCTACCAGCCAATTGCCTAAAATAAGCAAAAAATTCAATTTAATGTCCGACAACGCCCCCAAATCACAATGAAACTCCACAACGTCATGGAGAGCACCTCCCACAGTATTTAGGAGCTGGCAATAATAGTGCATCTGGCAGGCACTGCCAAACTTCATAACTACAGTCTATTCATCATTAAAGACCAACTTCCACGACTCCGTAACATCAGCCAAGGTATCAAGGTCACCATAGAGCTTACCAATTCAAACCAAACAAATTACACCGACACTCGCGGCCACGATCCTCCTAGAGACGCTGCACTGCACGAGGCAGGGCTGTAGCTGATCTTCCAATGCAATTATCAAAGCAAGTGAGTGACACCAAATCCACTCGGGCAAACTGTAGCTCGCCTCTATTGTTTCCTTTGCCTATAATAATTCACAGTATAGGTATACTTATGTTTTGTAATCAGCAACAATGGCCAAAGAGCACACAAACAGGTCCACAAATATGCTGCTGCCTCAAGCGCAGTCAAGTTACAAAGAGCTTGAGGATCCAGCCTCATCAATAAGTTTTATTATTCTCTTGGGCTTACCACAGCACCACATCAAAGTGTGATCAGAGCAGTGAGGCTCGGTGAGGCCGCGAATACCACCACATAATTTTTCCCAAGCGGCTAAGTGCACTACTCCTGGCGGGGAAACAAAGGGGCACAGCACAGAGCAAGAAGAAAAATCAACCTCCTAATGCTACAAACTAACATTAGTAGGAGCTGCGGGCAGACACACCTACCTAATGTTACAAAATAACCTTATCAGCAGGAACTGCGGCCAGACACAACATATCCAGCGGAATGGTACTCTCGGCATTGCCTTCAAACGTGTGAGGCCCATAAATACAGGATTTGAGGGGGAGTCGGAGCCGGAATCTCACTTGCTCTAGGAGTCTGAGTCGGTATTTTTAGCACAACTCCGACTCCAGAATCCCATTCAAAATAATTCCCAATTTTAAAATTAATTCAGAAATTTTAGTCTAAAGTTATAAGAAAATGAAAATTTTGTAAGTGTGGACATGTTTTGTTTTGGCTTTATCTATGGGTTTGCCATTGATAATGGAGTACCTAGATTGTCTAATGCCTAATGCTAACTTCTTATATTTCATGAACAAACTGTATATCTAATTCCAGTTCCAAGTGGTCCAAATGGTGATGGAATCCATTTGAAGTACAAATAAGCTTGTGACAAGCCAAGGGCGCCGGAACACGCCCTTTTTCTTACCATAAGCGAATTTGACATCATAGAGGGCTTGCCCAGGAGATCTTACTACCTTTATCTCTGGATACCTGCTTCAAAAGTGTAAATCGTTACAATTTTCGTATATTTGATAAGTCTTATAAAGCATTTCAATAGGTAGTAGGGTGCTAAATCTTTGTCTCATTTTGAAAAATTTGATAGGTCGCTGTCGGGTGGTCTGGAGGAGGCTTCAGCCAGTCCGGCACACTGCCAGCCCGTGAGGCCGTCAGCCGAGTGGCTACGTCCTCCGCCATGTGGCGTTCGGGACAGACAGCCGCTGGTCACGTCAAGGCGTGTACTGGCTCCGCTCCTCATGCACACACACACAAATTGGTCGTGAAGGGGAGGAGCGAGGCGTCCACGGTGTCAAGCTCGCTTACGATGAGAAAAAAAGCGTGTTCCGGCGCCCTTGGCTTGTCACAAGCATATTTTCTCACCTCTCGCTCACTTGACACCGTATAGGACCTATTATCCACGGCCCGGACGGGTAAAGTATGGTAGAGGGAGCGGCCAAGGATCAAGGTGTAAAAACAGGTACTAGAGTACAGTTACCATTAAGGTCCAAATACCTAACGTACTGTACTAGCCTTACTATATGAAGTTAAATTTGAGATCTTTGGATTTGAGTACTCTGGGAGGGGAGACGCAGCCAGTACGTGACTGGCGGCTAGCAGTTCGCCTGCCGGTCGGGTGGAGTACACTCTGGCAAGAAAATGCTAGAACAGAAATACGGCTTTTGGAGCATAACTCTTTGTCACCAGTGAACTTGACGTTAGGGTCGAGTGGGCGGTCAAAATGCCGCAGGTAGTAAGGCAGAGAGTTCTGTCTTCTCTCTCAGGCAACGCTCGAGTGCCTGAGACGAGGCGGTAACAGCCTAACCAAGAACCGGTAAGTCGGCGGGGTAAGAGGGTCAGGCTGAGGTTTCTGTATTAGATAAGCTCAGCCTTCATGCTTGAAGTTGTGGGATTTCTAGCTGACAGTAGAGGTTCGAAAGCGCTATGGGGTGTAGATTTGTCTTTCATATCGTGGTCGACGAGGAAGCTGCCTCCTAGGTGCATTCTGAATCCATATGGGTCACAGTCATTCTTCTGCGGTTAATTTCTGATATCTGATTCCAGGATAAGCATAGGACTTGGCTGGTACAAGTTGACCTTACGTACCCTAACGGAGAGCGAACGTGGATTGGCACGTATAGCGAAGTAGTCTGAGAGAACGCGCGACGGCCTATTCGATTAGGGGTCACCCGGAATAGAGTATTTTGCTCGTGTACTAGAGTCGTCGTTCCTCGGGGGGAATCTTCTGACGCGGGTGGTACTATCACCGAGGTAACTGGGCAGTAATTTGGATGATACAAATTAGACTTACGCGCCCTTTGGCGACGGACGTCGCCATTGCTGTGGGTGTGTAGGCGCTTGGTAGCAGACCACGGTCTGCTGGCCAATAGAAGCCCTTCAAGGGTAGCCCGATGGGGAGCGATTAACGCGGAGACTGGGACTAAAGATCGTGAAGCTGTTTGGAATAACCGGTACCGTAATACCGGGGATACCTAAGTAATAGTACTCCCGAATGATAGCCGGGATGAACAGCTTCAATCTTGTCTCGATACATACCCAAGACTGGCAGTAAGATATCGTCGAATAGCAGGTTACTCAAGGACAATGTAGCGGGTAGCAGATTACAGTTTCTGCGCGGCAGTCTAGTGATCCAAGGTCCTACTTGAGGGACGATACCTTTAGGTTACTTCTGTTGCTTGGGCTATTCGTAGCTTTTCGAGGTAGCCAGCTTCGATTTACTCATGCTCATCGTCCCGAGGCGTATCTGTTATAGGGCGGGTCAATACAAGGCCCGAAATTCCCCAAGCGTAATGGCGGGGAATTTAGCCCGTACAGGCGGAGCATGGTACGCCAGACGCAAGGACATGCGACAACGCTGTACTCATTTTGGTCAAATTACTCCAGTGAGGGCGTACATCGACGCACTCGGCGATGTTGGGGTATAGCTAACGGTAGGCTAGGTAGTCCGGTATTCATGCACAAAAAGTAGAGGAGAGATGGTGGTTAGTCCGATTCGAGAGCTCAAATATGGTTCGAGCTCTTGTTTTAATAAAGCCACGTTAGGAGTCAGCTGGGGGGCCCGAGGGCGAATGATGAGCATTCGTCGACCTAAGTTGATCAGCGGACCCTATAATGGGTTTGCTACTGCTTTGATATGGCTGGAGGGTAATAGATGTACGGCGGTTCACTGTTTGGGTTGCTAGGTAGGACGCGATGATGTCTTGTTACGAAGATATGGGTTGCACGTGGAGTCGAAGTACACGGCGTGCATACGGTGGACCGCTCTAAAGCTACTGCCGGGCACCGATGCAGCTCATTTGCTCTTGCAATCCTAGGCTTAAATCCAATTCGAAGTTGCCAAGCTGCACCTTGTCTAGAGGCGAGGCGCCAAACGGCTAAGATGGTAGAGGAGTGACATGTACCCTTCTCGGTGGTTTAGTTTGGACGAATAAGAGTTAACTCCGTCGATTGGATATGATGGGCTGTTTCCAAAGATACTTTGTGATCGTGTTCAGGCTAACTAATTTAATACTTCGTGAAGGGTTTACTTCCAAACGCGGCGAGATTTCAGTTATTCAACAAGTGTTGGTATAATTTGCCATGTGATCTCGTAATCATGCTTTGAGGAGGGTCGTTCTCCTCCGGTCCGATGTGCATTACTTCGGAGCACCTAAGACATGTGAGCCCCTCAGGAATCAACTACGAGCTCCTGACTTGTTGAGCCCGATTTGGGAAGACCCTAGAGAGGTTGTAATCTGTAGGCTTATTCCGTTGGTTTGAACATCTTAAACTGGCTTTGGTACGTTGATCCGCCTTATCAAATTGACCAGTGCTAAAGTACTGAGTCGACCGGAGCCTAGGCTAATCTGATCCTTCAGAATGGGTCTCGCAGTATTCTGGAAAAATCCAAAACTGCGGCCGTGTTATCGCGGCACCTAGTAGGTGTAGCTGAGTATAGACATCATACACACAGCCGATCTAAGCCTATTGAGGGGATTAGAGTGAATTACTTGAAGAGAAGTAAAAGTTAAGGTAAAGTCAACTTGACCGTACCCCCAACTGGGAAACCCGCATGCACTGGTTTGTGCTGCAGATATAGACCAACAGGCCCCAGAGGAGTATACGGCTGAAGTCGACCACATATGTCTACAGCTATGGCGCCAGTGGCGGAAGACTCCATGCGACAATATCTGCGACCCCCCAACCCTCCCCATTGCTGGGGAAGGTCAGTAACCCGCAGCAGTATGCAGACCGGATGCTGACCGATCACATCNAGCTATGGCGCCAGTGGCGGAAGACTCCATGCGACAATATCTGCGACCCCCCAACCCTCCCCATTGCTGGGGAAGGTCAGTAACCCGCAGCAGTATGCAGACCGGATGCTGACCGATCACATCAGCGCTAAGAAAATACCCAGCTGGGAACTGGGCACGAACCAGCGACCTTGATGGTCAAAGTCAGACGCTTTAGTGTGCCGCTACTGCGGGTGTACGTTTGGAAACAATCAAGCGGGATCCCGCATTAGGATGCCTTGGAGCACGGGTAGTGTATAATTTCCGTGATTAAAGGCACAGGGCAGTGTTGTTTAGGCAAGGAACTCAGGCGGTAATACGGTTTTACCGTTGACTCGGTGGATAGTGGTAGCAATTATGACTCTCGGGCTATCGCGAGGATGATATAGCGTAAATAGCTTTAAAGGCTGTTATGACGGTGATGGCTTCCTCAAGCTGAGGTATGTAAGGACTAGGAGATCGCTTGCAACGCCCCAGTGCTGTGGGGTCTTACCGTAAGGGGTGTGTAAAGTCCCTCATAGAAGGGAACGCCTAGCTGATGTAGGTGCTGGGATACAGTCTCGACGTGACTAAATTCCCTAGAATGGTAGTGCTCCTGAGAGCATAATGAGAGACAACAGCTGCCTTCTGCCTCATGACCGATCGGCCGTCCGATAAAGGGAACAACAGTACTGGAATGATTCGACTCAGGACCTGAAGTCTCAGAGGCACCAGATGAGTTACGCCCCACTGTTTGTATGTAACTTTACAACGGTAAGAAAGTATAGGTGTCGAGCACACTGACGTGGGTCCTTCGAAAACGAATAGAGGAGTGCCTGCTTGTCAATGATGCGTTTCCACGCCCTGACCATAAATCTTCACACTTTGAAGTGATGTAGTCCCGTGTTCATTATTGGATTTATTGAGAGTACTTTGGGAGTAAGATTGTTATTGTTAAGTTCAGTAGTTGAGGTGGTTACTGTAGGTGTAGATGTTCTTCTGGCAGCGCGATGAGCTACCTAAGAGACCCTGTCCTGCAAGTAGGACTGTGGCCCGTAATTGACGTTACAACAAACGTGAGCCCTGAACTCGGGTCTGAGAATATGCTGGAGTAGCTCAGCCCCTTCTTGCTGCACTCATGAACCGGTGGTGGTGTACTGGTACATCTTAGATCCATAGTGCAATCTTGAAATTGCTGGAAAGGCAATTCTATGACGGTACGTTGTGTCATCCGAAGAAGGTGGTCTAGCTCAGGGACGTAATGCGTGTAACATAAGCCATTATACGCAGTGTTTTTGAGAGGACTGGACGTTGATGGTGATATAGAACTCCCTCAACTTGATATGGCTTATCCGCTCGCAAGCGCTCATTTGCGGTTAAACAAGAGCGCAGTGGCCCGCTTGACGTTTAGGTCGATAGTAAGGGCCGTTATGTAGCACTTGTGTGCTCCGGCTACAGTCTAAGTTTGGCTCGTTTCGAACAGAGTCTTTGACACGATCTGCGATCTCTATGGCCCAAAGTCTGGATTGGTCCGCGTACACATCGTCGTGGCGCCGAGTCCCCGATAGATTGTGGGAGTATCGAGGTCTGCTCCTGTTGGGAAATTACTCCTAGACGTGAGGTATAGGAATTATTATCCAAGGAGTATCTGCTGGGAGGGACCAAGTCTAGGAAACTCCTCAAGGCATTGCCTCTGAGACAGAACTGCCATGATTTCTGTGTGTACTAGATTAGAATCCAGCGGATCTCTCGGTTGAGGGGTCTGCGTAGTGAATTTTGCGAAGCCCTCTCATGAAGTAACCCTCGAGGGAGTTGACTATGGTCTGCAGTTTTTCAGGGAAGGTAACGTCCGATAGCGACACTTGCTGCGGAGGCGTGGGTCCTCATTACCAGGGCCCTCACCCTATTAAATATTCCACGCGTTGTATCTCGTCTGCAAGGTTGGGAACAACGCGTTTTTCAACACGGGCCGACTGACGGTGGTTGCATGGGTTTGTGAAAAGCCTCCGCACAACGATGTTTAATTCATTATGGCCGTGCAACTCTGTGGATTTAGTCTTGGGGCGGAGCACGAATGTACAGTCGTGCCTAGGGCGATGTGGTAGAGATAGAGAAGTCGAACCCACAGAAAGAGGCGAACGGTACTTGAGGGTTCCGAATGCGATAGCAGGACCGGTGATATGGAATGGGCGAGGCTATAGTCTGCCCGTCGCGCAACTGAGTATAGCGTGGTTATATAGAGAACTGCCTTGGCAAGAATGGCTTTGATAGTAGCGGACTACTTCAATAACAGCCCTGCTAGAAGATGCGGGCAGCCGTAGCTGACAATCCCTCATAAGTAATGAAGGAGTAGCTTCTGCGCCGATGGGCGGGATTAAGGCACCATATGGCCTGCCCCGACAGTTTCATAAGTGGAATAAGGCCGGGGTTCCGACTGATTTGGCTTATTATGGTGGCACAATCTTCAGGGAGTCGTGAAGTGGTGGCAAATGTGGAGCGAATTAACTCAATGAGGATGATTTGGGATATGAATTCTTGGCCAATAGCATTTGATCCAGGCAGGCTGACACGTAGCACGGACCCGTCTTTAAGAAGATGGAGGGTACCTCGATTGCCCTTTCATTAGGGAAATACGGGGGATGATGAGGATGATAGTCATTGAAACTGCCAAAATTCTGTTCTGCAGCGAACCTTATCAGCACATATGAGGATATGGAACTATCTGGAGGCTGCTCCTTCGGAGGTGTGGTAATTTTGCAGAGCTGGGCGCCATGCCCATTCCCTACTCAACACGCCGCAGAAGCTGGTCGACCACACGGGCTAAAGCCTGGAAGTCGACTAAGAGTTGCGCCCTACAGTGGCCCAGCTCAGTGTTACCTCACCGAAGTAGCCTCCTCTTATGGAGGCGGAACCATCGTAGATGGCAACACTTCGTGGAAGAGAACGGGGTTGCAGTATGAAGCTCCTCACATTATAGCCCGAGGCTTTCTGCCGAGAGGAGTTGCGATTCCACGGACGTTGAGAGTGAGGTATTGCTGTAGGCTTGGACGCCATGCCAAGCCCATACCAGCACTCGCAACTGGTGCAAAGCCACCAAAAGGCCTGGTTGCCAGAACCGAGGTTGTCCTCTGCACCCTGCAGTTTCGTTTCTTTTTTTTTTCTTCTCGGCAGGCTAGGATAAAGAAAGCTTCCTTTGTCTAGTCTCGAGCCCCTTTGGCTCGCCAGCCCCACCCTATTGTAGGGCTGCAAGCAGATCAGAGGCCCCAAGCACGCCTCAAACTGTGGCCGACACCCATTTTTTCTTTTTTCCTTACCCATGCTGTTGGAACGAGGTACTGATCTAATCGAACTCCATAGCCTCAGCCATAGAATCAGCGTCATCCAGGCGGCAGTGAGCCTCAAACCCTGCTATTGGGTTTCTCTCTAATTTTTTCAATTATACTTTTTAATTTAGGATTTTGCCGGCAGTTCCTACGGAGGTGTGGTACTTTTGCAGACCTGGGCGTCATGACCAGTACATACCCAACACGCCACAGGAGCCAGTCGACCACACAGGTCAAAGCCTGGAGGCCAACTGAAAGCTGCGCCCTGCAGAGGCCCAGCTCAATGTTGCCCACTGGAGCAGCCTCCTCTATGGCAACACCGGTGCCTTGCCCCCCTCCTTTGGTTGCCTTGCCCGGCTTACTGGCGGGACAATCGTAAATGGCAACACTTCGTAGGGGAGAATGGGGGTTGAAGTACGGAGGTCCTCGCAGTATAAGCCCGAGGCTTTGTGTCGATAGGAGCTCCAATTCCACTGCAGTTGAGAGTGAGGTATTATAGCAGACTTGGACGCCATGCCAACACTCTCAACAGGTGCAGAGCCCCTAAAGGCCTGGTTGGTTGCCATAACCGAGGCTGTGCTCTGCCCTCGCAGTTCAAGTTTTTTTGTAAGTTTTTTTTATTATATTTAAGGGAAAGATATAAGGGCGAGGCAAAGCTCACTGGGAGAGTTGGTGTCGATGCAAGTGAAGCCGAAGGGATAGAGCAGGCACCAGGTGACGTGCCCCGACGGCTTCAGAAGTGGGCATGGGAAGCGGAGCCAGCACACGCCTCGAGGTGACCAGAGGCTGGCTGTCCCGGACGCCACGTGGCGGAGGATGTAGCCACTCGGCTGATGGCCTCGCGGGCTGGCGGCATGCCGGATTGGCTGAAGCCACCTCCGGACCCCCGAACAGCGACCGGAAAAATTGTTCAAAAAGAGAGAAAGGTTTAGCACACTACTACCTGTTGAAGCGCTTTATAAAATTAATCAAACATACGAAAATTGTAACAATTTACACTTGTGAAGCAGGTATCATGAGGTAAAGGCGGTACGATGCCCTGGGCTAAGTCCTCTATACGGTGACAAGTGAGCGAGAGGTGAAAAATGTAATAATTCTAAAGTTTGAGCTGCTGTATTAATTAATTGCACTATTTTATATTTGTATATTATATTAATAAACTTTATTATTATTATGGTTTAGTAACAGTATTATTTTTTTTATTCTATTATTTAATAATTGTATTGAACATGCCACTAATATCACATAGGCTTAATTATTTTACAAATAAACTGAAAACAATTGGACAGACAAGTAAATAAAAATATTCAAGATAATAAAAATTTCACTATTCCAATTGACCATCACCAAACAAATCTAATACTAAGAACTGCCGTTGTGTGTTTACATATTTATATTTTTATCTATTTATATATTTATAGGTATCGTGTCAAACTCTAAACGAAATACTGTAAGCGAAAAATAGGTATGGTTATAGTTTTTTAATAAAGTAGCTTTTTCTCAGAGATCGATGACCAGGTTACAGAAGTGGACTCCTTATCCCTTTGTATCTGGATACATTTCTTGCTTGAAATAACTTTTGAAAGTGAAACTATGGACATATTTTCAGCTTCTCTTAGCGCGGTTATGTCATCTGATGTTTAGCACTTTCTCCAGACATCGACACATACTGTACTCTAAGTTTGTTCTCAGTTCACGACGTAAAAATTCAGTACCGTAGCTGATCCATAGAGCAGAGACGAAGCTATGATTTTTCACAGGGCGGCAGACATATTTCATTCTGCTTTCTATCATCTATTGACAAAGAATTTTCTCTTCAAGACGAGTTTCAAGAGAAAAAGCTGATGTACTGAAGCCTCATTGGTCTGTATCATGGATACGTTACGGGGAACTATGCATTATAATTCAGTCATTCTTGCTGCTTGCTCATGCTAATTTTTTGTACCTCTTCTAAGGTTTGGGACGAATGTGCTAGTAATTCAGGGTGTCTAACAGGCTGGAAAACAGGAAGAACAGGGAAAACTCAGGGGAAAAAATCACCAAGAATAAGCAGGGAAAACTCCGGAAAAAAAAACAAGAATCAAAATACTCGGGGAATTTCTGCATCAAATCCTAACAATGTGAGGGTGATTTATAACATTTTCAGTCCCATTCAGCCCATAACCCATTGGTAATCACATAATTCGAGAGGAAAATGGATAATCTGACACTCAGGAATTTAAGAAAAATCAGGAAAAACTCAGGGAATTTTAGAAGTCCCGATCGCTCGACACCATGCTACCGCAGCTACTGTATATGATTTGACTCCAAGCACTCATCTCTTATGGTAATTTTGGTTGGCCTTTGTAGCCTATTATTATCAAAAAAGATGTTAGTTACGGAAGTGTGAACAATGACGACTGGTCATCACAAATGCATCGTTGTCATTTTCGACAGCGCGGGCATTCTAGTGTTCAAATAAAACTCAGCTATAGCTAAGTGGAATATCAATTTTTTTTAGGCTTTAGATCTAGGTTTCATTCTTTTAGAGTTACAGTAAATTAAATATAGGTTATTGTTGGGAACTCGTAAAATTTTTAGAAACTTTTCAAAAACTATTAGCTATACAATGCACCAGTGTTTAATAACATGACACAATGTGATAGCCTAATTTCTGCACCATGATAGGCACTAATCAGAACGCAATCCTCTCCAAACAAAAAATACGATGTCAAAAATGAAAGTTTTTGCATAATAATTATTATTGAATTATAAATAATAAAATATATGAAAATTTAGTTTTTTCGGGGTTTAAGCAGTTTTTAGAAGGTAATAATATTAGACAAGTCGAAGCTGCATACACAGCAGCGCAAGTGGAAGGATTCGAGCAGCGTTGTCATGTTTCGACTCTCGTGTGCAGCGCACTTGAGGTTTGACGTAGTTCGATATGATTAAGGAACAGGCGCTATTTATCGGTAGGTTAGGTTGAGAAGCTGCTTTAGGTCGAACTAAAGTGAGTTATAATAGCGTAAGTTAAGCTTGGTTCATTAAAAAAAGTGAGGACAATACCTAACAGACTATGGAATTTCCACGGGTCCCACTAGTATACATTAATATTGTTCCAATCCTGAATGATTGTATGGAATGTGACTCCTTAGATTAGACTTCGCAACACATGAATAATCACATTTACCGCACTGTTATAGTTTCACTGTTGAATGTTTGCAAGCAATGTAACTACTATAATTAAACTTCGCTTCGTAACACAAGTAGTTATAATCACATTCACTACACTGGTTTCCTTGCAGAATGCTTGCATGCAATGTGCCTACTTAGTTGAGACTTTCTCACACATTTATAATCACACTCACTGCACTGGTATGGTTTCACTCTTGAATGTTTGAATGCAATGTGACTACTAAGATTAGACTTTGTAACACAAGTATAGTCACATTCACTGCACTGATATGGTTTCCTTGCTGAATGCTTGCATGCATTGTGTCTACTGAGTTGATACTTGCTAACACATGTATAATTACACTCACTGCACTGGTATGGTTTCCCAACTGAATGTTTGAATGCAATGTGACTACTAAGATTCGACTTCGTAACACAAGTATAATCACATTTACTACACTGGTATGGTTTCCTTGCGGAATGCATGAATGCAGTGTGTCTGCCGAGTTGATACTTGTTAACACATGTATAATCACATTCACTGCACAGGTATGGTTTCCTTGCTGAATGCTTGAATGCAGTGTGTCTGCCGAGTTGATACTTGTTAACACATGTATAATCACACTCATTGCACTGGTATGGTTTCACTCCTGAATGCTTGAATGCAGTGTGACTGCTACGATTAGACTTCGTAACACAAGTATAATCACATTTACTACACTGGTATGGTTTCCTTGCTGAATGCTTGAATACGTTGTGTCTACTGAGTTGATACTTGCTAACACATGTATAATCACATTCACTGCACTGATATGGTTTCCTTGCTGAATGATTGCATGCATTGTGTCTACTGAGTTGATACTTGCTAACACATGCATAATCACATTCACTGCACTGATATGGTTTCCTTGCTGAATGATTGCATGCATTGTGTCTACTGAGTTGATACTTGCTAACACATGTATAATCACATTCGCTGCACTGATATGGTTTCCTTGCTGAATGCTTGCATGCACTGTGTCTACTGAGTTGATACTTGCTAACACATGTATAATCACATTCACTGCACTGGTATGGTTTCCTTGCTGAATGCTTGAACGCAATGTGACTGCTGAGCTGAGACTTCGTAACGCAAACATAATCACATTCGCAGCACTGGCATTGTTTCACTGCTGAATGCTTGCATGCATTGTGTCTACTGAGTTGATACTTGCTAACACATGTATAATCACATTCACTGCACTGGTATGGTTTCCTTGCTGAATGCTTGAACGCAATGTGACTACTGAGTTGATACTTGCTAACACATGTATAATCACATTCACTGCACTGATATGGTTTCCTTGCTGAATGCTTGCATGCATTGTGTCTACTGAGTTGATACTTGCTAACACATGTATAACCACATTCACTGCACTGATATGGTTTCCTTGCTGAATGTTTGAACGCAATGTGACAACAGAGTTGAGACTTCGTAACACAAACATAATCACATTCACCGCACTGGTATGGTTTCTCTCCTGAATGCTTGCATGCATTGTGTCTACTGAGTTGATACTTGCTAACACATGTATAATCACATTCACTGCACTGATATGGTTTCCTTGCTGAATGCTTGCATGCATTGTGTCTACTGAGTTGATACTTGCTAACACATGTATAATCACATTCACTGCACTGATATGGTTTCCTGGCTGAATGCTTGAACGCAATGTGACAACAGAGTTGAAACTTCGTAACACAAACATAATCACATTCACCGCACTGGTATGGTTTCTCTCCTGAAGGCTTCAGAGGACTATGGCAATTGAGATCACGCTTTGCAGTACAAGAATAATCACATTTATTGCATTTAATTGGCTTTGAGCCGTAATGTATGCAAATAAAATGACGTATCAAAATTGACTTTGTCCTCGCAGTATAATCACATCTTTTGCATTTGTAAGACTGCTGTGCTGAATGCTTGGTCCTAAAATGAGTATTCAGATCCTGATCAGAGGTACCGACATACTCACACACACAACACTCATGAGGTTCCCCACTAGGGTTTTCACTAGCAGCAGAAGCTGAAGGACTAAGCTCAACAGGGAGCCTACGAGATGATGATGAGCCACACAGCTCGACTGAGGTCTCACGATCGCCCAACAAAGTTGGGTCAACTGGGGTTGTAGCTGCCATATGGGTCTCACTAGAGGATTGTGCTGTAGGTCTGTCACCGCCGTGAGGTGCTGCGATCTCTGTTCTCTGAGTATTGGTCCCATCATCTACCTGGAAATGAATTTGCACTGAAATAGATTCTCTTAAAACAATAATGAAATTCATAAAACAGAGCAATATTAATGCATGCACACAAATAAATGCTTGACGCGAAGCGATAACTATAACCAGCACTCAAAAAGCGCAAGGAATTTAGAGCAGAAAATGAAAGTTTATATGATAGTATGCTTTATATATTGCAGCAATGCCGGTGTGCCAATTGCTAAGAAATTTATTTTACACATTTGCTCGCTACAGTGCGGGAATAGCTACAGCTTCAAGTGAAACAGGCAGTGCTCACATCGTCTTAAAATAGATCCTCGCAGTTATACAATTAAGCTGATGAATGTAATTCTTTGTCATCAACAAATCGGCAAGACATTATGCACCACATAGCAATTAAGGACATTCAGGTAGTAAATTATATAAAAATCTACGGTACTGTACTCTACTTTATACTGGACATGCAACACTTAGTTTGATTGTCTGTTGACTATGCAGACCCCTTCTAGTCTTCTCATCTCTGAGGACAGCAAGAGCCCTATGGCAGCCTTACATACTATACATGCAGAGTCAGTGCATGTAAAGTCTGGAGGAGTTCGCGTGCCTGGGTTGGCTTGGAACTATTAACATCCGAAAGCTCAGTTCAGCACACAAGGCTGCTGCTACCAAGGGTTTAAAAAAGTGTGGAATTACCAAATGCCCTGCAAAGAATCCAACTCTGGAATTCCATTTATAAATATAAATATCAATAAAATCAGTAAGAGTACGAATTCGAAACGAAGCTAAGTGGACACGACAGACGTACATTCCGAATGCCTAGCAAACGACTGAGGTAACCTCCAGGGTGCTTTTGGGGCCGCTGCTCCCTTTAACATAAAATTAATGGATCTAACCCGACAGTCAATGGCTCATCATATACCTCCCGAAGGGGAGAGGTGTAAAGTAATAATCCGAACATCACCCAGATGCGTAAATATACACATAAGGTGCTCACGAGCATAAGGGATTCCCATAACATCAAGTACGCCACCACACCACCATAATATTGACCAGTGATGAACTTCCATCACACCTAACCAGCAAGCTACAAGAAGCAGCCAACAGTCTTACTAGCTCATCAGGGGCGCAGTCAATGGGCTCTTCCTTCACAGATATGCAGTCATCATCAGTCAGTTCCTGCTTGATCAAATGACCTTCCATTGGAGCCAAAGGATGAGAGGCAGCATCACCACTTGAGACTGGCAATGAAAATATGGGAGATTTACTTCCATTTCAGTCACATAGTACGAAGCAATGGTATAACAAGAAGGAATATAATTTTGTTTTGATGAAGAATTAAGACATTGAGAAAAAATCAGTAAACAGAAGTAAAGCTGTAATATTTATGTTTTCGAATGAGCAGTGAACATCATATATAAACCACTGTAAATTTATTTAGTTCTCTAGTGGCCACATTCACTTTCTCACACAGCAAAAAGGCAGAAAAGTTGTAGAGAATCACCAATATTTACACAGTTGAGACATGGAACACAGGGAAGAATATGGGAGCAAGAATTTAAAAAGCCCAAATGCTCTACCTTCTGACAGTAAACTGGACAAATTGTAACAAATGAATCAGAAGAGGATGATACTTCGAAAATTATAATTATATTATAATTACAGCAAAGTATGAGTAGGGGCAAGGGAATTCCCATTCAAAACAATATGCCATGCTATTTCCAAGCATTTGCACTGCATTTCTCAAGCCACAATGTAGACCTAAGATGTAAAATACGTTGTACTGTAGTATGCAATTTTTTTCCAATGGTAAATTTTTCACACATATGCATCGCTTTGCTTGAAAATCTTTAACTTTCAGCCGTAAGTAAAGGAAGAAAATAATCAATCAAAAGTAATAAAAACTCAATAATGCGTGCCAGGAAACAGCACGGGTTTCGCTATATTTGCTGTACTGCTCTAGCAACAGCGTGATAACATTTTAAAGCCTTGCTCTACGAGGCCTCAGAGCATTTGAACAATTCCTTATGGTTAAATGAGTGTTCAAGCGCTGATTGGGACTGTCTTGATGTATGTACAATAATAGAGAGGTGAAACTTTCTATTGAGTGCAATTATTATGATTTACCTTCTTAATAGAAATAAAAAATGGAACAGTTCACAGAAACAAACATATCCACCACTATATAATTTTATCACTTGATGCATGCACTCCAAATATACTAGTTACTGCTTTACAAACATTATTAAACAATGACACGGCAAACTTTTACAGAAAAAGCAATATTCGAAAACTGGAATTCACGACAAGAATAAACAAGGCCAAAACTCCTCGTACACCATCGATGGAACAAACTACCAACTCTCGAGCCTTTCAACCCATCTACTGATCAGAAAAGCAGGCATTGACTGAACGTCACTTCATTATATACTCACCATCAAGCTTGATTCCTGCAACTGACGGCTCTTGTTTGCAGTCTCCATGATACAGAGTTGGAGCTTTCACAGCCTGACACACTGGCAACTGGTACAGG
>LQNS02278129.1:11213097-11223341 GCA_001587735.2 Parhyale hawaiensis
GAGTGCCAACGGAAGCTTCAGATATCTTCAGTGCTACGATTTCAACTTCGGCAATGCAAGAAGTGCATTCAGACATAAGGTCGCCCTATACTTTGCCGTAGATTCGATATATGGAGAAGCTAATACTCTAAACAAATCTGACTAAGCCTGCGACGTCTTCATTGTTGGAATTTCAACTCCCTGCTTAAGATACGTTTGCCATCTTCTCTAACCCGGCCTATTTTCTGCCTATCACTTTCAATGGAGCTTGAGAGGACAACCAGAGCCTCCAACCTGGTCTAAATTTCGCCAATCTATTTCGTTAAGAGCGTGACACCGAACATATAAATAAATAAATATATATATTTATATATTTATAAACGCACGACGGTTATTCTTAGTAATAGATGAGAGGCATGGGTGCAAAACTAGCTAAGCTCGTCGTGACGTCCCTGGGTTTCGATGTGCTGTTCAGGGACGCTTGTGTCCGTTAGAAGGTATGATGTCGAGCCGGCCCTCGCCAAACTGCACTCCTCTGCGACAGGTAGTTGGACCTGGACCTGGTTTTGGTGACATGGCTGTCTGTATTGAGAACGACTGCTATACGAGTGCGCCTGCCATGAAACAGTGGTAGCTGGAATTTAGGGCACTCCAAACCAGGGTTGCGAAGTCGGATGTTTGTAGTCCAACTCGTCTTAACCCTCCAGTTTCCCAATTCCGACTTCCGGTCAACTTTTTCTTACTCGTACTCTTGGTCAAGTTTTTCTCGACTCCTTGATACAATTAGCATTAAACGTGACCGTTGATTTGATGCAACTGCTTATTTTCGAAATACAGTATACAAATATTAACTAAGAAATGTAATTTTCGTCTCACAATATTGATATCATTAGTATCATTTGGGGCATCAAATTTTTATATATTCATGAATCGTTGTCACCCAGAAGAAAATATATATGTACATATTTACAGGCTGAGTACTGAATCACTAAAATATACACCAGCTTAAGTTTGGGAAAACATTTATTTGACTTTTGCAATATTATCCTTGATTGTTTACACCATTTAGGACTGAAATTATCAAGGTAATGAAATAAGAAAATTTAGCATTAGGCAGGACTCAGCTTTCGCCTTCTAGGTGCTCCTGTCAGCAGCATACCCATGGATTAAGTCAAAACAATATGTGTTTATGTATGCACTAGCATTTATTTTACGACTGAAGACAAAACTGAAAATCATTTATTCAACTTTAAAATATTTTGTAAAGGGGTTTTCCTGAGTCGAAATTTCACTCTTAGTGCCGAATCCGACCCTTGAAGCGAGTGTGTGTCCTATTTCTCGACGAGTGGATTTCCGACTCCGACTCTATGGCAAATCCTTAATTCCGACCGACTTCATCTCCGCAACCTTGGTGTGAGCAGCTTTTATTTGTTATCAGTGCATCGGAGTCCTGCAGCTCGCGGCTCGATATTTTACTGCCTTCTTTTTGTCACGGCCTCAGTCCAGAGTTATGATCTCAGGATGTTCTTGGTCTTCAGGGGAAATTTGATTGTCCATCTCCTTGTGTGGTTGGGGTTAATAACCGCCATGGAGATTCTGTTCCTACGGAAAACAGACGAGCAAAAAAAAAAACTTCTTGGCCAAAAAGGCTAACTGTGGCTGTCCTCCCTCATCTATTGAACCTCCTCGGTGGTGTCAGTAGTGACGTCACCTGATTGGGTGCGCAGCAACAGACACTAAAAGTTATGTCTCACTTAGTGGCGTTGATTTTGGTGCCTTTGCTAATTGTACTCATGTCTTACAGATGGCCACACTCATAGCCGGTAAATCCATTGATCTTGTTATGACTAATGTTCCTGATCTGGTCCCTGTTTGGGTAGGTCAGCTGTTTGAACATCTGATCACTCATACCTAGACCTCTCTTTATAGATATACCAATTGTACCAGCTGCCGATATTATGCATTGTGTGTTAAGAGCACGATCAGCTGAGATGGCATCGTTGTGAAAGAGGAGTGTTAGGATCGTTGTGATGACACTGTTTCAGTTTGAAATGGGTTTGTGCTAAAAGAACCATTCATGTGCGGTCACGGGACAATGTTTGGTGTGACGATCAGTGCTGACTAGCTTCTAAAATAAGCATCATTTTGAGCTTGGCGGTGTTCACGATACCATGCTGTCTGGGAAACTTGTATGAGACGCCGAGCTGGGTCGAAGCTCATTCATGGTTGAACACCTCATAGCCAGAGGCACCGTTTCAGGGAGTCCTTGGTTAGATCGATAATCCACACCGTTGTTTGCCTTTGTTGGCTCCAATGGTGATATCGTGGTTGAACCCTTGGGTAAGGTGGAGCTCTTCTCGAATCAAGTTGATGGAAAACAGAGCCTAGCTGTATTACCAGTGTCTGTTGGATATTGCCCTAAGCCTTGTTCAATCCTTTTTTATTGAGCTCTAGTGCTATAAAGGCGCATATTTAAGACTTTGATCCATATGGCGGTCGGGATCTATTGCCATATTTCTTCTTTTAGATAAGTAACTTGCTGGCATACTCATGTTTTAGTAAAGAGTGAATTTCTAACCCTCGATGCGGTTGGGATGCCCCTTTGTTGTCGTTCAAGGAATATCAATTCTTTTCCCAACAGTCGTGTGTCACATAGTAGGTATGTCGAAAGGTGTTTGAGTAATTGAAGGCAGGTATGTTGGGTTGCTTCACGGACATTGCTTGATTCCTGCGTACTGGTCAGTTCACGTACAGAAAGGCTTCGATTTTTGAGCCGCTTTGTTGTTTGTGTCGCACCATTACAGTCGGCCCTCTACCGTCGTTCCGAAGCACGCCTTGTTCAGTTAGACGTTAGTGCAGCGTTTGATAGGCTCAGCCACATGGGGCTGTTGTATAAGTTGGAGTCGTTTGGTGCAGGTACCTTACCATGTGTGTCTTCGGATGGAGTCCAGGTGACGTTGCGCGCATCGCCTCTCTTGTGTAAAGTCACAATGGTGGTTTTCTTTCTTTGGGTCTGCTGCATCAGTTGGAATCGTTTCACCTCGTGTTTGGGGACGAAGTGTAGGTCGCTGCTACCGACCAATACGAGACCCAGCATTGAATTATCTACAGTGCTCGTAACCGCTCACCGCTTGTATATCTGGCGTTCTTCAAAATGGGAATCCTGCGAATTTTTAATTCTGTAACATTCATGCCATAGGGTTTCGGACATGCTGCACAGCTATGGAGAATTAAACGGCCGTGCTCCCGTACAAGGTAGCTATAAGAATAGTTTCCCATCAGGGCTTTGCCACCATCTCTATTTCGATTGCATACTTCACAAGTCCTTCTACTCCGTTCTGAGTGTCTGTCGACAATCTGTTTAGTCACATTTACTGTGAGACCTTCCAGATTTTTCTAACAAAAAAATTGCGAAGCATTAAATTCATTGTTGTATTGAATACAACGGTATACAATTTAGTCATTTGTGGTATTTGTACTCTTGCACGTTTTGAATTTTGCAGTGAATGAGCTTTGAACAGGTTCAACGTCTTCTAGCTTTTTTCTTGCACTCGGCAGCAAAAGTGGGGAGCTGTACCTTATACTCGGCAGCACTAATTGTTTCCAATGAGTGAACATCACCTCTGCTTCGCGTGACAAAATGTTCGTAAAACTTATCCACTCCATTTCTTTTCCACCGCGATTCGATTACTTAAGCTGCGTATTATTCAATGGTAACATCATCTTGCATTCTTACGCTAAGGCTTATTAAAACTGTCCTTTTTTTCAATTCCATAGACCCATCACTGGTAGCATGTGTTCTGGACTCATAGAATGTTGAATTCTGGCCTATCATCGCAGCTTGAATTTCGTTTTATTGAGGGTGATATTATTCTGTACTGACCGTGGGCATATACTTCCCAAATCTCACTGGATTGAGAGCTCTTTCACAGATTGTACAGTGGCCAACATTCGTGTTTCGTCAGTAAATGACAGCGGGACTGCATAGTTGCTGCCATACCGCATGTTTCTGATCATATTTAGAAACAGTTGAGGTTCAAACACGGTAACCTGTGGTACTCCACTGAGTACCCGCTGTTATATATACTCTATTGTGGACGAGGACAGTTTGAGTTCTACTTGAAAGAACAGCTGCAAGCCGCCGAAGACATTTTCTGCAAATACCCGTAGGGAAAAGTTTTAATATTAGTTTTCCGTGATCACATCTTATTTAAAGCCTTGAGCAAAATCCAAGTTCCGTTACATTACTCCTGCAGTCTTCCCTTGATACAGTAACTCTATTATGGAATCATAATTTTGGAACAGTTGTAAAGTAGTGGAACGTTTATGTCGTACAGTATAATGTTTTGATGTGAGTAGGTCATGACTCGAGATGGCGTACAAGGTGCTTACGGAATACCCTATCGAACATATACACTAGCTACGTGGCTACTTATGAAGACAAGATTAAAGGTTGCTACATCCGTACTATTTCCAGCTTTGGGGGATCGGAGAAATAAATAAATGTTTATTTAGGTGCTCGGTATTTCCCAATCATCTACTAACTTGCGCCATATACAGCATAGTGAAGAGGGTAAAAGATATCTACCTTGCACATTTAGAGAATTTTTACAGGAGGGAAAATCATCTGTTCTTGAAGCATTGTTTCAAGACCAATTCAGTGCTTAGTTTTGAGAATTGAAAATCTGTCAATTAGTTGTCAGTTGCTTCTGATAAAAGAACTTGAAGTTACTAGCCCTTGTCGACTGAGTGCTTTCGCTCAACTCTTGATCATCATCGATCATTGATCCATTTGCGTCCAATAATGGCCCTATCCTTTCACTGACGAATCATATGATACTTAAGCAAGAAGTATTCGGTGTTTCGTTAATCTTCATGGCTCGTACGTCTATTATCAGTTTCACCTCATCGTGGGATTTTGCTAGTTTACGTTCGACTTCTTCCAATTTTCATTGGCTCTCAATTTGTCTTTGCAATATATGCGATTACTTGTCACATATGATTAATCTAGCTCTTTTCTTCACTAAGCTTTTACAGAAAATATCGTCGTGATTTTTGGTACATTTCGTTCTTGTTGGCGGGAGGTGGTACTTCACGTACTTTTCAAATTTAATTTTTTGTTGACTTGGCGCATAGTGTCACTTCAAATAGATTCGATTAGATGGTGGACAATCGACGGACCAATAGGCCCATTCCCATAGTGCATCCGGGACTTACGCCCTGGTCCTCTATGAGTTATTATCATTACGTCAGATTAACTCTACAAAGTGAATCCTCTAGCGAGGAGTTATAGCGGGGGAGATGCGAGGCAGCGCACTGCAGCCCAATGAATTGCTTAAAAAATAATTTATTTATACGTATTTCGCATCAAAAATGCACTGGCATACTCTTCAGACATTCATTCATGAGTTTGGATACAATTTGAATCATCATTTTAGTTGTAAATTATAATAAAACACCATAAGATGAACATTTCTAAAAGAACTTTAGAAAGCATACAACCATATACATTTTGTACGACAGGGGCAGTTTAGTCACCAATGCAGGCAACGTGCACGTATTGGTGGAACTGTCAGACGCTTGCTGTATTGCAGGGACTGTGGACTGTACTGTCTATGTACGCAGTACAATCAGTGTACTATTAGTGTACCCAACAATATTCATTCAATGATACAGTATGCAATGGACTGCGACTGCACTGATTTAGCTAAGTTAGTCACACTTATTATAAATAATATGTATAAAACTTCGTTGTCCATTAGTGACTAGAGCACTCTCAGAGCGCATACCTCCGCCAAGTGAGGTAACGGTAGCAAAAAATTCAAATTTGTTCTGAAACCATAATTTTCTTTGTATTAACTCCAAAATCCAATCATTTGTGCCTTTTTATATTAATAACAGCTTGTTCAATTTTCTTGAAGATCCGTTCATGACTTTTTGAGTTATAGTGTTAACAAACGTTATGACAAACANTTATTAACAACCCTCATAAATTTCATAAAGATCCATTAATTATTTTTTGAGTTATTGTGCTAACAAGCATAAAATTAAAAACAGTGACAAACGAACGAACGAACAAACGGATCATTACCAAAATTTGGTCATATACTTTTTGTTATATACTTAACAACTCATGTTAATTTCATCAAAATCCATTTACAACTTTTTGAGTGATGGCATCGAGAAAAATGAGGCATACAAACAAACAAGCAAACGGATGGACATGTTTTTATTAAAAGTTAATCATCTCTTCCTCCTAACATACCTAACAATCCCTGTAAATTTCATCGAAATCGGTTCATAACTTTTTGAGTTATTTTGGTGACAGGCAGACAAAGAGACAAATAGACAGACAGACAAACACGACAAAAACATAACCTCCTTGGCGGAGGTAATTATAACCATTGGATGGAGTTACATGCAGATACGCAGTGTAGACAGAATTTGAGACGTTCGGCACTGCCGGCCGTATGACAGCCGGGTGCGGTGTACTACACCGCAGGTTTCCCTTTCTAAAGACCATTTCTCATCAAATCTATGGTATTTTCACTGATGTTTGGTATTTTCTCTTAAATTTTTACACAAATCATGAAAAAGTGTCATTTTATGAAAATTCACAAGTTTTCAGCAACTCAACTGAAATTTGAAAGCAATAAAAATATAGATGTCTGCAGGGTGCGATGCACTACAGCATAGGTCTCTATTTGTAGGCTTTGTAGGGTTAATAGAAATACTACAGATTCTCGTAGCTCGAGGATGTTAAGTAAGTTTGGCCATAAAAGAAAGTGAAGTACAACGGAGTAGAAACTTTAGCCGTTACGAATTTGGAACTTCTGTTGGAGAAGAAGTCCGTAACTGCATAGGATGTTGCTCCAAATGTGTGCCAAGATGATTCTTAAATGCATCTACTGACTCCGCACCGACACCTTGGGGAGGGGGGGGGAGTCTATTTCAAATATTCACTTTGAAGTACGGGAAGAATTGTTGGCTGAGAGTAGTTCTTTGATCTTCATGCTTGATTTTCTGAACGTTTTGCTGGCAACTATTTTCATCGTTCACAAGAAGTCCCGTTGTTGGCACGTCATTACTGTCATTCAATTACTTCAAAGTGTTAATTAGTTGTCTCCTGAGTCGTTGTTGCTCGAGAGTTATGAGTCCCACTTTCTGTAGCTAGTTGACAATTGTATAGCTCGTTTCCAGCTGAAATGCCAATTTTGTTGCTATGCATTGAATTCTTTCCATTTATCGATACATGTACATTTGCCTAGCTACAAGAAGTGAGCAGCATTTTTTAAATGAGGGCAAACTAGTTTTCCAAATTCTTTTTAGGGAATTCCAGTTGTCTGCTTATTGTCTTCATACTCGTGTCAACTTGCTGACTGTATCATAAATAGTTTGTGATGGTTATTCCCGTTTTTATTGGTAGGGGACAGCTGCCGTTTGTATTCAGCTCTTGCAATTGGGCTGTCGAGGTTTTTTTGGAGTTCGATTCTATTCCGGGCAGGATGGTATAATTTAGGTTCATCTGCAAATTTAATGATTTTGCTGCAGATATTAACGCGTAGATCATTGATAGAGATTATGACCAGAAGTGGGCCAAGCAAGCTACTTTCTGGAACTCCAGGTGAGAGCTGCGCCCAGTCGCTCGCCTCTCTTTGCACCCTCACTTGCTGCTGCCAACCCGTGAGCCATGCCCGGAACCAGCGTGAATGGTTTCCCTGGATGCCTTGCGCGTCTTATTTTTCATTACCCATTGATGGAGAATTTTTCAAGTGCCTCTTGGAAGTCTAGGTAAACGAGGTCCACCTTATTCATTATCTCTGATTTTCGTACCTTTCGAAAAGAAGTCCAGCAAGTTGGTGTGACCGATTTTTTCTTATCTTGGTAGCTGTGTTCGGTTTCGGAAATGAGCTGATGTATCCTTAGGTGGTCAGCAACGCGCTTTTTCAGGAGTCATCCAATGGTTTTGCAGACGAAGGAAGTAAGACTGAATATTTCGTAACATTTTCAATGGTAAATGCCAAAGTGACATATTTGTTCAGGATAGTGGCTTTGTCTCTTACGTCATTGGTGATTTCGCCATCAGGTCTTTTGAGACGACGTATGGAGTCTTTATTCAGTCGTCATTCATTGACATACGTATAGAATGTCTTTGGGTTGCAAGTTATCTAAACGAGTGCCTCAGTTTACAGTCTGCATCTCAGCGTTCAAACCTTCCAAGTTTATGTATTTATTCTAGGAATTTAAATTGCAAAGACTCTTCATGCCATTCCACTTTATTATTTTTTGAATATTTAGTAGCTACTGAACTGGGTTGTGATGTTATTGAGTCCGTGATCAGGTTAAATTAACCTGGATATTGGTGTTCTTCACGAATTTGGTATTCTGTGCAAAGAGGAGATCTAAACGTTTCTTAGTTAGCAAAGAATTCATCTGCACAAGCGACAGTTAATCCATTACCTACGGTATGTACTTCAAGTGAAAAGAGCTTGTTCCCTCTCGTTTGTTGTGTATTGAGGTTTTTACTTGAAACCAAGCTATAAATATCATAGGGTACATCTGGCGATAGCTATTTCAGGAAAATTGGGTTTTTCGACCATTCGTGTTGTTTCTGAGCTAACGCACATGATTGTTTGAGTGCTTCAGCGCGGTGGTTTCAAGCGATGCGTAGGGTAGCGTGCTTGACCCGTTGCTCTTTGTTCTGCTCACGAGCGACATGTTTTCTTCAAGGGAGAACACGATGATCAATTATGTGAAAGATTTCACTTTTATAGCTACGATACCAACTCCCAACATGCTGCGCAATGTTTTCGCTCTGACCTTAAATATTGTCTCTCATTAGTTCATGGTGCTCCTAGACTTAGAGTATGAAGCTCAATACGGGCCAGGCTAAGTCTCTGATTGCCAAACGATGTCGGACACTTTTATCCCAGCAACCATCACTGAAAACAGATGGCCCTCAGGTGTATATTCTGGCGCGCCCTCTACCTGCCACAATATATTTGGGCATCGCGCACTCTAGGGTCCCGAGTTTTTTTTTCCCGCTGGAGATGTTGCAGCTTGCCACAGTTCCTGCTGACGAGGTTAGTTTTGTAAAGTTAGGTAAGTTCTATACTTATCCCTTTCTGTTTCGTGAGGGAGGTGGTCGATCGAGATAGCCGACCTAGTATGCGGGGCACCTATAGTCTCTTTCGTGTGGAAGGCCTCAAAAGGAGCCGTCCACTCGAGTGCCCTTTACTATTCTTTGCGCCTTTTTCCCGCCAGTTGTAGCGCACTGAGCTAAATTGAATTTTTCCGGCAGGAATGCCGAGATGAAATATTCCTATTGATGACGTAATAATAAAAAATTAAGTTCACTGTTGAATCGCCTGAGTTGCGGCTACGGTGGTAAAACTAAAATATAGCTAACTGAAAACAGATGACAATGTGCTTCAGAAATCTAGCTCTAGAGATAATTGATGTCCTCTTTGCAGAAAAGCTTACGTCTGCAGCGCATGTTAAACGTCACGTGTTTCGACTAAGATTGGTCTTCCCAATACTGTAGAGTGAATGCTGTGCTCGGTGCCAGCGACATAGTCTTTCGATGCTTTATAAAAATAACTCCCTACGGGAATCATTCAAACACAAAAGGTAACTCTTTATTTATTAATTCGGGGAGCTGTATATAATAGATACGAAAACAATTGTTCTAGAAAATCTATGCCACTTTACAACGAAAGACGAAATTAACGTCTCCAGGAAACTTCTAACTTTTCTAAGGTTAAAAGATGATTTAATTTACTAAAGCCACAAGACAACTGTAAATTCAAGCTCAACGGTTTATTTTCGTGATCATTTATTTTTAATAAAAGGATTAATCTAACTAACTGTTCAATGAAGTAAAGAACGAAAGGGCAATAGACAAGGCAAATCAGCTTTCAATAAATTACGATCTCAAATCTAGAATTATCGAATACCATTTAGAAATTGGAATTAAGCCTTCAAGAAAGGATGACGCAGCAAACCACCAATAAGGCGATTAAATAGGGTTCTAAAACCAGGCCTAAAGTTGATTCGGTAAATAACTTGACGCAGCGGAGAAGACTAGAAAACAAGTTGCTAAGGTTCTCTAGGTGCTGTAGCAACCTCCACTCCAACAGCAGAAGAGGCTCTTAGATCACGAACCCCGCAGACACCAGCGCATCCACGAGAGAGAACCCAGCAAGAGCTGCCACGCACTACAAAATCTTCCAGGTATCTCAATTACGTCAGCTGACGTCGATGCA
>LQNS02278129.1:11258869-11270534 GCA_001587735.2 Parhyale hawaiensis
GCGATTATGCTCTCTGTATGCGTGCGGTGTCTCTGCTGCCGTGCTGATCTGGCTCTGAAGCTCGCGGCAACTCTCGACTTGGAGCGCAAGTCTCAACATCATCACAGCAGTAAATTCTGTTGAAAGCTCTTTGTATAAAGCTTGTAGGCAATACTTTCTCATATTATCCAATTGTGGCGAATATCTAACCTAAGCCTTATTTGCGTTTTATTTCTGTACTAATTGCTATAAAGAATTAAAGAATGCTTATATCCACTGAATTTATTTTTATATATATGTTTCGTGTCACCCTAGTAACGAAATAGATCAGCGAAAAATAGGCCAGGTTGTTGATTTTCTAATTAAGTAGCTCTTTCATGGAGATCGTTGACCAAGTTGCAGAAGTGAAATCCTTATCCCTTTGTAGCTGGATACATTTTTTGCTTAAAGCAACTCTCGACATTGAAACTGTGGAGATATTTTCAGCTTCTCTTAGTGCATTTTTGGGATCTGATGTTTAGCACTTTCTCCATACATCGAAACATACTATATGATTGTTTTCAGTTCACGACGTAAAAATCCAGTACAGTGGCTGATCCATATAGTAGAGACGAAGCAATGATTTTTCACAGGCCAGCTGACACATTTCTATCTGCTTTCTGTCATCTATAGACAAAGAATTTTCTAATGAAGCCGAGCTTCAAGAGAAAAAGCAGATGTACTGAAGGCTCATTGGTCGGTATCATGGATAGCGCTACTGGAAACTATGTAGCTTAATTCAGTCATGCTTTACTGCTTGCTAATATAAATGTTTTTCTGCACTTCTTCTAAGGCATGGGACCATTGTGCTGCTAATAGCAGCTATAGATGAATTAGCACTCATCTCATATGACAATTTTAGCTGAGTTGGCCTTTGTAGCCAATTTTCCATAAAGATGTTAGTTACCTAAGTATGATCAATGACGACGGGTCATCATAAATGCATCGCTGTCATTTTTGACAGCGCGGGCATTCTAGTATTAAACAGAAACCCTCTAAAAATATTCTCAAGGATTTTATCCCCGATGCAGTATCCTTGAAAAATTTTTATGAGTAATTTAAGCGGTTGACCGCAAGAGTTGTTTCATACAGCCGCAGCGCCTGTAATTAATCGTGTAAAATAAGGAAGACTTTCATTGCTTCCTGACAACCCCGTGTGGTGGCCAGCTGCCCATCTCAAGGAACTACCCCTTTAGAAGACATAAACTGAACCATAGGCCGTGGTATTAGGTTAGCTAGGTTCCCGCAGCCTATTGATTATCAACAGACGTCATTATTATATTGTGAGTTTTCCCGCCGTATTAGATACAAGGACTATAGAACAGCGATCCAATTTTGTATGATATAGTTTGGAAATCCTCAAAAAATATTCTCAATGATTTTATCCCCGATGCAGTATCCTTGAAAAATTTTTATGAGTAATTTAAGCGGTTGACCGCAAGAGTTGTTTCATACAGCCGCAGCGCCTGTAATTAATCGTGTAAAATAGGAAGGCCAGCTAAAGTATGAGTCGAACTCAAATGAGTTCTATTAGAACAGTCTTGGCCAGGTGCACAATGTCCGGCAGAAAATAAGGCGCGAGCATCTCCAACTCCATACGGCTCGGTCGAACGAAATTGCTCAGCCGTGCGGCGCAGAGAAGGAGACGAAAAACGAAAAAAGAAGACGAAAGGACGCGAACACTCGTGCGGGGAGTCCCTTCCGTGGCCCCCACACGGAAGCGGATAGGAGTCCCATGGGATGGGTCGCTTACCACCATTCGGCGGCCCACCTCAAGGAACAGAAGGGGAAAATAGAGAACCTACCAAACTTTACAAAACTAACCTTCTCAGCAGGAAGTGCGGCCAGATGCTGCAGCCCTGCGGAGAAGGCACTCGGGACCCTTGAGTGCGTGATGCCCAAACATATTGTGGCAGGGAAAAATCAACAGACATACTGTGTTATTTGCAAGACCACAAGAGAACGCTTTGTACTGCGTGCAGGGCAACAGAAGACCATCTCAAGTATGAGCCTCCCTTTACGAGTCTAAAAGGAATGATCGCAATATTCCCTCTCTACGTGCGACGCTCGGCAGCTCAGACAAATGATCACAGGCGGGCATTTCTTCTGTATTGCTGCGAGATTAGCGACTGCAGTGACGGCACAACTGCCCGCTTGCTTTATATCGTGCGCTCGTAGCTATGATACCAGTGCGGTTTTGGTATCCCCTGCCGCGCCGACAGACACTGATGCAGTCCGAACGGTCAACTTGGGTTGCGCGTAGAAGTTGTGCGGCTGCGTCTTGTTTTGTGTTGTCATGCTAATCGTTACCAGACAGGGCCAAACAATAGGCTGCAGCGTACTCTAATAGCTTATATTAATATTGATCATTCATTGTTTCATTCTTACTTCAATGATGAACTTAGAAGTTGACCGACTGTTTGCTTCTTCACCTGTTCTCTGCAGCCGTGCAGTCTCGGCTTTCGGGCTGAAGACGGGTAGGTAAATTTCCTTCCTCCTTGCTCTGTGCCTCTTTCCCTGCCAGTAGAAGCGCAACGGCTTAACTTGAGACTTGGGAAAGTCTTTGAGTTCTTTACCACCTTGAAACCTTCTGTATGAATGCGCAGGTCAATTTTTTTTATGGCGAGACGCCCTGCGCACTATAGGCCTAACCCAGCAAACCTTCCTTACTCCCATGCAACTCCGCAGCCCTGATAATCAAGTGGGACTCTTGCATTTCGCCTCTTGTGTGTCGGTACAAGTTCAGGTGCCGGCGCTGCCTCCGCGCCTCTCGCTACAATGGAAGGTCGAGAGATCAAGCAGGAGTTGCCTGCTACTGAGTTCGTAGCGGTGAAGGAAGAGCCTAGCGACTGGACGCCCAACTACCTGGTAAGACTTGGCAGCTCATATGGCGCACTCATTTTAGGTTTGCTGAAATGTGATGTATTTTTAGTTTTTGGTAATTGATGATGAATTGGTATTTGTTAAATGCTTGGAGCAGCAGTTCCCTGCACTTTGTTTGCTTCAGTGCAATCAATGCGATCCAGTAATTCACCCCAGGACACCCTATGAATTACCTTAGCTATTACTATGGCCTTTTGGATGTCTCTCTTCCATGTCCACTTTGCTTTCTTCCACTTAAATATTACCACTGATGATGGTTTATTTTATTCTTCTTCTTCTTTCCAGACTTACAGTTCACAATAGCGTTAATCCTTTGTGAAAACACTTTTTTGCATGTGTTCCTCGTTTCTATCAACATACTGTACGTTTGTATGTCCTTTTTTTCTTCTGCTATAATTTTGTATTTGTTGTTGAAACGGAGGTTTAAACTTTTGAATTTAACAATAGTAGAGTTAATTAGCTGATCCTCTATACTTCTGTTCCGTGGGATGGGCCGCCGATAGTGAGCGTCACATCCTTGAGTTCCTACCTGCTCCACTAAGCGAAGCCATGCAAGTAACCTTCTTCGTAAATATTCATTTCTTCTGTTGCTATCGTATTTTTCTATCCATCTCACAGCAATGCTGCGCTTCCAATTTTCTCGTTCGTTAGTAGCGCACTGGCCAAATTGAGAGTCTTGCAGGGATGCAGAGATGAAATATTCGTACTGATGCGACATTATTAGCACTTCACTGCTTGGATCACGTCGTATTATGTGGGTGCGGTGGTTAATCTAGGAATATATTAATTATAACAATTTCACTGGCGATTGAATACAACCAAATTACGTTCAACTTTGAAGATATTTTCATAAAATTTAGTATCTACGAATACTTCTAATCACCCAAACGACCCGCCTCTAAGTCATGAGCTAATATATTTTAATGCAAAAATCTTTCATAATGACAGATCTGAATACTGATATTAGCTCTAAACATTAACCAATATTGATGTGATGTATATTCAGTTGCAGGAAGATTTCAGTGGGGAACAGTCACACCAAGGAACAGCCCCGGCTGCTTACGCTGGTGACTATCATAACAGACCTGCAACAGAACTCTCAAGTGAGCTCCAAGTAGCTGCCACGGCTTCAGCTGACCCAACTTTGTTGAGCGATTGTAAGGCCTCAGGCGCGTTGTGTGCAGCTAGAAGAGCAGGCGTCACTGGTGAGATTCTGTTGATGTTGAGTTAGTACCAAGAGGGCGAAGTTTGCACACAATCCTCTTTAACCTCATGGAGGAAATACGTTGACATTCTGTGCGTAGCTGTGAACGGTTTATTCCCGTTTGCTCATTTTTGGACATGGTCTCCTCTGCCACGGTTACTGAGGAAATGTCCGTAACAATCACGCGAACATAGATTTATTAGCTACTTATTTAAGCTTGTAAGATACATAAAACAGTCTCAGATACACCACAATGCAAAGTATAAATATGTTCATTAGCATGGACCAAGCAGCGAAATTTTGCTGAATACACTAACGGCACTCCGCAACAAACTGCTCCTTGTAACTACAGTATCGCTGTGGCTGCCATGCAGTAAACTGCTCAAATAGTTGGAATTCTCTATGCTACTTCAACTTTTATGAAGTCCAAATCAATCCATAGTACGTGCGAGCCAACAGTAGACCGTTGTTGTTGTAGTTACGTAGGGAGTGGCTCCAATGGGGGGGGGGGTCGTTCATGTGTCGGAAGGTATGAAAAAGAAGGTAGGTATGGAGCACCAGAATTCAGATACAAATAGAGGACTGTCCCATAGAGAGGAGGGAAGGAGGGTAGTGGGGTGGACACTCGAACAAGTGGTTCACGGTGTGGGGGCCGCGGTGGCACTCAGGGCAGCCAGAGTCTGAGTCCGTGCGCCCGACCCTTTGGCGGTAAGACATCAGGGCAGAGCAAAATCATGAACGTAACTGTGATAGGATGGAGCGGGCCGCTCGTGAGAGGACCGCCTCATCGGGTGAGATCTCCGGTGAAGCAAAACCCAAAACACTGTTTACAGGGAGGCGGTCTAGTGAAGATTGCACGGCAGGCCGATGGAGGGAGGAAATCGCTGAGCGGTACTCTTCGGAAGGCATGAGGTCAGTAAGTAAGTGGTTGATGTCGCTTTGGAATTTAGTTTCTGAGAGGGGCCAGCCTGTGCGGTGACAATAGTGTGAGCTGGGTACTCGGGACGAAGGGCAGAAACAAGGTTTTGACGGCACTGGAGGTCGAGAGATTGATCGACGCTCAGGAGTTTGGACTCGGAGTGAAGATGGTCCGCGGAAACCATGCGAATGCAACCGGTCGCTGTGCGAACAGCGAGTAGCAAACCTCTAAGTTGTAACAGAGGATTTAGTTATCTTAAACTAAGGGTCGTCTCTAGAGCAAAAACAGAGGCAAGAAGAAGAAGTAGTACCCACAAGAGAACTTCTTACATCTAGGATACCAGACTGGAGCAGCGTAGGAGAAGAGAGGTCGGATAAAGGCCTTATATGTGAGAAGCAGAGTCTCTTTGCACTGGCCCCAGCGTGTGCCAGCTAGGGCCTCGAGCAGTGTGAGGCGGCTGGAGGCTCGAGCAGCTGTGGAAGCGATGTGCGGTTTAAAAGTAAAGTGGGTGTCAAAAGTGACGCCGAGGATCTTGGGGCGGCGCCAGAGGCAGAGCAGTGTCGTCAATAGTGATACCAGGATCGAGTCTAGACTGACGGTTGTCGGTCGTCCATAGTTTTGAATTGGATTTGGAGGTTGATAGGGTAAGGCCCTCGTCAGCTACCCAGTTACTGATCAAGTCAGAGTGATCTGACAGATCGGCAGCAGCGGTGAGAGATTTGCGATGGGACGCCACGACAGTGAACTCGTCGGCATATGATGTTACAGAGGGGCAGCAGAGCTGTTCCCGGGGAATGGGAGAAGTCAGAGACGTAGAGGTTGTACAGGGAAGGCGACACGACCGAACCCTGAGGAACCCCCGCCTTGACAGCCCGCAACTGGGAACAAAAGCCGTAATAGAGGCAGCAGGCTACTGCCCCCCCCCCCCACCAACGTAGCCGCGAGCCATCTGACAACATTGTGGAGGAGTGTGGTGCTCGAAACTGAGGAGAGGAGGCCCTCAGTAGGAACGGTGTCGAACGCTTTGCTGAAGTCAATCAGCAAAGCCACTGTGCGGTCATCAGGTTTGGGATTGTTCTTGCCGCGGGTTGCTTGGAAGGTCAAAGGCAGTAGAGCAGATGTGGTGAAGTGTATAGGCCGGAAACCATGCTAGTGAGGAGCAGGTTGGTCAATCTCATTGATGAAAGGCAAGAGGAGGTGCTCCAGGACTTGCGCAGAGGGACACAAAGCGGTAAGAGGATCCTTTATCCGCTGGTTTAGATGGTTTTAAGATGGCAATTATTACTGCTAACTTCCATAAGGCGGCGATGTCGGCGGCGTGAGCGAGGGAGAGATTGTATAATCTAGTTAGATAAGACAATGCCGGCCCAGATGCCTAAGGTGTAGAATAAACAATTGGTCTGGGCTTACAGCTGTGGAGGTCCCTGAGGCATCAATGGCCTCACAAACTCGAGAGGGTGTGAAAGGGTTAAACCCATGATCAATGAGGTGACGCTTTCAGAAGAGTCGCCTGGCCCGTCTGGGCGGAGTAGCTAGGACAGGGGGAGAGGTGGCAGTGAATTGCTTGCAAAAGCCTCTGACTATATCGCCGTTGTAGATGAACGTGTGAGTTCTATAGGATACTGGCTGGTCACGAGGGACAGAGGACTGCTTGCCTGATAGTGAGCGGAGGAGAGACCGGAATTTATTGGGGTTGCTCTTGGGATGATATTCTTGGATGGTTTGTTTCCAGGCCTCCTGGGCAGCGCCACAGATGAGGCAATCCACTTCCTTTTGTAACTGAGGAAGGGAAGGGTCTTGAAGAGTCGTGGAGCGGAGGTGATAACGGCGGATGATGGCGTCTCTGGCGTCCGGGGTGAGCCGAGGGATATATTCCTTGCGATGGCTGGCCGGGATGTGGTGCTTAGCAACTGATGCGAGGGCCCGATTGAGGGCCTTCAGTCTGCCACTACAGGAACAGGGAAATGGGAGGGAGGTAATTAGTTCCTCGCACTCGTGTGTGAACTCCTCTTAGTTAGATATCCTGAATTTGATGAAGGTGTGTCTGGGACAGGAAGGAGCAGAGATACTAGATTCAGCTATGATCAAGATGGGTAGATGGTCAGATGAGAGGGTAGTAGTGGTAGACCAAGTGTAATCAAGTGCAAGATGAGCGAAGATAACGGTCAGGTCCGGAGAGGAGCTCTGACCGTCGTGAGAGACCCTTGTAGGCGAGTCGCCATTGACACAGTAGGGTCCATTATTAATGGAATCACTGATCTCACTCCGTGCGGCAGCCGCTCATCCTGGGTTACAGAAAACCAGTCAGTATTGTGGGCGTTGCAGTCACCCATAATGAGGGTGTCAGCCAGGGAGTCAGCAAGAAGGGTGGAAGAGTCGAGTCTGTATCCAGGAGGACAAGAGGTAGCTGGAGGAACATACTGTATATGTTAGCTTGAGTGAGGGATGAGGAGCACATGGTGACGGTGACACCCAGCTGTTCGACTGTGTGGTCATTGGAGAATAGGCGATGAGCAGTTATCTGCTGGTACGGCATTTCCTGTCTGATCAGGAACATAAGACCGCCTCTGCCATTGGCGGCAGGACGATCTCTTCTGGCTGGGGTGTAGCCAGGAAAGACGGGGAGGGAAAAGCTAGGAGCGAGTTTAGTTTCCAGGAGGGCTGCGACGGCAATATTTCTGCTGTGGAGGAAAGCGGATAGTTCGGATCTGCAATGCAAAAGTCCATTACAGTTAAATTGCATTAGGATGAGTAGGATAGGGCGTCAGAAAGATAGGGAGGGACAGGAGGAGGTGAGGTGGACCGAGGAGCCGGAGGGGAGAAGGCACGGGGAGAGACGGGTTGTACAACTGGAGCACCTCCAGTCCAGGTGGCAACTAGCGGCACTGAAAAGGCTAAAGCAGGCCTTAGGAACCCAGCGCTCGTAAGCGGAACATCGGAAGGACCACTCTCTGCGGGTGACGTTCCGTTCCGTGAGCAGACTGAGCAGGGGTATGCGAGGCCAGGGTTGGGGTGGATATCATCGCACAATAGAAGGTATAACGGGAGGAATGGGATAGAAGGAGGGGAAAACAAGCAGGGAATGGCTGCTGCCTAGAGAAGAGAGGGTAGGTTATCGGCAGAAAGGACCTGTCCGTGAAGGGAAAAACATGAGACATCGAGAATGAACAAGCGGGAGAGGAGAGTGAGAGAAAGAAAAATGCGCCACAACGACCCGCGTGACCACTCTTCCCACGACGAGTGCCTGCGATTGATCTGCAGAAGTCCCCGCAGCAGCTATGCAGAGAGCTCCCGCAGAGTCCACCCACGAACAAAGACGCACAGGTATCGGGTGGAGAAGTAGACCGTCAAATTTAGTACTGAAATAATCCAAAAAAATGGTCACTGTCTTGGTGGAAAGGCGTCCTCCACAGTAAGCTTCATCGGGTTATTATCCTAATCTCAGTGTGTGCTATTTCCAGTTTCTGGTGACCATCCTGCGGCTGTTCCTCTCGCTCCTAATGAAGCTCCTCTGATCAAAGAAGAATTGACTGATGTTGACTGTACCTGTGTGAAGGAAGAGCCCATTGACTGGATATTTGAGAAACAGGTAGCGTTACATTACTGTACTTCATTATTTTGTCTTCACCTTGTGAGTGGTGGTTTCCATTTTACCAAAAACGGAAAGTGCCAACTTTCCGTTGCTGCTCCCCCACCCAAATTAATCTAGTCTTTTGTTTCATTTATACTTAGTGGTCATGTGAAGGCTAGAGGTTACCGGAACGGTGCCACACCCAGACGTTGTCTATAAAAAGGGTGCGCTCCATCACCCTATAGCTCATTCTTTACGATACCCCGCTCCCTTTAGTCTTGTCTTACACGTTGTATCGCCATTAGCAACGGTGCTCTGTATTACAGCACATACGTACCAATAGTGAACTCTTGAAGTAATCACTCGAGTCGTCATAACCCTGCACATCCACTTTGCCATTTGGCCGAGACCCCTGGTAATCTTCACTCACTGGAGGTGTGGGACCTCTCCCTATGGGCTTCCATCTTCTTCCGTGCGGGAGGCAACGAAACGGTCCGTCTGCACGGGCGTTTCTTTCTCCTGACTTGTCCTTTCGTCCTTCATAGCTGAGCAAAAGCGTTTAGCCGTGCCCGTGGGTTGGAGATTCACAACTTGCGCCTTTTTTCCTGTCAGTAGCGCACTGACCACCTTGAGACCTCACGACAGAAAAGCCGAGAGAAAAATCATTGATAATTTAAACTGCGCCCTAGTGGCGCAGAAGCCTATGTTAAACCACAGAAATAGTTCGGCACGATATAGACATTGTATCCCTGATGCGCTAGTAAACTTTGAACCACTACTACTACCACCACAGTGTCACCTCTACAGTTAACATGCACATTTATGCAGCCGAGCTCAGGCTGAACCCCACCATTAATTCACCAGGGATATAGTGTCCCTATATATTCAAAACTAGAATTTCTTCCTACCCTGTAGCATATTTTTCTCTTGACTTAAAAAATAGTAGAATGATACTGGCCACTCGACTAAAATTCCAGAATGCTCATTCTTCCGTGCACTCAATATATAAAGCAATTGGTATCCAAGTTATGTCGCTTCTAAGGTATTTCCAAACGTTGAAATTTTGTCTGCAGGTTCTGTTAACTTTTGTGCTCAGTTTATTTTTCCCTGTGTATAATAACATAGATTGTGTGCATACGAAAATTACATAAACAAATATGCAAGTAAGTAAAGTTCACTGAGGTATAGTATAGATAGCTTCTGGTTTAATATTCATCACTGTGAAGTATATCTCTCTCTCAGACCACGCACTCCCGTCAGGGGTCAGGTCCCCCTCCTGGGTCCCACACCTTGCAGGCCTTCTGGTATCAGTACTGTTGGCTTTTGATAACCACCGCCCACAGCCTCCACACCTAGCCACCTCCCCTCACGTGTCTCGCATAATTGGGCCTGGACACTAGGGTGGATCGTTTTTTCAACTTTTTTGAAATGCCAAATGTAATAGTGCAGAAAATATGGGGGTGTATATAAAAATCAGCTGTACAAAATCCTAGACTTCTATTTCAATTCTTTGCACTGCCGGGAAGGGCTTGAAAATTCTAAAAATGGAGAAAAACGTCAGTTTTTACAATATTTTTAAAATAGTTTAATTACGGTATATAACGCATGTAAGAGTGAAAATACTTAATTATACTGTTTCAGAACAATCAGTAAAAAAATTCAGGCCCCTGAAACATCATCTTCAACTGCCGGGAAGAAGATGAATATATAAAAAATATTAGTAAAATTGAAAATTTCAAAAAGTTACCCTTCGAATGAAGTATGTATTAATTGTATCTGCTGCGTCGTAACAGCAAAAACACAATGTTATCTCACCTTAATTATGCACATGACAAATCTGAAAAACGTCAGTGTGTATCTTCAACTGCCGGGAAGGCTTTGAAATTCACTTTTTTATAATACAGTATAATATAGCTATAGATTTACTTGATATCACCAATGAATGTGTACAGCTCTTCGTTTATTTCTTATATTTTAAAATAAAAGAAATAATCCAGGACTCACCACGTATAGGTGGCTGTACTTCGAGTTCCGCCCACCCACCCACCATTCAGTTCTCACATTAAGTGTTAATGTTAAATTGTTTTTTGTCTCAAATTTAGGAAGCAGTTTCCGTCCACTGAGCCGAGCTCTTATAATTTCATCTCTATTTACATTCCCTGTTACTGTTTTCGAAGATTCTGTCACCATCTTTATTAATCTTTCCACAGCTTGAGTATGATTAAAAAAATCCTGTAATATCAGCATTTCTTTATTTTCAATTATTGTTTCCACCAAACATTGATTGGAAAGTTTCCTTGTAATTGGCGGCTCTTCCAGCTGGCATTCTTGCCAGTTTATCATTGAATAGTAGGTGGTTGCCTCAAAGTTGATCTTTGGTAATTGAAATTTCCGAATTCAAGTCACTTCCTTTTCTCTGGCCTTGAAAATCCTCCTTACAGCAAGTTCCCGAATAATAGGAGAGTCGTCATACAGCACTGCAAGAAGGGTATTTTCAGCATGCTCAAAGTAACTGTTATGTTGCAGAACTTTATCCACAACAGTTCTGTATTTTCCAGGAAGAAATCTTGATTTGAAGATGAGCTGGAAGAAATGTTTAGGCCCATCCTTTGTTGAAGAGTGGCACTTTATAGCAAACCATACCGGCAAATATACCTTCATGATATATTCTACTGAAACAAGGAGATCACTGGATGGCTCACTTGATGAAACATACAGCCGAAGAATTCGGTTTGCTGTTATTAGCCATCTTGCGTGATGCATCGTTGTAGGGCTCATAGAACTTAAATGCTGATGCACTGAACCGCTGCTTACTGCTCTGTACATCAAAAGAAGGTATTTTTGGTCTTAGCTTAAAATTTCAAGATCAATTTCGATAGGATCACTTTCAATGGGTTTGAATGACACTATTTCTTTCTGTTCGCAATGCTGTAGTTCTATTCCAATGCCACCTGTAAAAGAAGTTGGACCAGATGTTTTTCCATCAATGGTTTCTATCAAGTGTCTCAATGGCAGCTCATTTGTGTGAAGGAGACATATGAACCAATGTACTGGAGAATTCATTGCTTTG
>LQNS02278129.1:11279797-11307873 GCA_001587735.2 Parhyale hawaiensis
CAATGTGCATGTTCGACAAGTCCTATAAAAGTTAAATTGGGTGTGTAATTAATAACAAAAATGAACTTGAATATATGTGTCAATGAATGAAACAGCCTCTTGATATATGACAAAATCAGTTAGCTTAATGCTACTTATTTGTAAGAAAATGACTTTTCTAATTTGAGGCTTATTCAATAGAACCATTCGCAGGAAAACAAAGTATAAGTTAGGTTTCAATTTACATCCATAGGTAATTGCGAACTGGTGTGAGTGGTCGGTTTGGTGTGGACAGAAGTGGAAATACTGCAGTGGAGCTATGGTAGCAGTAGCTTTGTTGCAGAGCAAGCAAGTGGTGCCCTGACCTTGTTACCGTAGTGACTTCACGTTTTGTAGCTATCACTTGAACTGAAGAGAAAAAGATGGCTGTTTTCATGCCGTGTAACTTTATTCTTATTTACTACTTATGATGTTCATATATTACAATCCTTGTTCAACTATTTTCTGTTATCTATTTTCCTGATTTTAGAGAGCAAGAATTACAAGTTGAATGTTTTTGGGCTCAGGTATTACTTTGTGTAGTAGCTACAGCTGGACAACCTTGTTTCCATCACAGCTCTATTAAATTGACACTTGAAGGTAAGTTTTATGAGATAAATGAAGGGAATAATAACACTTTTAATAAAAAATGTAAAATTTGAGTGTTGGAATGATTTCTATTGATATGAATCTTGTCAATGCCGGAAGGTAATGGGTGAAATTAATAATATTTGTATTCAAGTCTTAAGAGCTTTTTTATTGATCTAAATTTGAATGTTTAAATGATATTAATCTTGTCAATTTCGAATGATAATCGTAAAATTATTGATTTTAGTGTTGAATTAAAAGAACTTTTTATATGGGATTGGTTATATATCGTATTCTTAAAGTTTGTACAATATTTGAGAAGGGTCATCAATATAGAGTTGTAGGATGTTGAGTTTCTACTAAATCTCATTTGCACTCAGATTTTGAACAATTGTAAAGGAGTTTTAAAAGGTATTCAACAAATTTCGTGCTCAACAAACTCACATTCTACTACCTATGTGTATTAGTATATTATAGGTATCTATGCAAGTTGGTTTTAGTTCTTGTTTCAAGAAGTTCCCCACCGGAGATTTCATTAAATTGTGGCTGCTGTTACGAGCCTCTCACCAGCTAATTCTCGAGCGCCCCATGTTGCAACCTCGGACAATTCTGCAGTCAAGCTTTTCCACCGTTGCGGTGCGAGGAAATCTTCAATGTGAACTGATGCATTTGTTTGTGGGCTCAACAATATTGTTGTGTAGAACTTATAAGAAAATACCACGCCCGTATAACTAAGGTTTTATGTATTCAGTCAGTCCATTTTAAATAACAAGGAAATTAAATGTCAGTTTTTGTGTCCAGTTCGATCTCTGGAATATATTTTTTTCTGGTTCAGTTTGCCAAAATACATAGTAAGTCACAAACTAAAGAGAAAAAGAGCCTTCAATCATTCAATTCATATTTATTACTGATAAAAAACGCTCACCGTTCAAGTACATTTATAGCGAATCCAACGCAGCGTATTGAACGATCATACAGACCAAGCCGACATGGTGAAATATTAACAGAATTTTGCGAGGTCGTCACCATAACACTTTTAGCCCTTCATATTCAATAGTAACTACGTCAAACCAAGTTTTTATTTTTCAGTTTGTTTGTTTCTGATAGCAAATTCGAGGTGCCGACGCTGCCGCTGCTCCTCTCGCTACAATGGAAGGTCTTGAGATCAAGCAGGAGCTGCCTGCTGCTGAGTTCATATTAGTGAAGGAAGAGCCCAAGGACGGGCCGCCTGATGAGCTGGTGAGTCTGTAGGCTGCCGTTTATTACCTTCATATTAGTGCTCTGGAGCCGTGATGCCTGCCAGTCCTGAGCTGCAGTTTGCTGAAGTTTTGGAACTAGAACATTGAGCCGTGGGTTTGCCATTCCTTTTTACAGCCAATCGGCATACTTCGGTCACAGCTCTGCTCGTGGGTCATTCCACGCGTGACGGGGACGATTTTCACACAACTTATTGGTATACTTGCAGCTGTAGAACGTAAGTTACTTTTCAGAGTTTAATGACCGATTATGTATATATGAAGGGATGAAACACACTATTGGAATTCTTTGTTCTTTAGTAAGCAGATAGAAATGTTTTAGTCAGCGTTACGGTGACGATTCGCCCGGGAGTATGTTTTACAAAAGTAAGTACATTCATTCCAAACTCAGCGTATTGTGAGTACTGATCAGGTACATTTTTATTAAACTTAATAATTGCCTTTCTAAATGAGACCTAGTTGACTAGATTCAATTGCACCAGTTTCTATATATAGAGAGGAAATGGGCGTGACGGTGACGACGTTTTTTCTGTGAGGGTTACGACAGTGCGAATTTTGATAGGTTTCAATGGGTTTTTATAGGTTTAAATATGTTTTAAGGGATAGATATCCCTTTGTTTACTTGAAAAATTATGAATATTAACATACTAAAGTATCTGTGAATAAATTTTTGCATTTAAAACTTTATTATTATTAAAACTTCACACTTGAGCTCCCTCGGACACGTAATACAACCCAAATGAAGCATCTTGCAACACCCGGGAAGCCAAAAAACGCTGCTAAAGGAAATTCAGCAAAAAAAACATTAACAGCTGACTTGAACGCCTGCAGGCCAATAAGACCAAAGGCCGATGCCGGCAACAAATTCTAAACCTTAGCCGACCAAGGCACGAAGCATCGACAGAACTGATAAGTTCGACATCCGACAGCCTCCAAAGTGAATGAGTATATATATTTATGTATACTTGTATTGGAGAAATAAATATAACTTTATTCAGAAAATAAAACTACATACTTTGTTGAAACATATCTGCCTCATCTTAAACATAATCGATGGCTCTGTTGAGTGCGTCCAAGATGTTTGCTGAAGTTGGGCATTGCTGGCATTTCCTCTTCATGCACTCCTTATTGTTAGCATCACAGACTGTCATGACTGCTAGCTCCTTCACATTTCTTGGGTTGTTGTTGTTGTCTTTGTTTGACCACTGTACTGATCTGAAGAGAAGCTGGAAGTTTTCACAATATAGACAACAGCATACAGTCTGATTTTGTGTTTGCTAAGAAAACATACTTACAGCGCTACATACAAAATGTTGATACACCAACTTTCCCAAACTCTTCCTCACACTGATCTAGGAAGAGCTGATGAACTTCTTTTAACTGAACATCAGAAGACTCTTGGAGTCAATCTTCTTGATGCCATCCACCTTCACAGATACTTCGTCCTTCAACCCTGGTAATTGACGGTAGATATCGTCCCGAAGGTAGAAGTTTATGACTGCTTTTTTGGTCTCTTCCCTGAAACTTTGTTCATGTCCACAATCTGTAGCCCTGCATCACTAGCCATTTCCTGTATCACAGCAATTGACTTTCGTATGCTCTTTGGATGAGATGCTTTGCTCCTCTTTACTGCTTCACCTATAGTTTGTTTGCAGGCAAATAGAGAGGCTGGAATTGAAGAACTTGAACTGGGTGTACCTGGTGCTCAGGATGTTTAGCCAGGCTGTGATGATGCAGATGTACGTGGCTGAGGGTCATCTGTGAAATCCTCGATGGCTTCGAGAACTAATGCCCTTGCTCACTGTCTATATGACGTAGCTTGTAGATTTTGTACACTTCCACATTTCTCACGAGCACTGTCACTTAATTTAGCATAATAAATTCTACATTTCTCTTTCTTCTTAGCCTTGAAGTTAATTTGCATCACTTTCTTTCCTAACCCTATACCTTTTAGCTCTCTCAGCTGGTGTTAATGTAGTGTACTGTACTAAAAAATTAACTAGCTAGCAACCAATTACGTGATAACTGCAACAAACGCAACTGTTGTAAGTGCAACATTTATACACAAAAATTTAGTGATAACTTGAGATATAACAGCCAAAATTATGGGTGTGACTGTGACGATTCTGCACGATTTTCGTCACCGTCATTGTGTATACAGGAATGCACAAGGTACCTGAACGGAAGTTAGAGCCACTACTATATTCATATGGGTGTAGAGCCGGAGGATATGATACGGTAAAAAATTGGACCATTATTGTAGGCTGTACAGAATTGAATGTTAAATACCGTGACGGTGACAACGCACAATTCACGAATAATGTACATGCCCTATTAGGTATCAGAGATACCGTAGATATCTATTGTGTGTACTCAGAATCATTGGTCTATGGTTCTGTTATAATGCAAACCACAAACATTTCTCTTTTATTTCATTTTGAGGTTACCAGGGTAAATTGAAATTACCCTGATATCTCAATATTAAATATTCATTTTTTGCCTTCACTTCAAACGTCTATAAATTTATTTGAGAAGAGGTAAAAACATAAACTTTTCTGATCCTCAAAGCACAAGTCTTCCTCTTTCAAATGGTGTACAACATAAGACATTTTGATGAAAAATATAATTTGCGATTTGGGTTGACCATCCCCTGGAATGACCCTCCGAGTGCGTTACTGGCGCAGCTGGGAAGAATAAATGGCTAGCTTTTGTGTACTGAGAGAAGAAGCAATAGAATTAAAAGCGAAGAAAAAACTTCGTTATCGTCAAAGAACGTAAATTATCAGTCTCAATCAGTCAGTTGCAGAAATTCCATAAAATGCAATTAATATGATCTAAGACAGGTGTTCTAACAAATAACCACTACGGAGGTTACACAAAGTGTTATAATAATAACAAGTAACCACTTTACACAAATTAACTGACAAAACTAAAAGACATACTGTACGAATCAGAAAATTGGCAGCGGCAATTGAATTTAGTTACCTGAGATCAACTAGTTACTGACACCAGGAAAACTGAAGAACCTTAGAAACATGCAAAAAATCCCAGTTACCACGTCATTTTGAGGATAGCTTTAGCGCTGCATTTGATGCTATGAGCCGAAGGGGCTATAGAGTTTGCTAAATGGAGGACTGGTCAACTCAACCGAACCCCCGACTGGGACACTCACACACGCTGGCTTATGCTACAGATATAATTCAACTTGCGCCAGAACAGTGTATGACTGCAGTCAGCCACGCTTCAAGTACTATGACGCTATCGATGGAAGGCTCCTATCCAACGACCCGCGCCTCCCCTCCCTACACATTTCTGGTAAGGATCAGTACCTCATGGCTGCTGTGCAGATATCAAATGCTGATCTACAACGTTCAGTGTCAGGTGCTCCACAAGCTAGGGTGCCACGAATTGGTGCTGCTCATTATTATCGTCAAACCAGTGTAAGGAGTCCGATGAGCGCGGCTAAGAACGCAAAGCAACTTTGCCTAATCTCACTTATGCGCGTGGTATAACTTGTCTCAATGGATAAAATTATATTTATATTCGAATACCTAAAGTGCATTAGTCAATAGATTAGATTTGGCACTGCTGCGTTCAATTCAACCCCGCTCCTAATGGACTACTTACGCTGGTTTAGCTGTAGTGGTGACGTTACGGCGTTCGTTCGTATTCATGTTTCTCATCATGCGTTCGTCAATTTGAGTTTGATCACTCCTCAGGGTAGTGTTGTTAGCCCCTTGCTGTATGATTCTTCAAATAGTAATAGATTTGGTATCAGCAATATTAACAATAATGGTAATGTAATGGTGAAGCTGTCACCTAAGCCTATAATCGAGACCTGTCTCGGAATACTGCTCGATGTCCTGCATAAATGGGAATCGTGTTGATTACACTACCTTCATCATTCACATACAGTTGCAAGTAAAATTGTTGGTTCTCTAGGTGTTGAATATGTTTTATTAAATAATAGGCTATTATTTTTGTACAATTATAAAGTTTGCTTAATTTCGTGTTGAACTACTTTAAAAGGATTAAATCTAGCATGTATTATGACAAGCACAATGTACAAAACTACGTAGTTATTTTGTAATCTCTAAATTTACTTTACTTCTGAAGATTTTGAGACAATTATTCTATTTTATATTACTAACTTCTCATTTTTTTACCCATTTACCATTGATTTTGAATGATCCATTTGATCACTAAGATTCACGCCGCCGTGGAAGCGGGAAGTCCGTCTTCTACCTCTTCTATGAATACAAACTGCCTTTAAATATGTATCATTGTAGAATTGTCGTTTACAGAAGCGAACTTGGGTACTAACCCTATGAGCTGTATACTGTCATTCATTGATTGGGCACCGAACGTTATGGACAACGGTGCTTATTACAATCATTTATGTGAAGCTGGGAGAGGAAGGTTTTAAGGTAGTTGCATATTCACTTGCAGGTGGATGTGAAATGGGAATCATCACGCGAAGAAACTGTACCTATATTTCATGCTGCTGACAGACCTGCAACTAAGCCACAAATGGCAGGGACAGCCTCAGCTGACCCAACTTCGTTGAGCGATGGTAAGACCTCAGTCAGGCTGTGAGTAATTCAAAGAGGAGGCATTACTGGTGAGCTTGTTTTTTAGTATAGTATTTTCCTTTGCTCAACTCCGGCTTGGTTTCCATCATCACTGATCTCGAAGAAAATAATAAACACTCGGACAGCCTTACTATTCGGTCATATCATCCACGTCCCAGTCTGTTGGACTATAACCTCTAGGTTTATGCTAGCTTCGCCTATCATATGTTCAGGAGAGCAATGCTTTCATGCAAGTCTCTAGGTCACCTTAGCAGTAGCTGGGTCTTCGGGACGCGTTTCCCCCGTGCCCACTGTGATTCTTCTCTCCACTTGTTCCTAGGAACTGATAATGTGCTATGCTGCTATCTTTTTTTATGCTCGTGTGTGGGAAGACCCCAGCGCATGAATTCCATATATTTATCTGCATGTTTGCTCCGTAGTTCATCCACTGTCAGATCGCCTTTATTCTGGATAACACCAAGACTTGACCTTCTCATTATGACATTAACAAAATGTCGTGCATTCCTCTTGACACTGCGTTCCTCACGATACCTATGCTATCCTCAGTGTTATGTATAATGCTGCACAAGCTCCTCGCAATACAAAACGCATAGTCGGTTTCTTCCATAATATTCGAGCGAAATCGGGTCCTAATATATTGTATTAATGCCAAGTAGCTACAATCTGTCCTTATTTGAGCAACTTCTGCTGTAAAATATGAACTGTCATCCTGCAACGAATCACCAGTTTGGCCTACTGTGAAACAAGTACAGTAATTGCTAACTTTACTGAACGTAGTTGTAAGCTTCTCTTCTCCAAAGAAAGGCTGGCAGGAGTAAGAAGCCACAATTGATCGCTCGGCCTTCACAGAAGCCCAATGCCTAGGGTGTTTCTGTCAACCTAAGTAGATGCTTGAAAGTCCACCAAGCCAAGCTTACTCTGGACACCATCCTGCTCTTCTGATTTAGCAGCGGCTGGATGACTTGATTGCAGATACTTGTCGAGATTACCCCAGTACCGGAGCTAACTGATGCACATATAATCATATTGACGCCTGCTCTCCCTAAGTCCTTCGGTGCTGTATGAGCTGCGGGTTCCAAACGGCCTGGTGAAATTAACCGAGGCTATTCTCCGCTGATTGAACTAATTTGTGTTAGATTTCCCTCTAGTATGCTCAAATTTCAGTTAGGTCACGAATGTTTTTTTTACATTATTAATGGAACCGCATAGCTAATACAAACTCACATTTCTAAAATTACCATGCAAGGGCACTCACCTGACAGAGGCAGTGTTCTCATCCGTTTAATCCTCACACTCTTTAGCAAGTGTGTGGGCTGTTAATGGTTACTGGAGAGCCTGGTCCATCTTTGTTCGTTTAGTCAATTGAGCCCAACTCTTATGTTATATTTCAGGCGACACCTCTGCATCTGCTGCACTCGCTCCTGGAGGAGCTCTTCAGATCAAACAAGAAGTGACTGATGATGCCTGCACATATGTTAAGGAAGAGGCCATTGACTGGATACCTGAGGAGCAGGTATGGCTTGACCACTCCTTTTCATTCCTTTTCTGACTACAGTATTTCATACCTAAATCTGCAGCAGTTTACTATTTACCAACGTCCAAAGTAAGCTAATATCGTAACTTTTCTTTATTTACGTTAAGCAGTGTTTCCCAACCGAGGCAATCCGTCGGAAAATTTCAGATAATTTCTGATATGGTACCAGCAACATGAGTAATTTTCCACCAGAGGTTATATTTTCGATATAATTTGGCTCCTTCATAAACCCCACTTTTTAAAATTGACCAGAGCTATTCAATGGGATTAATGTCTGGAGAGCACGGCGGCCGAGCCTTAAGACTCTCTCCTCTGATGCCCAGAGTTCCACGACATGAAGCTGCGAACTATCCGGAATTGGATAGAGCTTTGTCGTGTTTAAAAATTGTTTGACGGCAACGTGACATTGGAAGATTATCGTGCCATGGTGACAAATAAAACCGTGTCTGCTTCTATGCACGTTGGGCCAGAGCGGGATAACCCCTCTCCCGGCTCAATTGGAAATAGATGGGATAAAACTAGCGACTGTCACTCAACAACTCGACCTGGGAATAACTATCACAAGCAATCCACAGCACACTCATCGAGTTGAGGAGAGTGTCAAAAGGGCAAGTAGAGTACTTGGTTTCATTACCAGGAATTTTGAGTCCAGGGGTACCAGGAATTTTGAGTTCATAATAATTCCTTTGTACAAAGCACTCGTGCACCCTGATGTAGAATTTGCTGTTCACTTCACGTCGCCACTCAAGTGTAAAGACATTGACAAAATGGGAAGATTCCAACTCAAAGCAACAAATTTGGCACCTCAGCTGTGAAACAACCCATACGAATGCGATCTACAAGAAGTGGGACTCATCTCACTGGAGCAATTGCTATTGAGGGGTCAACTAAATAGAAACTTTCAAGTATTTTAATGGCTTCAACGACGTTCCTATTGTAGACTTTGAGAGAGACGAAAATGATTGGTTACAAAACAACGGCCAGGAACTCAAGCATATATTAAGATCAAAGAACTACTGTCAGCAGTTTTTCCCATTCTTCATAGTGAACATTTGGAATAGACTACCCTCCGAAGTAGGGTAGAGTAGATCAATGCATTTAAAAAAATTTCGACAAATATTGGGAGTAACATCCTCCATACTTACAAACTCTTCCTCCAGGAGTAACAAACTCCTAACGGCCAAAGCTTCAGAGCCACCGTAATCTATATTTTATGCCACGACTAACTTTACGTCTTCTAGCCCGCCAGATGTGCAGCACTTAATTGTGCTAGCGCGATCTTCTCTTTGCTTGACATTATATTTTTCTTTTCCCCCTTAGAACTAACTGTTATTCTGAACTAATGGTGATAGCTCATTGAGGTCTGGAGCGTAACTCCCGGCTGCTCTCTGCGAATGGGCCTGTTGGTCAGTCTGTTAGCGTATATCTATTCTATCTGTTTTTTCAATCTTTATTCTGACTATCTCCCTTCAACTTCCTATTTTCCCTCCGAGACCTTCATGAGGTGTGGATTGCTGTCATGCGAAACCCCGCCTTGCACCTGGGGAATCTACAATATAATAAATACCGATGAGTATTGATCAATTTATTTATTTATTTATCCGTTAATTTTCTGCTACACTTTAGGAAACAGATATAGGTGAAATTATCCCAGCTTTGATAGTGTGGTCATCCTGTCAAACGTCGTTGAAAACTGATACAGTAGGTAGAAAATAGGCCTGGTTGCAGATAATGGTAAACATATATACATCTGAATTCAATTCTGTCTTTACCGACGTTGAACGACAATCCGTGTAGGTAAATACGGCGTCTCCAAGCACTCGTGTATCGTGATTTTTAATCTCTTCTGAGTTTTCCTTCATTCAACCTTCAACTCTCTGAATTCACGCAGTTTCTCAATTGACCACGTAGTGCACGAAGCGAATGGTAAGACATTCTTCAGCGGTCAGCAGGCGGGCAAAGAACAACTGGATTTCTTGGCATCAGATATTTTCCCAATTTGGACTCTTCCTTGAATAGAATAATTTTTCACTTCAGCAAACAACTCTCGAGTTATATTACACCATCGATTATCATGGATACAGAGCTTAGAATTTATTAGGAGGGATATCGACTGCGCCTCCTTAAAGAAATGGTTCTCAGCGTATTACCGAAAAAAAAGTCTTTGAAGAAGACGTTGAAGAGCAGAATTTTAGCTGCTAAAGTGCATCCTACGTAAAGATATTAGTAACAAAATTATACAACAAGAAAAAGGGTAATCACAAATGCATCGCTTCGCTGACATTTTTCACAGTGCTGGCGCTCTAGTTTTATATATACATATACTAGACGGCCCGTGACCCGTTGCGTCAATATGACCACGTTCTTCGCTGTCGTAAAAAAGCAAGTGTTATTCAGCTGGTTATCGGACTCACGCTATATGACTCTCCATTCTTACAGCAATTGTCTGGACACGTCACTATCACCAGCTCCTTTGCTTCTCAAATAAATATTCAACACTCTGCCTGTAAACGTTGGGAACTATATGTATCACGAAGTCTACTTGCATTTCCCACATCGCCTTTGAATTTAACATGCCAGTTCATGCCGCCAAGCTCAGCTTTATCTTCCGTGTCACGGATACTACCAAATTGAATATTCAAGCAACGTTCACAGACTTCTAGTGTAATACCAGTAGACGATGCTTTTCTTCAGTCGCCTTAGTTACTGATACTGACAAGGCGAACAAAATTCCATTCTTTTTGTGCACTCGACGCATGAATTTGTCGGTATTCAGGCTACGACGCTCCACAAATATTCCTCTCGATCTGACTCTTGAACGATGACACAGCTTGTATGGTGGACTCAAAAACTTCCCAGAGGCGTACCTCCACCATTAATGCTTGAATTTCTTTCCATCTTAAAGCAAAGAAACTGTGTGCAAACAAGAAACAAGCATGCAAATAAATAAATAAACAAACAGACTTTAAGTATAATATAGATCAATATTTATGTATAGTAATAGACGGCCCGTGATCCATTAGGATACCATTACCATCTTCTTTGCATCTCAAAGGAGCATTCAACACTGTGCCTGTAAGCAAAGATAAATTACACAATATTAAAAACACCGTTATGTGTTTATTTGTTTATACAGCATGTATATATTTATGTTTACTCTCATGTAAATTTCATCAAAATCCCTCCATAACTTTTTGAACAATGGCATTGAGGAAAATGAGACAGACAAACAAACGGATAGACGGATCTCCACCAAAAGTTAATCATCTGTTTCTCCTAACATACCTAACAATCGCTGTAAATATCATCAAAATCCGTCCATAACTTTTTGAGTTATCTTGGTGACAGACATGTAGACAAACAAAGCCGACGAAAACATAACCTCCTTAGCGGAGGTAAAAACTAACTGTATGAGCAGAAACTGCTTCCAGCTGCAACATCTCCTGCGGAAAAGGCCCTCGGGACGGCCCTTGTGTTCGCGAGGCCCTTATATATTGTGACAGGGGAAGGGCCCGTCAGAATATGCCCCTGAGGGCCTGAATGCCTATTTTACTTGATACAATTCTTTAAATCGAAACAACAAAGATATTTCCTGCTTCTCTTAGTGCAAATGGAGTCTGATTTTTGTATCTTTCTCCATACATCGAAAATTATGTTTGCTCCCAGTTCACGACGTGTATAAAAATTCAGTAGATAATTATCAATGAAGCACACACAAAGGAATGATTTTTCATTGGGCTGTAAACACGCTTGTTTCTTCCTGCTTGCAAGTCTACCTTTGATGGAGCAGTTTTCGCTTCAACCCAAAAATTAGATGTATTGAGGGCTCATTCTCCTGTTGGTAGGATTCTAGGTTCGAAATTTAATTTAAGTAATTAATGCTCTACTGCTTGCTAATGTAGGATTTTTTACATGTCATCTAAGATGGGGAAAGATTGTGCTACCTAGGTAAATTGAAACAGAGGGCACTTAACTCTTCTGCTAATTTTAGTTGCTCGTTGTAACATGTCGTCCAGAAGCATATTAGTGATGAAAGTAGGTAGTATGAATATGGGCCCTAAAATATTAATCGCTGTCATTTTTGAGAGCGCAGGTACTCTAGTATAAATTAATATGATGTTATCTAGTTGTATTTTCCGGATCACCTTTGTATTTACTAATCATATTTATGTATGCAGCCGAGCTCAGATTGTCCCCCACCATTGATCGCTCCATTGACATAGTGTCGCTATATCTTCAAAGCTCAAATTTCTTCCTTATTGGGAATGTTTATATGCCTTCAACTTTATAAACAATAAACTAGTGCCATTTTCCAATTGTCTTGGCTACTTATAGTAGCCACGCTACTAAAATTTCAGAAAGTCAATTCCTTAGTGGAGTTGACGGATATAGTAATCAGTATCGAAGTTATGGCGCTCCTTTGGCATTCGTCCGGTCCTGAATTTTTGTATTTTGCCTGCAAGCTCCACCATCTTTTATGCTCAGTTTATTTTTCCCTGTGTATAATAACATGGGTTGTTTGCAAGCCAGGAAGTAAATAAACACTCACGTAAATAAGTAAAGTTCACAGTTTTAGTATATATTAGATAGCTTCTGGTATAGTTTTCATCACTCGGATTGAAGTATGTAAGTCATTGCCTCTGTCCATCATTATCAATTGATGGTAAAATGTTTGTTCATGCGCAGCATTGTTACTTTGTGCGAACAATTTGCTTGATTGCAGTTTAATCCTTTCCATGGTAAATTCACTTCCAGGCCCCAGAATTTAGCAGTACTCGCAGAAGAGAGGTCAAGGCACCTCACGGTGGTGACAGCCCTACATCACGATCCTCTAGTGAGACCCACATGGCAGCTACCACCTCAGTTGACCCAACTCTGTTGGACGATTGTGAGACCTCAGTCGAGCTGTGTGCCTCATCATCATTTTGTAGGCTCCCTGTTGAGCTTCGTCCTTCAGGTTCTACTGCTAGGGAGAACCCCAGTGGTGAACTGCATGAATGTTCTGTGTGTGAGTATGCCGGTACCTCTGATCAGGATATGAATACTCATTTTATGAACACACATTCACGACAGTTGCCTTACAGATGCAAAATGTGCGCTTATGTTACGATGGATATGACAGATTTGATGGTTCACTTTATGCACTGTCATTGCAGTACTAGGCCACGTAATCGCAATGAATATGATGACTCTTGTGTAAAAACAAAGTGTGCCCTCAATAGTCGTACTGCAAACAAACGATTAGTAGAGAAGCCCTATAAATGCTGTGAATGTGATTATGCTTGTGCTAGGAAAGATCATCTCAAAGTCCATATTGCTTTTAAGCATTCAGGAGAGAAACCATACAAATGCAATGAATGCGTTTATGCTTGTGTGACTAGCGACCATCTTCGCAGGCATATTGCTCGCAAACATTCTGGAGAGAAACCACACAAATGCAATGAATGCGATTATGCTTGTGTTACAAACGACCATCTTCGCAGGCATATTGCTCACAAACATTCAGGTGAGAAACTATTCAAATGTAATGAATGCGCTTATGCTTGTGTTACAAAGAAGGATCTGTCCATCCATGTTGCTCGCCAACATTCTGGAGAGAAACCATACAAATGCAATCAATGTGTTTATGCTTGTGCTACAAAGAAGGATCTCTCCAGCCATATTGCTCGCCAACATTCTGGAGAGAAACCATACAAATGCAATGAATGTGTTTATGCTTGTGTTACAAAGCATGATCTCTCCAACCATATTGCTCGCAAACATTCTGGAGAGAAACCTTATAAATGTAATGAATGCGTTTATGCTTGTGTTACAAAGCATGATCTCTCTAGCCATATTGCTCGCAAACATTCTAGAGAGAAACCTTATAAATGCAATGTATGCATTTATGCTTGTGTTACCAAGAAGGATCTCTCCATCCATATTGCTCGCAAACATTCGGAAGAAAAACCATACAAATGTAGTGAATGCGTTTATACTTGTGTGACAAAACACGATCTCTGCCGCCATGTTTCTTACAAACATTTGGGGGAGAAACGTTTTCAATGTAGTGAGTGCGATTGTGCTTGTGTTACGAAGACAGAACTCGACCGTCACATCGATAGAAGGCATCCTCGAGAGTAGCCTGTTGGGAGCCTTGACTGAGTTTCTCCAACTACTGTGCATTTCGTTTGATCAATTGTAATTAAGGAGTCAAACTTCGCTTCCGGAGTCCAATAAAGTGCTAAATAATTGCTTGTCAGTCCATAGCACTATCATGGGTTTATCGATCTTCCGTATTGATACAAAATCCTTACCCTCTTTAGTTATTTGTACCTTCTCGCTATTTCTGTAGCACGAGATAACCTTCGTGCAAAGCCAACTTTCTTTTACTCTACGCTTTACGTCTGCTACTTCAGTTTCCCGTAACACATATTTATTAGAAACATGGAATAGCGGATCGATCCTTGATTCGATCTGTGGGGATTCGAAATGATTCGAACTCTATACGTACTTTTCCTTAACTGTCATTGCGGCGGGTTGTTTTACGTGAGCACCTTCTCCCACGGGCTCAGTCTCCCCTTGGTTTGGGTCTATATGTACAGTACCCAGTCTAAAAAATTAGCTTTAGTCTCTGACGTTTCTACGTCTGCCACGTGTGCTGTGACTTTACCTCTGCCTCTCTGTCCACGATTCTGGTGCTGGCCCCTCGTCCTCTATCATTTTTGTGAGTTTCCTGGGGTTGCTGTGCATCGCAAAACCGGTACCAATGTGTTTTGCTTCCACATCCGAAACATCTATAGCAGATGTTGCGGACGTGCGAACTATCTCACAAGACACTTCAGAAACTCTCACAACCGCAATGCGCATGCCAAGAATAATTACTATAGTTGTTATATAGGTGATCACGAGTTAGGTACCCATGAGTATTACGCAGCAAATCAGGAGGAACGACAACTCCAGTCCCAACGAGGTAAGGAGTCAAACCAGTCAAACCGCCGTAAGGAACAACTGATTTGAAGGAACAGTCAACCTCTATCTGTCCTCTTTTCGTCTCTTTTCCTACTATTGCAAAAGTCTGCACTATGGTTTGGCTCATGACTGTAACTGCAAATCAGTTGTTCCTTACGGCGGTTTGACTGGTTTGACTCCTTACCTCGTTGGGACTGGGGTTGCCGTTCCGCCTTACCTGCTGCGTAACACTCATGGATGCCTAACTCGTAGTCACCTATATAACCACTATAGTAATTATTCTTGGCATGCGCATTGCGGCTGTGAGAGTTTCTGAAGTGTCTTGTGGGACGTCTTTTGCCATAGTTCGCCCGTCCGCGACGATATGAGGTGTAACACGCTTCTTTCTCGTCACTTTGCTCGTCAACATCTTCTATCTCATTTTCGTCGAAACAAAAAATTTCTGCTGCTCGCTGCCTGGCAAGTACAGGCTTATGGTCAGGGTAATTACGCACTGTGGTTATAAGTCTCTGCAGGAGTTCTTCAAGACTGCGTTCTGTCTTGCTAAACACGCGTTTCGTGAACTCGACGCTGAAAAGAGGAGCTAAGGTTACAATAGCAATACTTGTGTTCATAATATTTGCTGAAAACTCTGCAAGTTCATCATATTTCGGGCTCGCCACACAATACGGTAACGAGTCAAAGGTAAGTTCGGGACAAGTCATGATATGTTCCGTCAGTTGATTTATGCGATTAAACTCATCAATCAGTTGAGCAGAATGGCTTTCGTTCCTCACCAACAATAGTTTCGAGAGGTCGGTTGCTAGACTATGCAAGGATTTTTCTCCCTTACTTACGTACACATCGTCTAGGAGCTTAATTGCCTTTTCAAATGTGAACCTCAGCTTATCGTTAACTACTTTTGTGACAATACCATTGAAGTCACCTTGACCCTTATATGCGCTGCGCACGAGAAGTTGCATCTTTTCGTTCTCGCTATTCTCATTTTGTTATAGTCCCATATACGCCCGTAGATTTTTATATGGATACGAAAAGATTTTGTTTCCGAAAATATTGGGTTTGACAGACGTTTACGGCCTTTAAACACTGGCAAATCGGATCCAGCAATAACCGCCGATTGATGCTTAGGTAATGCGGCAGCAATTTGTTGAGCTAAAACTGCGCTGTGCGCCATGATAGAAGGCGTAGTCATAGTTGTGGTTGAAGTAATTGTTTCTGTCGAGGTAGTATGAGCTACAGTACTGGTCAGTACCCCGCTTGGTAACAGAGGTGAAGCAACTGCACTGCCTGCATTGGGCGAGGCTGTGGTGGTGAGGGTACTGATGGTGGTTACGGTAGTGCCAGGAGCAGTCATTGTACTCGGTCGCGGTGGATTCTGATCTGCCATGTTGGATATATTGTGGGATTGTGGTGTATACCTAGGTCTAGATATACGACCACTTCGAGTAATAAACTTGGCACTTTTGACTTCTTCGTCGCTAGACGATTCATTCATGGACCAATAGTACATATGTTTATCTGTCTTTCCAACTCACAATTTGGCAATGGCACTCTTTCACATCCACTGGACTCCTTACCTTACTTGTAAAAATGCTTATCAGCTTTTTAATATTATCCACATGATTATTTCTGCAGTCACATGGGCAAGTATTAGTTAGAATGTGGTACTCAACTTCGTCTCTAGTATGTGCATTGTGTAGTTTCCAACACAAAGTAAATATATACGGTTTCAGAATTGTACATAGTAGTCAAAATCAGTTACAATCAATTCAATAACTTGGTCACTAGTATCCTAGATCATAAAATCGTTATTGATACTAATTACTCATTCTTCACCTACGTGAATACAGTTTAATTACAATCGTCCATCAATTCTGCTTACCAGGATTACAGGAACAGGCTGATGTCGTAGAAATTACAGCTAACCATTCACCCGACTGGATTTAGGATGGCGACTAAAAGGCGTGGCTATATGAAAATTACAGCCTATTGTCTATAACAGTGATATTAATTAATCAGTGTTCAACAACTGAATGATTATGTTAACCTTGAGTAGCTTACAACATAAATTTCTAGATCGTGCAAAATTTAATAGCTAAAGCACCGAAATCTAGAGTATCAATTGGCACACACGATGATTACAATGGCACAGACGCTACTGACTATCCGCATCTATCAATCTCTCATTAGCTTAAAGCTCAATGCGTGACTGGATCACATGATGCATTTCCTGTCGCTGTCGTCTGCTCGCTGCAATAACATTTACTGCAGTACTGGCTGCTGATTTAAGCTACGATTATTACATTCTATTAGCGTACAGAACTGGGGCTACTTAGCATTATTCCTTAAGCGTAGACTTCGGATGAGTCCGGAATTTGACGTCCACTTCTTCGTCGGAGTCAGAATGTTGGTGTGGATGGGCCACGTAGAAAACTGATCCACGGCTTCGTCGGAGTCAAAATGCTGATGTGGCTGGGCCACGTAGAAAACTGGTTACGCTGACCGCTGCTTGGATGAATTTCTTCACAAACACCGATGACACGTTTGACCGTTGCGATTCTTCTGAGTGTGTACCGTGTAGAGGTTTACATTCACAAATATGAAGTTGTGGTTACTACAGTCACTGCACAATTCTCTTGTCTGAACTGGTAGGCACTTCATATGGTGCAAATAATTTATTACAGTAGTTATCTCACTTACTGTAAATTTATCGTAATTGTTTCTCTAGAATCATTGCTACAGTTCGTCACTGAAAATGGGATAACACTCCACTGTTCTTAGTAATTCTATCCCTCCTTTCAACAAAATCACTGCAATTGTCGAACGGATGACTATATCTGGCCACCAAAATGTGAACGCGTATCGGCAGGATAGAGTCATTCGATGGTACTGGTACCTGGTTGTAACTATGCTACGACGGATGTGGGGTTCAATCGTCAGACGACAAGGTTCTATCAAGTAGGGGTAAAAAAACCATCAGTGACACTTGGGGATTCACTGTAGTAGAATGCTGAGGTACAGGTATACAGGTGATGAGGCGTATCTATTTATATGGCTGGATACGTAATCAGAGTATAGACCGTGATGGCAAGGGTCTAGTAGAGTAATGAGCTTCCGCTCCCTAGCGCTACTTGTATTTATAGATGTGCATCAGGGAGTGGCACGCACGATACCTCGCATCCAGTAAACTAATGCCGTCACATCGTGCCATGTGAGTGGCCGCGCGTGCGTACTCGCCTGCTGATCTCCAGTCCCACGTACCAGGATTTAGTGCGTGTATTTCATATGCAAGTGAGCTGCTGGAGTCTTATGGAAACCGGAAATCTCGGCACGAGAAGAAATTAGGAACTGGAAAGAATTTTGCTTGAGGTTATTAAGTTTATTAGAATTATTATTACTAACGGGACCCGAGTATTACTCTGCCGCCAGCCCGCACCTCCGGTCTATCAGCACGGGGGGTAGAGTGGTAGGGGAAGACTGGGGTCTGAGGGGCCTGAGTTTGGGTTCTTGAATGCACGCGACATGGATGTTCCCTTCCGCAGCTCCGTCTGGGTGGGGCCCAGACCGTCGACATTCACCAGCAGTGTGTTGGGGCTCTCCTCAGCAGGCAGGCATGAGAGGTGCTGGTGCAAAGTCTTAGCCGTCACTTCTGGCGGCTTGTTCCCTTAGTGTGCTTCATTAATTAACCAGTGAAGAGCAGTGTGCATTCATGTATTTTGGCGGCCAATTTTGGCCTGATGAGGTATTTCGGAAGTAGAATTTCGAACCGAGCGGCAGAAGTAGTGCCTTCTACATAGTCAGGCCACCCATACGTACCATGGATCCAGATGGGACGCTGGTTGATTATTCACTGATGAATGTTGCGGGTCAATTCTCAGCTGAAATAATTTCACTGTGTTTTTTCAGTGTAAGAAAGGCAGTTCTACTCTTGCAACAAGGCAGGAAACCGATCGCTCTCAGTTCAGTGTTCTCCAACCTAAGCCTGAAATGTTGAACTTTAAGCTGTGAAGCAAAGCTATGGCACAAATTTATTGATGACGCAAAGGGGATATTCTGGCGAACCGTATCCCTGTCAGAATATTTATGGGCCTCACGCGTCTGAAGGGCATGCCGAGTACCATTCCGCTGGATATGTTGTGTCTGGCCGCAGTTCCTGCTGATAAACTTAGTTTGTAACATTAGGTAGGTGCATTGTTTTTTTTTTCTTTTGCTCTGCGCCTTTGTTTCCTCGCCAGTAGTAGCGCACTTAGCCGCTCGGGATAAATTATGTGGTGGTATTCGCACTCGGCGACCTCACCGAGCCTCACTGCTCGGATCACACTTTGGTGCGGTGCTGTGGTAAGCCCAGGAGAATAATAAAAGTTATTGATGAGGCCGGATCCTCGAGCTCTTTGTAACTTGAATGCGCTTGAGGCTGCAGCATATTTACGGCCCTGCTTTGTGCGCTTTTGCCAATGTTTCCTAAGCAAAAAAAAATTCCTAAAGTTAGGTATTTTACTCTAAAGGGCCAATGGAGGAGGGCCACAGTTTACCCAGTTTGATTTGGTGGCACTCGCTTGCTTTGGTAGTTGCACTGAAAGATCAGCTACAGCCATGACTTCTGCAGTTCAGCGTCCCTAGGAGGATCGTGGTCAATGGTGTCAAATGAGGAACGTTGGTGCGATTTCTTTAGTTTGATTTAAAATGGACTTTTATTTTAGAGATAGATGAATTGAGAAACAAACACACTGGTTTAAATGACTGGTGCATGTCATGTTTTGCCTATCGCAGAGCTGGCGCAATAAAACAATAGTGTGCCCACGGCAGTGTTGATATTCCTATGCTTATGAAATGTAACATATTGATAGGCCTATACAAGGAATAGGGAAATTTTTGTTCTACAAATAACCCTCAATGACAGCATTTGTCTTTTATTTGTAAAACTAGCATAATTGTAAAATCACTATTTGTACTACTTATTGATGTTCGCTAAATTGAGAATATTGCTAGTTTTGTTTAATTCTGTGTTTGTCCTACAATTTTATGCTGATACGGCACTGCCCTTTTGTATTCTATTGTTGTTTTTTCATTGCCTGCTATCTGGTGGGCTAGAATAGAAGAAGCACTTGAAATAACCGAGTGTTATTTATCACCTTTTTTACATACTGGAAGAAAAGAATAGATTTGTTAGTAGTATTTTTCACCGCAGTGGACAAAACTTAGTTTCTGTCCGGGGATATTGCACGCTCCCCCGGTGTTGTACGAGTGCTGAGGTGTAACTGTTTGACACCATTAGATCTGTGCCGTCCATCACGACGACAGCAAATAAACATCTTAGGAGCGGGCCGGGCAGCGATTATGCGCTCTGTATGCGTGCGGTGTCTCTGCTGCCGTGCTGATCTGGCTCTGAAGCTCGCGACAACTCTCGACTTGGAAGGCTTGGAACGCAAGCCTCACTATCAGCAAACTCTATTGGTAGCCTGTCGCTGCAGCTCCCCTACCTTACTTTTTACCTCGTCAGACTCTGATGAATATCCTCCGTGTGATCTGAGCTTTGTTGTTCTTTTCCTTCAGTGTCGGGTGTTGGTAAGTGAAGTGTGAACTGAAATTTATTGAAGTAAAGGTAGGATCCACCAACACTGATTATACCGTACTTCTTTCAGTTGCGTGCGTCCAAATGTTACTCAAAGCCTTACCGCATATGTCGTGCACTCTGCCCAATTCCTTCTATATGGTTAAGATAAAGCATTGGGCAGGTTCCGTCTTCCCCGTCAGATTTGAGGGCGTGAGGTGGACTGCCAGGGGAGGCAAGCATGACGGTGTGCAGTAGGATAAGGTATACAGTGTTTTGGAATCGCGCCCTCCTAGGAGACCCCTTAAATTACATACACCCTCTACATAATAGTTTTGTGTGATATCTTTTGTGCTCACTCTGCTTCCATTCTTTTTCTTACTCGTACCATTGATGTTTGTTACTTCCATTTCCCCGACTTTCTGCTCATATGCAGAGTTCAGTTCAGTTATCTGAAGCGCCCTCAGGACTCAGGAGTATCTTCTGGCGGGCCCAATTCCTGTCAGAATATATATGGACCTCGCAAACCCAATGTGCTGTCCCGAGTGCCTTTTTAGCGTTAGATGTTGCAGCTCCTGCTGACGAGGTTAGTTTGTGAGGTTAGGTAGGTTTTCTCTATGTTATGCCATGCGTAATTGGTTTACTGCTCACCCTCTCCCCCTCCTCCCTGCCGGGGCATAGAATGGGCCATAGGGTTAGGGTGTAGTTATCTTCGGCTATCAGTATCAACTGAACGTCGATCCGACGGTCGGAAGTGAAGTTACGTGCGTGAACCAAGTTTGTCCAGCTCAGGCTGGGTACCTGGATAACATTGTATCGCTGGAATGGGGGCCACTCAAGCATGCCTGGCGTATGTAAAAGAAACGAACCCTAAAGCACTGAATATCACTCAACGAAACCGCCTGTTGGGGAGAAATCGAGACTTAAGATTTTCGCTTGAAGTAAACTCGAGTTCATGCAGCTCAGCTAAACATACTAAAATTGACAAGCGGAGCCGTGCCGGAGAACCTGTAAGCCCGCGCACTTGCGCCGGATTCAGTAGAGCTCCCAGTATATACTTATGGCAGAAGTTCGTAACTCAACCGAGCAAAGCTTCGTTAACAAACCGTCCTATAGCATCAGTCACCGATGTATTACCTCTCGTAGTTGCGCCAGCTTATTATTGTGAACTTGCGGTCATTTAATTATCATGCCATTCCTTTACGAGAACAAGGCACAAATATTTGTCCAAACATATTCCATGTATTTGCTTGAGCATTCTCAGCTCTTTCTTAGGTACTGTGGAAACTCGTTCAGAGGAGAGGGAAGACACTGTAGACAAGGGTACCGATATCTCAACCATGTAATATGATACTAAAGTATCCCACATATGAGCTATGAAGTGCCCTTACTCTGTTGAGCGTTTTGACGACGTATGTCGGTGTCGTGGATTGTATTCTAGCGGTCACATGCAACTGTATTGACTTGGAGGAAGTGTTCCTTTAGCGCGCCTTTCACGTCAACGCTGCACGACTGTTATTGCTTTTGTACGGTGGTCAGCATCACCCTGAAATGTGTAATAGAGCTCTCTTAAGGCGCGTCCACTAGTCATTCATGGACGCTTTCGCTCAAACTAATGGATGTCGTGCGTTCCCTGGTGGGAGGAGGTGCGGCGCACGCTCGAGCTTAGAGGATGGAGCAAGTCCATTTTCAGCCCCCTGCATCAGTCATATTCGATAAATGGAGCAAATCCCGATTTTATCCCATGCAGCGTTCATAGATCTTGGCCAAACCATTACCAATTGTTTTTGATCGGAATCCAGATTAATTCCGTATACATAGCACCAGAAAAGCCAGAAACGTGAACACCCGACAAACGCTGCCGACTACAATCGACTAAATTTGCAACCTTCTCATTGGCCTGTTGAATCAATTCGATGAAGTACAACGTTCTGCTGTTTGTCCACTCGACAGCTTTTGCAGGAATATCATCAGTCATCGCCGAGCGCGTCACCGACACTAGATCCTTACACAATGCCTGATTGTTTCCAACTGACTAGGTGTAACAGCAATATGGCTGGCTGAACTTGGGATTCATGTTGCAGCAACATGTTGTCGAGCGGGCAGAAAGCGTCCAGCGATGAGTTGCAGTGGCGTGTTGCAATGTCTGTACGGAGCTTAAAGCTCCCCCCGACAGACAAGAGCCTAACCTAACCTCCTAACCTATAGCTTGTGGTTTGCCGCAGAGCGCCAGTCGTTCAACTACTTGCCACCTTTTGCACAGTTATCAGTAGCTTGCACTGCATTTCTAATACAGTGACGAAACTGATGTTAGTTGCCGACGCCCGAACTACAATTGCACGAGCTGGTATTCAAAAATCTCTTGGAAATTCTTACCAGTGCTGAGGATTTTCGTCCATTAGGCTGCATGAACACGATAGTCTCTGTTATTTGATTAATTTTGCATGTTATTTGATTAATTTCAGCTACCACTCTTTGCAAATTGGTTTGCAAAAGTCGTCGCATCCACAGAGTTTATTTTCCAGAATATCATCGGCAGTGTTCACATTATTTGTTCGATGCTGGTACGGCAAAATTAGCCGATACATCTGATACTGATTGTCCGGTACACCTCGACCAAAAATGCTTACTCCACTTGATGTGATAGCTGGCCTTAAGCCCCGATCTGTGAGCCGTAATTCATGTGATTACAACTTATGCCAACCATGCATTATTGGCTCTATGGTCTCAGGTTACATCAATTTGCAATTTAATTGACCTTAATGTTTTGTATGCTGTACATTAGGAGTAATATAATTATATTCAGTTTTCCTTCAGTTACATATGGATAAAATACAGTCCTGTTAGCTGGCAAGTTCTAACCAGAGCTCACAGATTACTGTTGTGAAGTTGTGATGCAAGTGTCTCGTCACTGGAGAGATGCTAAGGGAACTGCAAGGTATGTTGCTTTGTATCGTTGCGCTATGCTGTACAGCTGTTTGTGCTTAGCGGTAAATGATTTATCAGGGCCTACAAAATGCTATCACCTGATCTTTACGTTTGTGTCAGGCAGCCTAATAAGCAAAGCTCTGTTAGAATTGCTGCAGTCACTAGGAAGGCCTAAATTGGTAAATGATAATCATAGAAACTACAATATTAGATTATGCATAAGCGGGGTCCCTAAGTACAGTAAATTTTGAGGCTAGTCAGGCATTGTTTCTTCTATTCACAAATACAGTGGTGCTTATTATTTTAATTTGCAAATTTTTCAATGTCCGACTTATCTCTTCTATTGTAACTTATTTGAATCACTGTGTTGTGTCTAAAAATGCTGAAATAGTGTGTATCCTAACCTAGGTATTATTTAGTACCTAGCCTAATATCCAAGAAATGTCGTAGCCAAATAAAGATTTCAACACCATGAAGTGATTGCTGGAGTCTGCATCCCCCATATCAAAACAGGAATTTTTCTTTTTTATATTTCCTTCTTAGGTACTGTTTGCTCAGACATTACTTTACTGAATTATTTGCCTTATGTTGTAACTTGATATTCTGGTATCCTAATTTTGGAAATGAGCAGTAGTTGGTAAGTCCCTCCCTTCCTTTCTTCGTTGTACCCTACTGCCTGTCACATCCCGTGTACCGAATATAAAACCAGTGTTCCCTGTATATACCAAATGATTCAACTTGTCCAACGATGCTAGCCTGAAAGACGAACTGGTTGAATCTATGCAAGATCACTAGGCAAAAATAGTACAAGCACAGATCCCACCTTAATCTCAAAGTGTTCTTTCAGCAGAGTGTCCCAAGGCGCTGCTTCGTCGCTACAACAGCAGAAAAAGCGAAGTGGTTTCTAATTTCCAATTGGCTCCACATTAGACAAAAATTTCTTTTGATGCCTGCTTAAGCCAGTTGATGTAATAACTGAAATTATAGCCTTTATTTAACTAACTCAAAGTCCTGTTTGCAAAGACTCTAAAAGCTGCAATTATTCTGTTATAAAAAAATACTGTGACAAGACTACTAAGTTAACTAGCCATAGACATCTTCCCTATTCCCTAGAGTAAATTCATGTTAGGGTTTTGGTTATATTTTCAAGGTGCTTTGATGCACTGAGGCTTAGATCTGATCCTTGGAAAAGTACTTTTGCCTTCATTGAAAACATGCCCTGTCAGATCGAACTATTCATTTTATACTGTTTGTCAATGATTCCCAGGTCTCTGCAGTCACTGATGATTTTGAGGCTTTGTAGAAAACTTGTTTTCTTTTCAAAATTTCTAACACTGAGTATCCAGTTCTCTCCGTGAGAAAAGAGTGTGATACACGTCGTGGCCCTTGTATGTGCTGTGGAATATAATTTATTATGTCGGTTTATTGGCTAATTCATGTAAGGTAATTGTGGGTCTATCTCACTGAATTGTTTTGAGTAGTCAAAAATATGTATGTTCTAGAGTGGCTGTTCATTGTCTTGCAGGTGGATGTGAGAATGAAAGTCTCCCCGAAGAATTGCACTTTCAATTCCTGCTGGCGAGAGAACAGCAGCAGGACCTAATGAGCCACAAATGGCTGGGACCGCCTCAGTTGATCAAATTAAATGAACGATTGTAAGACCTCAGTCGCGCTGTGTGGCTCATGTTTGCTGACCAGAGTTCTGCTTCTTCTGCTCAGTTCTGGTCTCTAGTTAGTGTTTTTGTGATTATCGTCGAGGGGGAAATATTGGCTGTCAAATGAAACCTAAATTGTTTCACTGGAATATTTTATTCAGCTTTACAGATTATGATGACACTATCTCTTAATATTTGTGAAATCTAATCTGAGCAAATGTTTCTTGCATTTCAAGTCCCCTTTATAGCAAAAGCAAGAAACTCTTCTCTTAAAGAAGAAACTAGTTTGAAATCACACAAAGACCTTACGAGACCCGCGCAGGATTGACATATTACAGTGTGACCGTCGGCTGGCAATGCTGGGGTGCGGCCGAGCAAGTGACTTTGCTTGCTGCGCTTCACCAATATTTGTCAGCTATTATAAGCTCCATGAGGTGACGGTGTAAGTATGAAGCTACTAGACGACCCGTGACCCGTTGGGTCGTCATCACGATTGTCTTGTCTGTCTTTCGTGCCCATTTTGCTTCCTTCTCACCTGTAACTCATACTGATTTTTCTTCCATTTGTTCTTCCTTTTCTTTCCCGACTTGCTGTTCCCATGCCCGTTGATCCTGTGTGGGAACACCCTCGTGCATGGGTTCCACGTGTCTATTGTCACACTACGTATCCCTTGATTCTTCCTCTGTGATATCGCCTTTGTTGTGGAAACGGAGACTTAAACTTCTGAATAGATATTAATAATCACAATTGTCGGTGCTTTTGCACTAAAGCAGGTGTTATTTAGCTGGTCATAGACCTCACGCTATACGGCCGTGTTCTCCTGCCCGTCAAGGAGCTGCCCATACGCTTATCAACAGATTTTTGCTTCTCAAACTAATATTCAACACGTAGTCTGTAAGCGAATTCAATTTATATGTTTCGTATTCCAGTCGTATTTTCCTGAGCAACTTTGAAATTGTCGTGCCCCTTTTTGCAACCTAGGGGCTGGTTCCACGTTCGTATTACAGATACAATCGAATTGAAGAGCTAATCCATAGTCCCTTGAATTTCTTCCCGTCCAAAAGCGAAGAAGCTATGTCAGATATGCCACAGGCTCTACCCTGGTTCATCAAACTTTTTCCTATCTAAAAGTGCAAAAATGTGTCAAACAAGACACAAATGAATAAACAAGACACAAACAAGACCGGTTCACAGACTTTTAGTATGATATAGATTGTATCTCTCAAATGTACTCGAGTATTATTCTAAGCGCTTCAGACTATTGTGTAAAAGCAAGCTGCATGTTTTTCAGTGAGCTAACTTCTGCGTGCCACTGTGAGCTTCAGGTGCCGTCGCTGCCTCTGCTCCTCTCGCTACAATGGAAGGACGTGAGATCAAGCAGCAAGTGAATGCTATTGAGTTCATATCAGTGAAGGAAGAGCCCAGCGACTGGACATCTGAAGAGCTGGTGAGGTTCTTGCCTGACGTTTGTTGCCTTCTTGTTGGCTGCTCCGGAACATTGATACTTGCCACTCGTGAGCATTCATGTGTTCGCTAAATTTTATAAATTGAAGTACTCAGTATAGAATTTACTGTCTCTCTGTTGGGGCAATTGCCATTTTGACTTTAAAAAGCCCTGGTTCTGGTAGCAAACTAATTGCACTCCTGTGAGGGGTAAAAACAAAATATTTAGAGCAATGAGAAAGAAAGTAATGAAAATATCACTTGATGAAACACTCAGAACACTCCATTATGGAGATGGCCAAAATCTAAAAGTCATTCTGTGCTGTCACTCTAACCAGTTGTAAATTATAGTTTCAGATTCAATATCGACAGCCTCTGTCACAATCAAAAGTAACCGTGTTGAGCTCCTCTTTACATACATTCACGAATACCTACTATATAACAACCAATGCGTGTTTGTTTATGCATATATTTGTATCTCATGTGTCATAAGAAATTGATTGATAAAGAAAAATTTATTAGGTGAAAATTTTATCCATATTATCGCTCTTTGTCTCAAACCGAAGATCGGGAGTGTAGACTTGATTAAAGATATTGACAAATGAATGCTAACCTCCTTTATGAATACACTTATTGCTTTGCTAACGTTGAAATCCAAGCAATGAAAAGCTACAACTTCTTTTAGCACTCTCATGCCTTTGATTTTTGGTTCCGTCACGCAATGAATATTAGACTGATCTGAATTCGTGCGCCTATTGAGTAGATTAAAAGATCAAATGGTAAAATACTCTACAGAACGTTGGACAACTATGTAACGGAGACAGGCAAAAAACATGACAAATTTGTTGTAGCAAGAATATTTTCCAACGCCAGCCAGCGGGCTCTGTGCTGAAAATGATCTGGTGAACCTGTCTCATAGGAGAGAGGTTGCTGGACTCTGTATGTTTTATAAGGTTTACAACAATGAAAGACATTGGTTGTATTCATCTGTCCCAGCCCTCAAGGTCTCAAGGNGCTTTCGGTCGTGTTGGCCTGCAGGCGTTTAAGTCAGCAGTTAATGGTTTTTTGTTGGATTCTCTTTAGCAGCGTTTCGGGCTTCCCGGTGTTGCAAACTGCTTCATTTGGGTTGTACTACCTATCCGTGGCGGCCCGGGCGTGAAGTTTTAATAATAATAATAATAATAATAACTAAATTTCTTCCTCTAATGAAACTACATCTCACCGAAGAGAAGACAATTTAACCGGTACGATATAACACAAGTATTAAAGCTGTGAAGCTGGCAGAACCCCTAGCTTTCAGGGTTATCTTCTAGCAGGCCCTCTCATTGTCAGAATATAAATATGTATATGTTGGCATCAAACACCCAGAGGTATACCCGAGTGCCCTTTCCGTAGATATTGCAACTGAGTGTAGTTGGTTTATAGTTAGTTGGGTTCCCTATACTTCTACATCTTTTCTTAAAATGGCATAGATGTAGATCGATTAGAAGCAATTGAAGAAATTTTGATACCCACGACGCGCGTTTCGCTGTTCTCCAGCTCATCAGGTGGGAGGGTCAA
>LQNS02278129.1:11308464-11323492 GCA_001587735.2 Parhyale hawaiensis
GAGCTGGAGAACAGCGAAACGCGCGTCGTGGGTATCAAAATTTCTTCAATTGCTTCTAATCGATCTACTTCTACATCTGTACCATGAGGTAGGTCGCGAGATGGTTGTAAGCGAGTATCTCGTGAGATTCTTTTTTTTTTTCTTTCCCATACGGGGGCCACAGAAAGGACCCTCTACATGGGTGGCTTCTATCTTATATTTTAGTGTTTCGTCTCTTGGCTCTGTGCGGCGTGGCTGAGGTAGTCCATTCAGCCGTGCATCGGGCGATGAAGATGATTTATGCCTTGTTTCCTGTCAGTAGCCACTGACCTCTTGAGTTAGACTAATACAACTCGCCAAGCTAGCATATTAACCGAAGCTTACCATCAGAAAAGTCATTATGAAAATCACTAAAGATTTCGTTGTGCAATTTTGTATTTTTACGTCAGTTATCCTTCTGTTACCTTGGCGTGAAGGAACCACTATTCGGAAATGTAGAGAATACCGTTACATGTAAATCTAATTTAACAATGCTAAAAAAATTTACATCGGTTTGATTCCTAAGATTAAAGACCCCAATGCTTTGAGTTGGACTCGTTTCTTCCTTGTTAAAACATCCTAACACAAGAATAGGAGTCTGGTCAACAGCATATTTAGCTGACGAGATGACGAGACAGACTCAGTAGATGGTCTCTATGCTGAATGCTGTCATACCAAGACGCTCTGTTGGAGCTTTAGTCCATAGTGGCGGGGGGCCTAATTTTATGGAGTTGCTTTTAGTCAATAGAAATCGGAACCTTGTAAAGGCACATGGAATTCTGGAACTAGTCCATGATGCAAAATCATAATTGAAAATGTGAATGTGAATAACTACTCAATTAGTAGTTCTTCTTCCCTGTAGATACTTTGTCGGGATACTGATTCAAGTATCTACTGATATCTTTAGAGAAATGGTTTGTAGAAAGTAATGGTAGAGCTTTATAGTCGCCAAACAATAATCCGATAGTGAATCCACTCTCAAATATCTGCAGACTTTTCAAAAAGTGTATTGACCAAGAAGTTCAGAATTCTATTAGTTAAATACTGTATTTAGGAATATTTTTCAACATAAAAATTGAGCTACTAAAAAAGTGTGGATGCTCTAAAAATTGTAATTGCCACTAAGTTCTTATGCAGTTTCTTGTTGAGTAACTGTGAATGAAAAGTGAATGGTGATACTCAAATTTTCGTTCAATAATTCATAAATGTTAAATTTTAAAGAATCCCTATTTTAGTGTTTCATTCAAGAATTGCCTTCAACTCCTAAAGTTTTTTTTTTTAGAAGAGTTGCTTAATGAGTAAAGAGCTCAAATCTTAAAAAAGAAATTAAATATTATTTCATCAATTTCTCTATCTTACCTGCATAGTTTTTCTTTAAGAAATGAAAACCACTTCTGGCGTTAGGCAGTGCGGTCAATATTTTGAATAGATAATTCAGATATTTTAAAAAATACATATGAATGATTTTGAGAACATCTATGATATCGAGAGCTTTTATCTAAAAATTGAAAACTCAATTTAGCTCCAAGAAGCCCTGTTGTGCAATACCAATCTCTGGTGTGTTGACTTACAGGTGGACTTGAAGGAAGAACCGTTACACCAGGAAACGAAACCTGCCAGTCACGCTAGTGACAAACCAGCAGCAGAAACATCAGGTGAGCTCCAAATGGCTGGGACGGCCTCAGCTGGCTCAACGTTAAGTGATTGTTGAACCTCAGTCGCGCTGAGGGGAGCTGGGAGAGAATGAGCTTCAGGTGCAATTTTTTGTAGTTCTCAACTTGCTATTTTTTTATGTAATTACCTTGCAAGATTTAAGGTGAGACCTGTTGCCATAGAACCTGATACGGGGGTGCATGTTGTGCCGTAAGTGGACTTTTTGCGTCAATCCTGGTCACACGTCCCTCATCACTACAATATTTCACTTGTATGAAACTCTCCGCTTACTAGCACGAAATCTGTGTATTGGTAAAGCATCACTTGTCTCTTTTTCGTTTCTCCCTATGAATCGTGTCCTCAGTTGCACAGAACCTCGCCCTACCAACACTTTGCTAAACTTCTGTGCGTGTTGAATGATAGTCATTCATTTGCTGTGGCATTTCTCTTCTCCCTGAAAGCTGTTTCCATCCAGATCAGCCGAATTATGATCTCAGTGCAACGCTTCATCAGGTCCCGCGCGGCCGTGCTTCTTACAATATGCAGTGGGATATATTTCCTCCTCATCTTACAGCCATGTTCACTGTTCTCAGATCAGGCACAGTGCAGCGCGACACTCCTCTTGCCATTACTTTTTAAATTTAATATTGTTACTGCAGCTGTGCGCGCCCTACTGGAGTTGAGCGCTGGTTGTGTGCTGTTCGGATCAGGAGTTAAACCCGAACCTGAGAATGTTGGGATAATGTAATGTGGACAATATTGCGGACAAGATTCGGTAGAGCGGAAAGGTAATAGTGTTACCTATTACCGAGAATCCCAGTCAGTGTGAGATCGTAGGAATAGAACGGATACAGGTGCTGTCCGATATGGTTAATGAAAAGGAAAGTAACTCCAATTCGTATATTCCATAAGGTACAGATGGTACTACAGTACAATGGTAAAGTCGATGGTAAGTTTATATACAACAATGCAGCTACTGCTATGGGTTACCAGTACTGTTATAGACTAAATATCAAGTGCTCTGCACTACACTACAGCTACTGCTGGGTGTTACTAGTACTATAACGGCTAAATATTAAGGGCTATGTACAACACTGCGGAACACTGTGTGTTACCAGATCTATGAGTGCTAAATATCAAGTGCTACCTGTCGAGAGGGGACGAGGCTATTTATGTGTTCCCACTAGCTTCAGGAATCATGCCGTGCACGCAGCTAGTTCATCGATTTCTGCAAATACTCATGAGTCTCCATTGCCATATAGTGAATATTTGCTATTTTCGAACCTTTTAAAGATATTTTTCTATCACCTAGATCAATTTTGAATAAAACTTCACTTTTTGTAAAGTGTGCCGACTCCTGGTGTTCAAGTAGCCATAGACTCCAACATCGGTTAATAATTAATGAATAAGTAAGAAATATTTCAGGTCTATTTGTTCAAGGGCATATGTACTATAGCAATCCGATACTGCAAATTAAGAAGAAATACTGAATGATAGCCAGTGAGTTAGCTAATTAACCAAAGAAAGCATGAACATTGAATGAACGTAAATTTTAATAATTCGATCTGATTTAAGAAGCAGCTTCAGCGAATTTGCGCCCATTGCTTTCATTAACAAATTTGTCACTAAAAAGCTCGAGATTAATTCAAGTGATTTTTATCAAATTTTACCACGTGTGAAATGAACATGAGACTAAACTTCGTGTTTAAATATAAACGTGAATTGNATTCGATCTGATTTAAGAGGCAGCTTCAGCGAATTTGCGCCCATTGCTTTCATTAACAAATTTGTCACTAAAAAGCTCGAGATTAATTCAAGTGATTTTTATCAAATTTTACCACGTGTGAAATGAACATGAGACTAAACTTCGTGCTTAAATATAAACGTGAATTGCGTTGCACATTAGTATAAATATAGAGAACAAAGTTGGAAGGAATGGCGATTTTTCTTGTAGCTAACTGCTGTCACTACGAGAGACGTTCCTACAGTTGGTAGTTTTATATGAATCAAGATAGCTCGATTGCTCTAGAAGCCCTTAAAACTGTTTTCATCTTCTGATTGCCACAAATTAGGGTGGTTTTTGTGACATTGACACCCAATAACGTGCGCAGATAGTGAGATCCCGTAGACTCACCTCGGGCTGATCTAGGGCTGCCGACCGCACGCACCGCATGAGGTCGTTAGTACGTCTGTCTTGCGGGTTTTCTCAGCGGGTGTGAGTCAAGAAGGAAGTTTAAATACATTCGTGCCGTTCATACACAAAATTGTATGTAAATGCTTACAGACATTTTTGTATACAACTTCACAGGACCTATACTCATATGTATATATGGATGAGTATACAATCATACTGTATGTACGTATGTTTCATGGTAGCTATATTTTTTTATATTTTGGGCATATATATATATTAATACCTATCTTCTGTATCCTCAAGCATATATATAGTACACTTACGTATGCCTTGTATATATTAAACTTTTAAATATCTATGGTTATTTATGATTTGTTTGTTTGTTTCTTGTTTAGCTGATACAACCGTGAAACATTCTTCAGTTTTTGATAAAGGAAAATTTGGGTATTTTTGAAGTATCCTTGATCCGTGGAGAGATGAATAGAAAACTGAATCAAGTTCAAATTGCAGCTGCTACGTCTCGCATGTCTAAGGTAAAATGTTTGCTGCCTGACTTGGAACATTTTTTACCCTTCGTATGCATGGTAATGGCTCGTGGGCATCATAATTGAAGACCAATGCTTTTGTTCTGTAGACTTTCCATGGGTTCTATCAGAATTAAATTGGGGGAATTAATAAGGAAAATATGCGTCTGAGAGAACGCTAAAGAACAGTGATTCTGCTGCGTGGAATGTCCACAAGTGCCCGCTAGTTGTGATTATTTATCGAGAGTCATACTTCCGCCAAGCGAGGTAATGGTAACGAAAAATTCAAAATACTTCTGAGACTATGATTTCTTTATATCAACGCAAAAAGCCAATCGTTTTTGCCTTCTAACAGTATCAACAGTTTCAGTAATATTCATAAAGATCCATTCATAATTGTTTGGGTTATGCTGCTAACAAGCTTAAGACAAACACACAAACAGATCAGTTGATCACAAACAAAATTTATTCACTTATGTCTTGTAATATCATTAACAAATCCTGGGAATTTCAAAAAGATCCACTCATAACTTTTTGAGTTATTGTTGCTTACAAGTATTAAATTTAGAACAGCGACAAGCTAACGAACGAACAACAGATCATCACAGTAATTTGGTCATTTACTCTTGGTAATATTCATAACAAACAGTCAAACATAAAAAGACCGACCGATCATCGGCAAAATTTAATCATTTACGTCTTTCAAGACTACAAACAATTCCTATAACTTTCATATAGATCCGTTTTTATTTTTTTTAAATATTACGGTAATAGGTATAAAATGAAATACCTACAGAGTCAAACCAATAGATAGATCGTCACATAAACTTGGTCTTTACTCTTTGTAATATATATACCTAAGAAGTCATGCAAAAAATGTGAAAGTCCTTCCATAAGTTTTCGAGTTAGGACATTAGGAAAAAAAGAGCAGACAAACAAACAGACGGATGAACGGATCTTCAACACAAGTCAATTATCTGTTTTTCCCAATATACGTAACAATCCCTGCAAATTTATATAAAAAAATCCATAACTCTTTGAGTTATCCTGGGGACCTAAAAAGAAAAGAAAAAGCAAAGACAAACAAAATTGTTGAAAATATAACCTTTTTGGCAGTGGTAATAAAAGTACGAAAATTTGATGATAAAAATCAAAGCTATTCTTATAGAAAATATGAAATAAATTTCTAGAATAGAAAACTGAAGGCTAACTTGAGCAGTTATATGTTGAGATTATGTGGGGAATAGGTTCAAAACTGCTAGTCTTGAAGCACATTTTCCTATGCAGAATAATGGTAGGAAACTACTATCGTTACCGGAAAGTCCGGTCCAGTTAATGTTAGGAATAATAATTGATATAAATATTACTGACAAGTCTTAGATCAACGATATTATAAATCACCATCGTTAGATATGTAACCTTTGTTTGACATCTACTTGGGCGCTTTTTTTATCCCCCTTTCAAACAAGTCACGGCTTTGCCAAAATGCAGACATTAAACTTCGGTTTTAAGTCTTATGACCATTTATTAATCTTTTTCCACTGCTGAACAGAACGAAATAAGTGCAAAATGTGATGGATTAAAGTCTGAAATCCCACAATTTCTGTGGTAGTCAAGTTAGATTAGGTGCGTAAGGTTCAACTATGTATTTTAGAATAAATATTGACCGCGTGCGTAAGGTTATGGTGACCGGGTGATTGTTATAAATGACTGAGATAGTCAGGATTAATGAAGGGCGTCAGTTTAGACAGAATTTGTTAGGTTAGTTCATTCGAACAAAATGAGTCTTGGAGGTGCAGCTTAGCTTTCCAATAATTGAGAAAGTGAAACCATTTATGAACTAGAGCACTCTGAGAGTGCATACTTCCGCCTAGTAAGGAAACGGTAACGAAATATGTATTCAAATTGGCTCTGAATTTTCTTTGAATCAACTCCCAAATCTAATCATTTATGCCTTCCGATAGTATTAACAGTTTCTGCAATTTTTTATGACTTTTTGACTTAAGGCCGCAAGCAAACATATTGACAAACATAAGCCAAAAATACAAACGAACCAACCGATCTGCACCAAAATTCAATCATTTATGTCTTTTCACATTAGTAACAACTCTACTAAATTTAGTAAAGATCCATTTAGTACTTTTTGAGTTACTGGCTATCAAACATTATGACAAAAAAAGTCAAATATACAAACCAACCAACCAATCTACACCAAAATTTAATCATTTATTTCTTTTAACATTACTAACGGCTCCTGTAAATTTCATAAAAATCCATTGAAAACTCATTGAGTTATTGCGCTAACAATTATAAAATCAATCAACAACAAATAGGCAAACAAAGAGATTATCACAAAAATTTGGCTATTTACTCTTCATGATATACCTAACAACTCGTGTAAATTTCATAAATTCCATCCATAACTTTTTGAGTTATGGCATTGAGAAAAATGAGGCAAACAAACAAATGGACGGATCTTTATCAAAAGTTAATTATCTGTTCCTCCAATCATATCTAACAATCCCTGTAAGTTTCGTCAAAATCCGTCCTTAACTTTTTAAGTTATCTTGATGACAGACAGAAAGACAAATAAACATGCAGACGAATGGACGGACAAACCCGATGAAAACATAACCTCCTTGTCAGAGGTAACCATGGAATTTCCACTGGTCCCGCTAGTGAAACAATGAAGTAATGAAGGAAAATACGTAGGTAGTAATAAGGGAAATAATGAAAAAATATGTAGGAAGTAATGAGAAAAGTCGAGACTTATGAAGGAATATTGAAGGCAGTGATGAAAAATTAAAAATGGAAGTAATGGCAGAAGTAACAGAAGAAGCAATGAAAAAAATAATGAAGAGCTACCGAAAGAGATGGAGTGATGACAAGATGGAAAAAGTGCTGAAGGAAGTCATGAAAGACGAAATGAAAGGAGTGACAAAATAATATTGCCTAAAGTAGCAGAGGAGCAAGGTATAAAGTAGCGAAAGAAGAAACGAAAAATGTAATGGATACAAGGAATGAAGTACTGGAGTAATGTATTTTATGACCTCCGCCAAGGTGGTTATGTTTTGTCGTGTTTGTCTGTTTGCGCGTTGTGTATCTGTCTGTCTCTTTGTCTATCAACCAAAGATTCCTCAAAAATTTATGTACGGAACTAAACGAACTTTACAGAGATTTTTCGGCATGTTAACAGTAACAGATGATTAACTTTTGTTGAAAATCCGTTCGTTGATTTGTTTATTCCTCTGCCTATTCTTTCTCAAAACCATAACTAAAAAAGTTATGGATGGATTTTCACGAAATTTACTAGAGTTATTTGGCATATTACGAAAAGTAAATAACCAAATTTTTGGGATGATCTGTTGTTCATTCGTATGTCGTTGTGTTTGATTTTATGCTTATAAGCATAGAAATTCAATAACTTATTTATGGATGTTTATGAAATTAACAGGTGTTAGTACTGTGAAAAAACATGATTGGTTAAATTCTGGTGATTATTGGTTCGTTCGTTTGTGAGTTTGACTTATGTTTGTCTTGATGTTTTGTTAGCAGCGTAGGTGAAAAAGTTATCAGCGGATCTTCACCAAAATAGCAGATATTTTAATACTTTCAAAAAGCAAGAATGATTGGATATTGGTTTTCATACAATGGAAATACCGTACTGGTTTGAGAATCAATTTAAATTACAAACTACACAAGGCGAAAAAATCTAATGTTAAATAGGAGTCGACTAGCTTAAAACTTAACGACTCATGTTGATAACAGTTTCCTGCTCTCTCTAGTCTTTCCCGACTTGCTTTTCCCATGAGCGTGGGAATACCCTCGTGCATGGGTTTCACGTCTTTATCGATATACTGTAAGTCCCTTCTTTTTTCCTCTGTAAACTGGTGTTGAAACAAGGGAAATAATAGTTTGAAAACTAATATGAATCTTTCGTTAACGTTGCCATGCTTGATGGAGGTATGCGCTCTCGATCAAAGCGCTCTCGTTTATAGTGAGACTAGAGGGCCTAGCCGTCAAAAATAACGGCAAAAATTTTGTGATTGAGCTTTTTATTGTTCCGGTTCCTAGTATTGGTTTTACTGTATTACAGGTCTCATCCCTGATCTTCCATTAGTGAAACGCAAGCTGTACAACCATGAGTTTTACGATAGCAAAATATTCCCCCTGCAAGATAAAGAGTGAATATCAGCTTGGAATTGATTAACCGTTAAGCTGCACTAAGAAAAATACAGCTCAGTCAAAAAAATTCACTGGAAATGCCCAAGGCTCACCGTATTGTGGATACCAACTAATCGTCGAACTTTGGTTGCAATGTAAATTCAATATAAAAAGGCGTCTGCTCAGCGTGAAGATTCAACTACTACGATATCATTCAGCAATGGAAGCGGGGATCCAGAGGCCGGATCTAGAGCTATATTTGTCACCGGTACCCCAAGCGATGAAAATGTATGGTATCTCAACTTGTTTTTCAGTACATGAATTTCCTCCGATTAAACTCTTAACTGTGTGACAGAGAGACGGACCAACATTGAAGCAAAGGAGGGAGCAAGCAAGCGACCAACAACTGTGTTTTATTATATAGTGGATTATGTAAGGGATGTTCTATAATGCTGTTTTTGAACATTTTCTTTTTTTTTAGAACTATGATAGGAAACTAATATGGGAACCGGAATGTCTGTTCCCGATTTTGATTGGTATAATAATTGAAATGCATAATGAAAAATCTTTGTTGCACAACAAAATAGTCATGATTATTAGATATTACCTCTGTCCATCAATACTTGGGAGCTTTTCATTTCCCCTTTCACACGAGCAACATCTATAGAAGAAGTAAAAGATTAAACTCGTTTTAACCGCCTGATCATTTTCTTATTTTTATGCTCGAAAGAATGAAATAAGTTGAAAATCTGATGGAATAATGTGTGAAATCACCTAGTAAATTTTAGCGGTCGCTCTTGTGAAGTTAAAAGGCACATATGACCATATTTTGGTGCTGTTACAGAGGGCCTCTTAGTTTCAGATCCAAACTCAATTTTAGGTTAATGATCCCTTGCTTGGCAGAGGTATGTGCTCTCGGTGCTCTACTGTACACGTAGCTATATCTATATTGATCTGCATTTATTAGATACACACTAAATGGCTTATATTCGACACTGTATATCGTGATGGCCAATGACTCAAGCGACTACATTACGTGGTGACTAACTACTTGAGCAAAGGCGGTTATGTTTTTGCTGAGTTCGTATGTTTGATGGTCACCAAGATAACTGATAGATTTATTTGTGGATTTTTGCAAAATTTGCAAGGATGGTGAGGCATATTAGGAGGAATAGATTAATAACTTTTGGTAAAGATTGATTCATCCATTTGTTTGTTTGCTTTTTTCTTGGCATCAATAGCCAAATCTTTGTGATGATCTCTTAGTTTTTTTGTTTGTTTGTTTGTCTCTGAGTTAAATTTTACGCTTGCTAGCAAAGTAACTCTAAGTTATAAACGGATTAGTATGGAATGAGTATTAGTACGAATTATAAAGCCTTGAAAAAACATAATAATAGTGATTAAATTATGCTATAGATCGTGTGTTTTTTTACTTATGCTTGTCAGAATATTTGTTAGCAGTTTAACTCAAAAAAATATGAACAGATGTCTAAGAAAATTACAAAATCTGCTATTAAAGTTAAACGTCACAAATGATTCGATTTTGGCGTTAATACAAATGGAATTAAAATTCAGTTAACATGAATTTTACAACTGCCATTGCCTTGCTTAGCGAAGGTATGTGCTCGCACATTGCTGTAGTTTTGTTGAGTTCTCTATCGATCCGTTTGACTGTCAAATAAATACCTAGCCTGAAAAGTTATCAACAGATTTTTGTAAAATTTACAATGATTATTAGAGACATGTTAGGAGAAATAAATGATTAACTTTTGGTGTAAATCCATTCAACCGTTTGAATATTCATTTCTTTCCCTCTTTTTCTTAGCATCGTAATTCTAAAAGTTTGGGACAGATTTTTATAAAATTACACGAGTTCTTTGGTATATCACGAAGAGTAAATAACTTAATTTTTGTGACGATCTGTTTGTGTGTCTCAGTGTTACCTATGTGTTTGATCTTATGTTTGTTACCATAATAACTCCAAAAGTTATGTGAAGGGATCTTTTTGAAAGCACAGGAATTGTTTAGAGCAATATAACTGATCCAGTTTTAGTGATAATCGGTTCGGTATTCTCTGTGGTTGAACTCGAAAACCGGTAAAATGACTTACAGTCGATAACTTTTCCGGCCACTTTGTTTTCCCTTTTTTCCTTGGGTATCACACACTGTCGATTCTCTGTTATTTCACTCGGTAGACGCTTATTGAGTTCCCTTTCTGCCACACAAGTTCTTATTGTTGAGCCCAAAAGAAGCTCGCATGAGGCTCGACGTACTAATTTTTCAAGTGTGTATCATATCATATACTATGATATTCTATTACTATCCTAATATAAAAGTCCCAATAAACACCATAAACTTGATAGCTAGATTCTTGTTAGTAAAATTGAAATCGGATCTTTGAAGTCTTTCCATTGCTGCTGTCAGGAGTATTGTCTCTTCCAACATACTGCAGTAGACAAATAAACTGGATTACCTCGAAAAACGCAGGAAGAGACAGAAACCAACTATCAAGACAAAAACTTCAGCGAAAGCAGTACGTTCAGTATGACGCCTTACCCACAGCTTTTGTTACGCTTAAAACATCTTCATTAATTTTGGAAGACAACAAAATTGAAAGTACGGAATCCGGACCCCCGGTCTACTTACCTGATGACGTATTCGAGTGTGTCTATCACCCTAGCATGCTTTTCTTCACTGCCATCTTGGCCAATCATGGCAGGGTCACTTCTTCGCTCGCTCGTTTCTTCCGGCTGAACTCCACTCTGAAGCCGTCACCCAATATGTAAACCGACACTTTCTCTAGAAACAACGCAAGGCTTGAATCACATGGTCTGGTTACATACTTCGCTTTGTGTCCATTATCAATATAAGCCAGTAGCTATATTGTACATAATACTTTTCAATCTACAACTTTTGACCTCGGTAAATCGGATGTGGTGCACCAGCCTTTTTTTCCTAGGGAGAATGTCTGACTCTTGGTTATCACTGCATTAAACTGGTGAGGAGAGCAATAAAAAGTAGACTGGATCGCCTTAAATACCAGTTCTTCTTATACAAGTGTTTCAGAATTGCCTATAGCTGTAAGACTTTGTAACTGTTGGCTGTATCTGAATGCCAATTTTTCTAGCAAGTAGCCCACCGAGAGCCTATGCTAATAGCCGAAGCACTGCCCGCCCACAATCTTAAGCTTAACAATAATGCCCTAGACTTTGCGGCAATAACATAATTTGGCCGCAGTTTCCAAAGCTCAAAGACATTGCCGTAACTGAAACTGTCTCCTCCAACAGACCTAAATCATATTACTCCCTTTCTTCTTCGTGTGTTGATATGACTTCTGCCATAGCATATTGTGTTGATGAAGTATATATCTGAATGATAAATCGAGTGTATGTATAGTTGCTTGATTCATCTGCATTGGAGGTGTACCGAATATTCGCGTTCGCATTCGCGAATATTCGCATAGTTTCCAATATTCGCGTTCGCATTTGCCTGTAGACCTGCGAATATCTTAGCATTTCCACCGATCAAAATCCTCTGAAATGGTGGAAAATACACGCTAATATCTCCTAATCTTTCTCAAGTAGCGAAGTCTTTCTTATCTTGCTTGTCCGCCAACTAGTGTTAGGAGTGAGCGTCTTTTTAGTGGTACCGGCCTATTATATGATGAAAAACTAAGTAACCTGACGGGTGTAAGCGCAGAAAAAAAATTGTCATTTTCGAAGTTCAACCTGCTAATAATAGAATTCATTTATTAGAAACTTTGAGTTTATGCTTGCACTAGCAACAGCAATAATGGCTTTCAATCTAGTGAATCTAGTCAATCTACTAGTAAATGATCCTCTTTCAAAGGGCGATGGTTGGGCAAAGAGGTTGGTGGGATGCATGTAAGAGTGGATCCTTGTACAACATCCTGGAAACAAAGAAAATTTAATGGATTTTAATTAGCTGTTCAATTTTGTATGGCTAAACTCTTACAATGACTTCGAATTTCGAACAGTGCTTTCCAAAGTCTTGACTTTACAATCCAAGTAAAATGTCATATTACTTGAAAAATAAAACTTTGAGTAAATATTCGCATTCGCGTTCGTGAATATCAAAGTATTCGCGTTTGCATTCGCGAATGTTAGAAAACAGACATTTGCTCCACCTCTAATCTGTATCGTATTCCACCGATAGTTAGCCTCTTGGAGTTTCCAATAACAAGTTAGTTCATAAAATCGTAGTATTGGTAGACTTAAGTTTTGCTGACTTTTTTCTTTCTAAATTCATCCTGATGATGCTTGTACATCGTAACGTTGCGTTTAATTTTTTCCATGAACGTAAATTTTTATTAACGTTATTACCCTTTGAGACTATAACAGTTTAGACAAGTTGGAAAATGAGTGAAGAATTAAAACACCAAAATGGTCTAAAAACTATTAAAGTTAATGTTACCTGTAAAAGAACTCTGTTAGTGAATTGGGGTTCTTGCTCATAAATGCCTCTCCAGCTCTGCTTGGACTTTTTTTGAAGTCCTTATGTAATCTCAACAGTTTATCGCCTTTTCGTCAAACAGGAGTAGAACCTACTTGCAAGGAGTAGTCTGCTAAATATGATGTCTAAGACGAGAATGATTCTGCTTTGCAGAAAACATCGTCAGCGGTGTTTGCTAAGTGAAGTTTCTCTGATAAACTCGTTAGCTAGTATGTGGAATGTAGATGGGTAAAGCAAAGCTGTGTCTTACATTGTTCGTTCTTAGTTGTATTTATTTTATCGTTTCAGGTGACAGTGCGACCTTTTTTCCCCGTGCTCTCAATGAAGCGCTTCAGATCAAACAGGAACCGACTGATGATGACTTCACATCAGTGAAAGAAGAGTTTACTGACTGCGTGTCTGGGCAGCAGGTAAGACGACTACTGGTCGCCCTCACTCCATCTCTACTATGGCCATAGATGGCACAGTCTGCTATTTTTTGACTAGGTACACATACATCCAAACTACTTCCAGTAAAAAATCTTTTCCTTGTTTATATATTGGCTGTATCGGCTGTATTTCCAGCTAATTATCGGTGCTATGCTGACTTTAAAGACGCTAATAACATCAAGGCTCTTTGAAATAATATGTCAACTATCATAAAATCAAACGTTCCGGGAATATATCCTATCAACAGCGAATTAAATTTTGTTTACCTATCACCTATGAATACAAAATTTCTTCGATTTAATATATGTTAACTAATTCTAACCACTGAGTTTTCATAAATTTGTGATGTGGCTAATTTTGATATAATTGCTGCAGCCTCAGTTATTTTTGAAGTACTTGAATTATGATCTGATGCATAAGGTAAAGAATTAGTCACAGTTGCGCACATGAAACTGTACAGAGCTAGCCAGAGACGGTATAGAGCTAGCCAGAGACGGTACAGAGCTAGAGTTGCATAAATGAAACAATGAAAAGCCCTTTTGAGCTAGATGTTTTACAACTTTTATTGAATTATCAGAAATCATGGCTGCGAGTATAGTTAATCATTTACAGAAAATCCATTCCACATAAGGTCTATCACTAATTCATAACTGGAGCACTCTGAGAGCGCATACCTGCGCCAAGCGAGGCAACGGTAGCAAAAAATTCAAATTGGCTCTGAAACCATAATTTTCTTCATATAAACTCCAAAATCTAATCATTTGTGCCTTAGATAGTAATAACAGCTTGTGCAATTTTCTTGAAGATCCGTTCATAACTTTTTGAGTTATATTGCTAACAAACGTTATGATAAACATGAGTCAAACATACAAACAAACAAACCGATCTGCATCAAAATTTAATCATTTATGTCTTTCAACATTATTAATAACCCCTATAAATTTCCTAAAGATCCATTCATCCAAAAGCTTTAAGTAACACAAGATCTATGTAGGATAGATCTTTTTTTTTTTCCTCTATTTCTACGTATCCCCTTTCATTTCAGGTTTTTAGATGTCCTGATGATGACACCAGTCGGCTGTCGAAACGTTGCTATTCTCCTACATAGATNCTAGGTTATTGTAATTGTGAGGTTTCATCCAAAAGCTTTAAGTAACACAAGATCTATGTAGGAGAATAGCAACGTTTCGACAGCCGACTGGTGTCATCATCAGGACATCTAAAAACCTGAAATGAAAGGGGATACGTAGAAATAGAGAAAAAAAAACACTGTCACAAAACGTAAAATCGAAATAAGCACTAGGTTATTGTAATTGTGAGGTTTCATCCAAAAGCTTTAAGTAACACAAGATCTATGTAGGATAGATCTTTTTTTTTCCTCTATTTCTACGTATCCCCTTTCATTTCAGGTTCTAAGATGTCCTGATGATGACACCAGTCGGTTGTCGAAACGTTGCTATTCTCCTACATAGATCTTGTGTTACTTGAAGCTTTTGGATGAAACCTCACAATTACAATAACCTAGTGCTTATTTCGATTTTACGTTTTGTGACAGTGTTTTTTTCCTCTATTTCTACGTATCCCCTTTCATTTCAGGTTTTTAGATGTCCTGATGATGACACCAGTCGGCTGT
>LQNS02278129.1:11323809-11349565 GCA_001587735.2 Parhyale hawaiensis
GAAACCTCACAATTACAATAACCTAGTGCTTATTTCGATTTTACGTTTTGTGACAGTGTTTTTTTCCTCTATTTCTACGTATCCCCTTTCATTTCAGGTTTTTAGATGTCCTGATGATGACACCAGTCGGCTGTCGAAACGTTGTTATTCTCCTACATAGATCTTGTGTTACTTAAAGATCCATTCATTATTTTTTGAGTTATTGTGCTAACAAGCATAAAATTAAAAACTGAGACGAACGAACAAACAAACTGATCATTACCAAAATTTGATCATTTACTCTTTGTTATATACGGAACAACTCATGTTAATTTCATCAAAATTCATTCATAACTTTTTGAGTTATAGCATTGAGAAAAATGAGGCAGACAAGCAAACAAGCAAACGGATGGACATATCTTCACCAAAAGTTAATCATCTGTTCCTCCTAACATACCTAACAATCCCTGTAAATTTCATCTAAATCGGTTCATAACTTTTGAGTTATCTTGGTGACAGGCAGACAGGCAAACCCGACGAAAACATAGCCTCCTTGGCTGAGGTAACCATCAATTTTTGCAGATGAGTACCGCTGTGTAGTGTTTTTAAAAAATATAATAGGTCTAGTAAGCTGATAACCCATGTTGGTGGTCACAGATTTTGTCTTTGACACACCTGTCCCTAGTGCTGGCTACTGCCACTTCAACCCTTTGTTAAAACTTTGAAGCTTATAATTAAATTCAGTTGACCAAAAGCAAAGGACCTGGCTCAGTATACCAATGAAAATTTTGAGTTGGGATACCCCTTTTTGCTAAAATTAGAGGCGTGTTTCTCAAGTGTATTTTGCCCTCTTGAACATGTATTTCATCTAGCATCTTGGGCCAAAAATTTTTTGAGCATAATTAAAAGACTCAACTGAAAATCTAGATGTTTGTTCTATGGATTGGCTGCTTTGTGTGTAGTTGGAAGCTCGCCGCATCGTGAACTTGTATGGGAAATGGTATCAATTAATTCTGAGGTGAAGAGTGTGTTCCGAAGCTATCGCTTACCACAAGCGTCAATTGTTGAATTCGAATCTTGTTCGCCGAAAATGTAATCATTTAAACTTTCTTTCTCCGCTCCGTTGTATGTTTTTGTGGTGTGCGTTTTGAGTAATCCTTATAACTCCATAGAGAAATATTAATTAGCATTCAGTTATGCTGCAGTGTACTCGTCTTTAATTTTTTTATCATAGTAAAATTCCCCCAATCGCATTCATTTCCAGTTGACTGAGAGGAGAAATGCATGCAAAAGAGGGATCGAGGATCCTCCTGATGATGACACGCTTGCTCCACAATCCTCTGGTGAAACCTTCATCGTGGCTACGATCTCAGAGGACCAAACTTCCTCAAGCGATCGTGAAACCTCAGTCGAGCTGTGTGGCTCATCATCATCATCTCATAGGCTTCCTGCTGATCATAGTCCTTCAGCTTCTGCTGCTAGTGAGAACCCTAGTGAGAAATCTCATGAGTGTTGTGTGTGTGAATATGTCGGTGCTTCTGACCAGGATCTGGATACTCATTTTGGAAACGAGCATTCAGGACAGCTGCCTTACAAGTGCAAGCGATGTTGCTATGCTCATGCCAACAAGACACGCTTGGTGCATCATTTTATGCACAAGCATTGCAGTGTGAAACCATTTAAATGCAATGAATGTGATTATTCTTGTGTTACTAAGTATAACCTTAGTAGTCATATTGCCCGCAAACATTCAATAGAGAAACCTTACAAATGCAATGAGTGTGATTATGCTGGTGTAACAAAGCGTGACCTCAGTTATCATGTTGCTCACAAGCACTTGGAAAAACCGCACACATGTGGTGATTGTGACTATACCTGTGTTACGAAACTTGAATTAAATGCTCATATTGCTCACAAGCATGAAGGAGAGAAACAGTATAAATGCAGCCAATGTGATTATGCTAGTGTTAGAAAGCGAGATCTTGGCCTACATACAGCTCGCAAACATTCACTAGAAAAATTGTTCAAATGCAGTCAGTGTAATTATTCTAGTGTTAGAAAGCGAGATCTGAGCCTGCATGAAGCTTGCAAACATTCACTAGAAAAGTTGTTCAAATGCAGTCAATGTAATTATGCAAGTGTTAGGAAGCGAGATCTCAGCCTACATGAAGCTCGTAGACATTCACTGGAAAAATTGTTTGAATGCCAACTGTGTGATTTTGCCTGTATCAACAAGTACGAATTCAGCATCCATACTGTCCGTAAACATTCCAAGGAAAAACCATACAAATGCAGTGAATGTGATTATTGCTGTGTGACAAAGTATGATCTTAACATTCATATCGCTCGCAAACATTCAAAGGAGAAATTTTTCCAATGCAGTGAATGCGATTATGCCTGTGTTAGAAAGAAAGATCTTACTCGCCATGTCGCCAACAGGCATCCTCACGAGTAGCCTGGCGACAGCGTCGAGTTTGTTTCTAAACTGCAATTACGAAGGTTGATAGAGAAATTAGGAGCCTGCAGAACAATGTATCATTGCAGACGTGCCCGTACTTGCAGCTATGATGTGAGCTATGAGTAAAGCCGCGGAGACTTACGCTATAAATTGGCGTTTTTTGTAGTTAATTCAATCTAATCCATGGCTTGTTGTTTGTGTCACGAGCGACAGCCTCATATTTACAAATTTCTATTAGATTTTTTTATTAGTCCCCTGAACATCACAAATGGCATGCGTACTCATCTTTCAGTGATTGAGAGTACAGTATAATGTTTCTATGCTGTTAATTTTCTAGATTAGTGCAAACTAAAATGGCAGCAACCCCCTCGCTACCAAACGTAGGCCAGTAAAAGATTTGTTGACGTATCGTTGATATGGACACGGTTGCTTTTTTACTGAAGTTCAGTTGAACATCTGACGAATGATGATCGGCGATGAACTACGGCTTTATGGTAGCTTAAGCTCATGGAAGAATGAATATTTGCTAACACTTTTCTTTGCGAGAGAGACCGTAACTACCTGCTGCAATTCTAAGTGATGTATGGAGCCATTTTAGAGAACTCTTGGTGTAGTATTTACCCTCTGCTCTCAGCTCTTGTTTCATCTGAAGCTTTATTGCACATAACGTAGTACGTCACATTCTGCTGGGTGAATGGTTCTGTAATTGTGACCCAAAGCTGTTGTCGACTTCGGATTGTCAGTGGGTAAAATTTTCAGTTTTATTTGGTTTGTCCAATATTTTTAACTTTTTAACCTAAGACATAGACCACACTTCACTTGACTGTCCACTCCTCTAAAGTGAGCCTGATGACATATTGATAAAACCTCGAAAAAATCATTTCAAGTCAACATACCCATCAGGTGCAAAAGTAAATTGTTCTTGGAGACACAATATACGCATCTATCGGATCGAAGCATGTATACATTAGTACTGGCCAGTAGCCAATGTTAAATAGCTATTTCTATTTTAGCCAATTTTAGGTCATTTCAGTGCCTCAAAAATTCAATTAGCATCATCGACTGTTAAAATCTAGCTATTAATTTGTGTCTCTCTCGCTGATGAACACATTTCTTGCATCACCGGAAGCAGTTCATATATCTTTGAAGTAGGTCTGTTAAATAGCATGGATTTTATTGTAGTGTCATCAGCTTGCCGTCTGACCTAGTTGAGAATTTGAGCGGGCAATCAAGTATCGGGCGGTCTAGGACTATGGCTATATATAATGTAGAAAAATATTGTAGTAAACGGAGGCCTCTACTCGAGTCAGGTGGTTGTTCAATCATCAATCTCCTGGAGTACAGTGGTTTATGTGTACCTGCAGTGACTGAACTCTCCCTGTTCCAGTCGAACTTCGTCAGAGTTGTTGTGGTGTGTGCTATAAGTGCAGCTACAGACCGTATTGATTATCTGCAGCGGGACCGCTCTCTTCCAAATTACTAAATTTCTTCTCGTTCAAAATTTCATTACTAGTAACATTAAAACATAATACTGTCTGCTCTGTCAACAAGAATAATAATGGAAACTATATATAGCAAATGATTCTTTATCTTCAAGCTCGTCTGAATCCGACAACGAATGCAATATTACCACCGGTAGCGTGAGTCTTCAGGAAGATCTGTCAAGTTTTCATGATATGCTCAAATATTTGAAATCTTATTCATCAGTAAAAACAAATCCTGGCAGAGCTGCCAAACGCCCTAGTAAAGCAATAAAGGAACAGCATTATCTAGTCAAAATAATTGAATATGTTGGGTCTCTATTCCAACTCAACTTGAAAGATGTTTCTGAACTTGAGCAGCTACGTGCTGAAAATAAAGCCCTGAAGGCTCAAATTACGTCATCTGAGATATCAAGCAATGTATCAACAAGTGGTTCAACTAATGGTAGCTCCTACTGCCATCAAAACCAACCAATGTTTCAACTCACGGGGTACCCCATCCTCCGCCATCTCCAGAACCTGGAACAAGTGCCAACTTTGATCCTTCCAACAATTATATACAACATGTCTCTGGATCTGATTTGCAAAAAATCATGTCCAAAATAAATAGCCTTGAACAAGAAGCACTATCTAATGTAGTTATGTTCAAGGGGAAATTGTGGACAGCCTCATCTCCTCGAGAGCATCTAATAAAAGTGGTTTGAATAATTCATTTGTCGACAAAGTGTGTTCTGCGTTATCCACCAACTTGCATCGCATCTCCGCTAGTGATATCATGGACTTGACTGCAGCAGCCGATGCAAAAGTAAAAAAAAAAAACTCCTCCGTATTGCCTGTGCCTTTAAGGATGTTAAAATTAAATTACTAACAGCCATCAAAAACAGCGAAGCCTAATAACATCTAACATCAGCCAATACCTTACCCATAAGCGTGCGGGTCTTCTCTACAAGCTCCGATCTCTAAGGAAGCAGCAATCTCCGTTGCAAAGAGTGTATTCAAGGAACGGAAGCATCTAATACAAGCTAAATGATCTAACACCGATATTAGTTACTAATGGCAGTGATCTGAAACAACTAGAATTAAAACTAATAAAAAGTACACTAAGGCAGAAAGTCTAATATTAAATAAAAGTCGACAAAATTAAAATTTAACGTTTCGGGATACATCCCATCTTCAGAAAGAACCTATAAACTAATAACCTATCAATAAAAATTTTCCTTTATTTGCAAATTGATTAGGGCGTTACCGGTGTTGCAAGATGCTTAATTTGGGTTGTATTACCTGTCCGTGGGAGCCCAAGCGTGAAATTTTAATAATAATAAAAGGGGAGCATGGATGTTGTCGGGGAGAGGTCTAAAATGTGAATGATCAGAACTGCGCGGTAGGGGCCGGATGTCAGCTCCTGTACAGTCGGCAGCTGTGAGGCTCGGTGTGTACAGTGTGCAGTGGTACAGCCGAGGTTATAATGTTGAGGCTAGGTCTGCTTCTGTGGATGTGGAGGGACTCTAATGTTGTGAACTCAATGGGATTGGAGAAGTCATTCCTGCTGATGGGATGGTTGTTTTGCTCAGAGCGTGTAGGCGGGGGGCGTACGACTGGATACACCTAAATGTTAGCCAATAAGGGCTTTGAAGTGTTGTCCAGTGCTACCTATACATGAGGCACAGCAGGCCTGGTATCGGTAACGGTAAATAACACTGGACAAAAGTGGTGTGGGTGGTTTGTTTTTAAATTTGAAGTAGGACCCTATGGTAAATGTGTTTTTGTATGAAAATTTGAAGTTGATATGAAGGTAGCCATCAGAGAGGAACGTTTTCAAAGTGTTTACTGCACTGACAGATGCTTTGTTGTAGAACGGAAGCGAGTGAAAGAAGTCCAATTTACTGACCCAGGGTTTTCTAATGCCTGGGTCGAACAGCTTGTCTAGGAACAATTTGCTGTAGTGGTCCAGAAAATGGTGCGGATAACCATTATTTTTGAAGAATGTTCATAGAAAGTCAACTTCATTTGAAAATGTAAGGTATGAGGAAGACAAATGGTATGCTCGAAATGGTAGTTTTTATTGCATTTATTTTGAATTGACCGTAGCAGTGACTGGAAAAACATGTCCCGAGGCCTGAGAATGTGGGTTTTCAGTAAATTCCAGTGGTCAGTGTTGAGTCTTGGTTGGTTATTAAAACGTCGAGAAAAGCTAAAGAATTATTTGATTGATGTTCGTCGGTGAATTTGATATTGGATGTTTACTATTCAAATATTGTAAAAATAGATCAGAATCTACTTGATTGATGAATAAGAGGACGGTGTCATCGACAAAACGATTATAGTGGATGGGTTTGAAGTCACGTGGGCAGCCGTTAAGCCAGAGGGTTTCGTGATGGCATAAAAACATATTTGCCAGTGAGGGGCTAAATGGGGAGCCCTTGGAAACTCCATCTATTTGCTTGTACAGTCTATTGTTAAACATGAAGAAGTCTTTGATCGCAAGGCTAAGGAAAGTTCGGAAGGTAGGTTTACCCATGTTGTGGAATAGGTCCGTGTCATTGAAGGCTTTGTTACAAACAATATCTATGGTTTCTTCTACGGGGATGTTGGTGAAAAGGGAGGTGAAAGCAAAACTAGCTAAGTAGGCATTGGGAGGAAATTGGAGGTTTTTTGATTCGGTCTTGAAAGTCATATGAATTGCGCAAAGTGTACTGATTGGTTGTTAAAGGTTCAAGTATTGAAACGAGGAATTTTGCTACGGGGTAGGACGGTGTTCTACTGTATATGCAGCTAGAATTGGTCGTAAGGGGGCACCGGTTTTGTGTACCTTTGAAAGCCCGTACATGACTCCAGGGGAAGCACCTGAATTGTAAAGAGAAAGATTTTCATTGATCAATGAAGCTAGGTGTTTTATTTTCGCTGAAATGTACAACTTTCGTCTAAAGTGAATTTTTGAATGGAAGCGTCTCCATCTTTTACGTTTCGCGATGAATATGATAATAATTTCCCTGATTTTAATTGTCAAGCTACAAACAAAGATGATTTTAATAAAAGAATTATAAATTTTACTACTGATGCATTTTCAATTATCTTAGTTAATATTCAAAGTATGCGAAAGAATTTTCTCATTATGGAAACATTACTTCCGTCACTAAAAATTAAATTTGATATTATTATGTTTACAGAAACTTGGCTCACATCTGAAATAAATCTCATGTTCCAGCTATCTGATTATACTCAAGTTAATATTTATCCTAACTGCCATTGAGTCGGTGTAGCATTATATCACAAAAATTTATTCAGATTGAAATATGACAAGATTTGGGCGCCGTTAATGATATAGTCGAGCGCCGTTAATGATATAGTCGAATCTTTGAGTGTGGTATTGAAAATTAATAATAAAATATTTTTACCGTGTCTGTATAGACCGCCTAGGGCAAAAATAAAGAGCGGTATCTTCCTGCAACATCAAACAGTTATTTTTTTGCGGTGACATGAATTTGAATACATATAACCCGCTTGGATTACCTGCAATGGATCATTTCGTTCAAATTGTCACTTCATAGGGATTCTTACCCGCTATAACCAAGCGTACGAGATTCTTTTCTAGTAATTCCATAACAGAGTACTCATTGCTCGACCAAATGTGGTTGAATTTTTGTCCTAGTACCAAGTGCATGGCAGGTGTTATTGATGTATCAATCAGCGATCACTTGGTTCCATTTTTAGTACATGAGAGTGAGCCCTTGACACACTGTCCGACAATAATAACTCGATGCTTGCAAGATGTTGACAAACAACATTGCTTCATCAGCAGAATGAGTCTAGTCTCTTTTGCTTATGTATACGAGCATTCCTGCTCTGACCTTGCAATGCAACAACTTCTCGAACAGATTTATTCCATCTATTACGATTGCTCTCCGTTAGTAAAGATAATATGTAATCCTAAATTCAAAAACCCTGAATGGTTTTCTCGTGATCTGAAATATGTTATTAGGAAAAAATTCCAATTCCTCAAGATGTTCAAACGTAGAATAATAGCAAAGACATGTTATACATCTTACAGGAATGTATTGAACAGACTATTACGAAAATGCAAAGAATACTATTATAAAAACAAAATCATTGAGTCCAGAAATTCATTTCGTAAATTATGGCAGGTGTTGAATGACGATCTTGATGGAAAAACCAAACGTAAGTCTCTCTCTTAGTGTTGATACTACGGTACTTCCTGAGGCACAATCAGCTAACTTATTTCATATGCATTTTACTTCGGTAACAAAGTCACTGGTGGAGGCCTCCCTCCACTATTAATACGAATTATGTTGTTACAGATTCAATTTTCAGGCCTACCTGTCCCAATGACATCGTTAATATTCTTAAATCATTCAGTAATAAGCTCTGTCATCGAGATGAGATTCCACCTTCATTACTGCTGTGCTCGCATATTGTATGCTCACAATGCTAAAGTTAGCTTTATAATAAATATGGTTTCGCATTATCATTATTATTCAGTATTATAGAAAGACAATGACCACTAGACTGAGAGACAAGTAATATCAATGTATAAATATTATGAATGTCGACATCGTATGAGATATCCAATGTGTACTTTAAATATTGATAAAATATTCTTTTCATATGTCATAACTTTTTCTACCCTGTGTTCTATTCTTAATCTAATAACGTTTCGTGTCTGGACTTCAACTGAACTTTTTTCGTATAATTCTACAAATCATGCATTTATTGTTTGAGTTCGAATAGGCTTATGAAATATCGTATGTTCAAGTTTTATAAATATAAGATTAGAATGTAGAAACCCATCAAGAAACACCAGCGTTAAAGAGAAGCCGTCAGGCGTGATAATCTCGCTAAGTAGGCCGCAATATTCCCACGAAGGCGCCGCTCTGGCGTACTTCGGAAATAACAAGCATCGCGGGAGAATATAACTACTACGGTGAAAACAAGTGAATTGTGAACAATTACACCCTGCATAGTGTTGCGAATTTTACGAACAATGGCATTTTCGAAATTATAACATGAATAGAAACTTGTAGGAACAGCAATTAGGACCCCCTAATGATGAAAATCATAAAAATTAATTGCACGAGCCAGACCACTATGGAAACGTTTGTTGTAATCTCTTCCTATTCCTATGCTTCATTGCTCACAACCGAGAGTACCGACCGGCTGGTCTGCCGGCAGCGGTAGTAGTCTATCTGCTGCAGGTCTGAAACTAGCTTTATTGCCTACGAAGGGAGTGTCACACCTTTGGTACACTGGCTTCTGCACATCTGAATGGTTAACTCAAATAGATTAACTGCCCATGAGAATAAAGCCAAATTAATGCTTTTCTCTCCCTGTACTCAACAGTTGCCACCTATTTTCTTTAACAATAATTTACCAGAGTGGGTGCCGCAAATAAGATATCTTGGACTGGCCCTGGATGAAAGGCTGAGTTTTAAATCCCATATTAAAGAAGCGGAGCGCAAGTTTAGGAGGGTTTTTGGCATAATCTATGTAATAACCAATTATGTTGGATCTTGATTCATTAAAAATAGTTTATTACTCATTCAGTTCCGGTCCAGAATATCATCGTTTGGAGCAGAGCCCCATGTTGTCATATTCACAACCTTAATATTGAATAATAAACTTAGGCGAATACTACGTGTTAGACGTAACGAAAACAATGTGCCTGTAATGAGTTGCAGTGAAATGAACTAGTCTTCACAAATGTTGCAATTTCAGGATGTTTACAACTATTCCTTACTTGAATTGTTTCGATTTGTGTTTTATAATCGTCCTGAAGTATTTCTTAAGTATTTCAGTCACCTTATTCCCCAACAAAATTACGAAATGAGACGTTCTGTTTTCAATCTCCCAACTGTGCGTATTGCCCAAATGTTTAACTTTCAGTGGCTACGCAGATGCATTATTCTACAGTGTACAGTACTACTTTGCCAAATACTTGTAATGCATTAAATGTATCTGTGTGTAATAAACCTATCACAGACAATATTTGGCCGTATGGTTCGAATTTGTCACTATGATTGAAATAAGAGTTTGGTCATCATCTCCAGCCTAAGCCTCCGATTATTTTTCTCTTTTATGGCGATTGTCAAGAATCGGGGCGGGGCTCAATGCAGCGGCTACGATTGGAGAGGTTAGGAAAACTCACAGATTTTAACAATATTGAATTAAAATAAAAAAAAACACCTATCTAAATCATCAAGTAGCGAGGGAAGCCAGGCGGGGAAGTGGAGAACAGGTAGGTTCGCCAGCAGCCACGGGGAACCGGGCTGGCAATGAAGACCTCGGCACATTGAGTAGCGATGTTCCGAAATAGCCGCAGGTGGGTGTTTTCCAGACGTAAAGTTGTTAGAATGGGAAACACGAAGGTTACACGGGATCCGGCAATAAGATTAACGTAGATCAAGCAACAAGATTAACGCATATTCAGCAAAAGACCAACATAGATCCAGCAATAGACTAACGTAGATCCAGCAAACTACTAACTGAGATCTAGCAAAAGACTTAACATAGATATAGCAAAACACTAACGTAGATTCAGTATAAAGGTTAACGTAGCAGAGAAAAAGCAGTTAGAATATTATCCTGGTTTAGTCCACAATCACGATATGTATTAAATAAATAACTTTAGTCAATATAGTGTTGATGTTATCTTCTTTAGTATGTGAAAGCTGACGAGCGTAGTGTGGATACATTTGACCCCTTTTGTTATTTTGCTCTATGGCACTGACATAACTCAAACAATACGGCTGAGGAAAGCTAATCTATCGCCCTGTATATTGTGCACTGGTAAGTTTAAGAAAACTGACGGTACTGCCTTGCCAGAGGGGAAACGGAAGCGCTCATCTATACAACATATCACAAAAATTGCCAGACAAATGAGCTCAGACAGACATTGCTACAGTATTTTTCCGACTCTGTGTGATCTTCCGTCAAACCAAGTTTTATTACCATTTCAAACACTCGACACCGTTGCTCTTCTCTAGACCACTAACGTTGCTGACTCAGCGGAACAAAAGACAATAATTAACGCACAGCAATCTCCTACAAGATTGGAAGCTTAGTGTTTTGACTTCCTCTGTCTGTACAAATGTTGGGACGGGCGTGAATGTTGACAGAGTCTGACAGGCGGGGGCTGCACAAATATATTCGTACAGGAAAGACTCTAAAATTAATGAATACTGACATTGATGACATTAAAGTAAAAATATTTCTTCTAGATGCTTGGTCATCCTATGACGGGCGAGGCCTTGTTCTGTGACAGAAGCATAATCACAATCTCTGCATTTGAACGGCTTCTCTCCTGAATGCTTACTAGCATAGTGAGTGTTTAGAATACGTTGATAAGCACAAGCATAATCACATTCACTACACTTGAACGGTTTCTCCTTAGAATGCTTGCTAACAAAATGTTCACTTAACGAGCTCTTTTTGACACACGCATAATGACATTCGCTACATTTGTAAGGTTTTATTCCTGAATGTTTGTTAGCGGAATGAAGGCGCAGGGCATACTTGGTAATACATGCATAATCACAAACACTACAATTGTACGGTTTCTTTTCTGAATGTCGCAAAACAAGGTGACTAGTGAGCCCATCTTTATAAGCACACGTGTAATCGCATTCAGTGCACTTGAAGGGCTTCTCTGCTGAATGTTTATGAGCAATATGGACGTGAAGGTTACTCTTTTTGGCACAGGCATAATCACATTTGCTGCACTTGTAAGGTTTTTCTTTCGAGTGTCTGTAGGCAACATGACTACTGAGACACCATTTTGTAACACCGGCGTAGTCACAGGTACGGCATTTCCATGGCTTCAATCGGGTGTGTCTCGTAGCAAAATGACGTACAACACGTGCCTTATACATAGTGGTGTACTCGCATATTTTACACTTGTAAGGTCGCTGTCCTGAATGCCTTAACTGAAAATGACTCTCCAGATCCTGGTCAGAAAATCCGACATACTCGCACAGACAACACTCGTAACGTTTCTCACTAAGGTTCTCACTAGTAGCAGTAACTGAAGGACTAAGATCAACAGGGAGCCTACGAGATGATGATGATGATGAGCCACACAGCTCGACTGAGGTCTCACGATCGACCAACAAAGTTGAGGTCGTAGCTGCCATATGGGTCTCACTTGAGGATCGTGCTGCAGATTTGTCGTCACCGTGAGGAGCTGCCATCTTTGCTGGGGACGGCGGCTCCTTCATTTCAGCTTTCTGCAGTCAAACACACATTCCCTTTAGTTACTGACTTGAACGTACACACAACATATTTTGCTCGGGATAAGAGACGTATCATCAAATGATTTAGTAAGCTACTGTAGGCCGAAACGCTTCACACAGTTTAAAAATAAATAGGGTTGCAGGCTGCCGGCTTGCGGTGAGTCTCGCACGAATAACGCTTATTTTGAGGTGTAAGTGGGTTAATTTTCAGGGGAAATGAGAAGCAAGGCTGAGAACGAAGTTCAATGCTATGCGAACAAAACTAAATGGAACAGAGGTCACTAAAAAAAAAAAAAAATTCACCACTGCTGAGGTGTGAAAGGACAGATGCATACGCAGAAAAAAGACACCCCCCGCGGATGCTCCAGGGACTGTTACCAGGCAGTGTTAATTTGATACGCCGGTTTTGTGTCCTGTTGTATCACTGCGGAATAAAGCCTATAAAATGAGGCAACGCAGCCTGGTTCATATAGAACTGAATGTTTCATTTATTAACAAACACTTTACTGAAACAGAACTACAGTTCCGGCTCACCATTGGTCACTGAAAATCTTGTTGATAGCGATCTGTTCATGAGAATTTGTAGTTCAAAACCCTGCGGTATTACAACAGCAAATAAAGAAATTAATTTAACTAAGGCACTGAAGCCTAATCGTTACCATTTACAGAGTGCGGAGGGGAGCAAGTCATTTAGTTCAGGCTTCCGTTCAAGTATACAAAAGAATTTTAATCTACGTTTGTATTTCTATAGAGGAGGTGTGGCACCTCAAGAGCTGAAATTGCCATCTAATATACTGCATGTACAGTCTTCGAACTGGATGTTACTGGTGACGTGGGGGCCGCGTAAACTTGTACGAGTCTTACAGCTCCCGCCACCATTGTCGGATGTCCCAAGTCTAGGAGTACGAGGGTACAATCTATGTGAGTTGAATCTTGTACAGCATCCTTCATATGCATGCCGGTATTAGGGAAGGAAGTATGGTCAATGCATGATATCACAGATCCCTAGTGGTCTTTTTTGACAACACGGGTACTCTAGTAGTTTCATAAAGCGTGGTTTGTTCTGTTACCTAAAGAAATGCCTTGAGAATAAGTACAGACTTTGATGCTCGCAAACAACAAGTACACAACCGGCGATAAAAAGGCTTTCTTCACTGATTAAAGAGCTACTTGTATGCAATTACTTTTGGTCAGTTAAAGTCGGCCTATTAATTTTCTACGTTGCGGATATTTTGAAGCTGAATATTATGATGCCAAAAAAAACGTCACTGACTGAAGTGTTACAAGGCTCCAGTTATTCTTTTTAGTACCTAGTTGAATAAAGTAAAAAAATGGAGAATTAACCCTTGGCATTGTACAACACAGACTCAGATATCAAGCAGCGCCACCAAAAGATCCAAATACACTAAAACTAGAGCTGCACTCCGCGAACGGCAACTTCCGCCAAGCAACGCAGTGCTAAAACAGGATGGGAGGCAGACAAACGGACTTACGGATCACCGAAACATTGAATTATCTGCTCCTCGTGACATTGCTAACAGTTCTCGTGTAGCTATACTGCTGTCAGACAGACAAACCGCGGCAACAACATAACCTCTTTGGCGGAGGTAATAAGTAGTCATTGCAGCCAAGTCTCACCAGCTCATGAGGCGTCCAGTCGCTTAGCTCTTCCTTCACCGCTGTGAACTCAGGCGCTTCCTGCTTGGTCGCCACACCTGCCAGTGAATAACACATTAAATATATATACCTTTTATGGGGACATGATAGGCAACTACTTACGGGGACATGATAGGCAACTACTTACGGGACATGATAGGCAACTAATTACGGGACATGATAGGCAACTGCTCATGGGGACTTGATAGGCAACTACTTATGGGACATGATAGGCACCTGCTTAGGGGGACATGATAGGCAACTACCTACGAGGATATGATAAGCAACTACTTACGGCGACATGATAGGCAACTACTTACGGGACATGATAGGCAAGTACTTAGGGGACATGATAGGCAACAACTTATGGGGACATGATAGGCAACAACTTATGGGGACACGATAGGCACCTATTTAGGGAATACGCTACAAACATGAGACACAGCTAGACACTACAGTTACATTAGGTACAAAGCGTGTCTAATATTATAATTTCATATTACATTGCATTGAGGTTTATAATGGCCACTTGAACGTTGCAATAGTACGCGAGACGTTGCAATAACGTTACTCGACTGAATTGCTGAAATGTTGCAGAGTCGGAATAAAATCTCGGACTCTGACTCCTGGGCTCGGCCATTTCCGAGTTCTGACTCCCTGGATAACAAAAATGTCTGACTCTTCAGCAAAATACCTCTTTTCCAAGGGCGCCTGCTCATTAACTTTTTGGATGAAGAGATCCAAAAATTTAGTAAAAAAAAATATTAAGGTAAAATCGCCCTGAACGCACATCACAACTAGTATTACCCAAATATACAGGATCTTGCTGCAAGTAAATGTCTACTTAGACCTAGTAGAAGGCACGGTTGCGATTGCTCACAATTGTCGGGGCTATGGCGTCACATTGACGGAATACCAGATAGACAATTGCTCTCAACCTTTGGGCCTGTGTCATCCCAATGACTACGAGCGGAAGAATTGCTGATGCTACGCATTCCCGAGCGTCAAGACCTTCCCTTGCAAGGGCTCGAACTCTCAGCGTCTCGATAATCAGCGAAGTCAGCCACCTTGCCACTGAGCGACTGGAGCACACGTGCATATTGCATATGCGGCCATAGTTAAGGGCCTCCTGCTTACTTTTCCCTCGGCCATGCTTGATGCAATGGACCCAATAGTTAAGGGGCCTCCTGCTTAACGCGCCCCAGGCCCCGCTTGGTGTAATAGAGGCCCTGGTAGCATAGGCAGAAGCGCGACTGCGCAGCAAACACTGTGGGAGTCTAATTCGTGTATACGTCAACTCTGCTAGGCAGAGCAGCGCGCGTGCCGTTTCGTTGCATAGTTAAATCGGGAGCGTGGGTACCGCAGCATAAATGTCGTGCGAGTGCCCAGTTGTCAGTGCAAAGGCATAGTGTGGCCTCGGCAGAACGTGTATCGGTAATTGTCTGTTCACGCGATTGCTACAATAGTGTCAAGTGTAACTGTGTTGGCTCATTGCGACTCTGACTGGTGTGATGGGAGGCTGTACTGTGCAATAGCTGTGATTTGTCTGTCGGTGCAGGCCATAGTGGGATATCAGTATCCTCAAAAACAACTCTGTTTCAATATTAATTTCTCTTCGGAGTGTACAAGTTCTCACAATGGAAAAATGTGCAATGCAAAATTTAATACCATCCTACTTCAAGTAGGCCCTACTCCTATTTCAATACCCATAAAGGTGCAAATAAATTCAGTTATTAACCCCTTCACTACGGTGACGATACTGTTGTCGTCATGACGACCGCACCGCCGCTCTCCGATGACGATACCCCTATCGTCACGGTTTATTTATTTCTTCCCTGCATATTCTCTATGCCGGAGCACACTGCTATACTCACTGATAGAGCATAAATATAATAAGAATACTTAATGTCGGATAGCGCATCGTATGGCGAAACCGCGCGGTCGTGCGGAAGGGGTTAACCAGGTCGCTTTTGGCTATCAGTATCGTTTGCTTTAATTTACTGTTAGGAACTTTTGAAACTCTGAGCAGCCTGTGCAGGGCTGTGAGGAGCAGAGAAGCTCTGAGCTGCAGATGAGCCCCACAGCGCGACTGAGGTCTTACAATCGCTCGGGTCAGCTGAGGCCGTCCCAGCCATTTGGGGCTCACCTGAGGGTTCTGCTGCACGTCGGTCGCCACCGTGAGGTGCCGGTACTGTCCCTTGGTGGGATGGTTCCCTTCTCACATCCTCCTGCAAGTAACCAGACAACAGTTGTAAAGTATACTTCTCATTTGACAGGAATGCTTCAAGCCACCGAAGACATTTCCCACGGATACATTAGAATTCAGTCGTCCATCATATGAAAAGCTTTGACATAATCCAAGTACTACAGTTTAACTATGGATCTATAGAACCCCAATGTACTAGATTTCGCATGCAACAGATACAATCCGCTAGTAAAAACTCAAAATTTTGCACACTCTTTTATATTGATAGACCCGTGCGTAACAAAATTCACAGAATGATCGATATGTTTGCTCTTTTCTCTGACTTACTGCTTCCACATTTTCCCGTTCACGCTTCCTAGCAGCTCATATTCCCTTCTGTAATCTTTCTGCTTCAAGTCCTTCTTGTCAGTGAGGCATAGTCACTTCCCATCTCTCCATTGGTAGCACGTCTTCGTCCTTGAGACTGTTGTAGTCTCGTTCTTCTTTCCCGTCCGGTATCCTCTTTCTTAATTAAACGTGCATCTTCCTAAGTAAAATCTCAAGTAAAACACTGCAATAAACTTGAATGCAACAGGATCCAATCAGCTCGTATGCAATGTGAGGGCACTGTATTCATGATACTGTCTTCCATACTTGAATATCTGCTTCAGTGAAGCGCTGAAATTTTGGCCACTAAAGTGAAATCTGCTCTTTCAGAAAAGACAGCAAGCTAAAAGAGATAATGGTCTACTGCCTGAAAAATAATTGGCTACTGCCTGTCGGTCACAAATTAAACAAATACATCAAGTGTTATATTAGGTTTCAGAAGTTCAAAACTTCAAAACTCCGTTTCCACAACAGAAATGATATTGCAGCGGAAGAAAGAAGGGGCACACAGTATGTAGATAGAAACGTGGAATGCATGCCCGAAGATGTCTCGCAACTTAAGGACTAACGGTCTTGAGAAAAGCTGTCGGAAAAATGAGGAAGAACAGAATGAACCATCGCAGTGAGAATATGTAAGTAGAAGGAAGCAAAGTGGGTACCAAAGAAAGACATTGAAAAGCAATAATAGCTTAAGCTAAAGTAACTGAAAGGGTGTCCTGGGGGTGAATTATTGGATTGTACTGGTTGTGACTGGTTGCAGGGTATTGCTGCTGCAAGCATTCTATAAAAGCTATTTCATCATCAACTAGTGAGCACTCTGAGAGTGCATATCTCCACCAAGCAAGCCAACAGTAATGGAAAATTCAAATTGGTTCTGAAACTATGATTCTATCTGTATAAGCATCAAAAGCGAATAATTAGTGCCTTATGATAGTATTAACAATACCTGTAATTTTAATGAAGATCCGTTCCTAACTTTTTTAGTTATACTGCTAACAAACATAAGTCAAACATACAAAAGAATCAGCAGATCTATGCAAAAATTTAATCACATCAGACAGTGCCTAGACATAAGTATTTGCACAACTCTATTTTTTATGTATTTTTAAAAATTCAGGGTCTGCTTTAGGATAATTATTACAGGAAGTTTATATAACCTATATATAATAGAATATTTAAACAGAACAGTCAAATGTGCATTTATAAGAAAAAGTTTAACACAAGTAAAAATGATGAGAGACAAAAGTATTAGACCAAAATAAATATGATGTTGAATCTTTGATATTTAATGGTATAATTTGCATTAATTAGTTTGGAAATTATTCTAGAACGTTCACGAAACGTGTCGAAACAAATGCAATGTAAACACACCGCAGCCGGCGCAATCATTACCTCTCTAGATCTCGTTGAAGTCGCGCACACTCTCACTACAATGCCCAAAGTTGAAGAAATCCCTGAAGATACTCGTAAATGGATAATTCAACTTCGTAATGAGGGATTAACTTATAAAGTAATAGCAGAACGTATCAATGTTCCCTTTTCAACGGTTGGAGCAATAATCCGCAAGCATCAAGTGACTGGGGCGGTCTCCAACCTGCCAAGAGCTGGAGCTCCGCGCAAGATCATGGGTCGTCCTCGGCGCTACATGCAACGTAAGGTGACTAATGACACCATGACAACTCGTGCTGAACTTCAGAGTGAACTGGCGTCTCAGGGACTGCATGTCAGCAAGAAAACCAAACTATTGTTAGAGAATTGAACCATACTGGTATTTATTCTTACACTCCTCGCAAAACTCCTCTTCTCACAGTAAAACATGTGAAGAGCCACTTAACATTTGCCAAAGACCACCTGGAGAAAGGAAATGAGTTTTGGGAAGGGGTTATATGGTCTGACGAAACTAAAATAGAACTTTTTGGCCAAAACGAAGCTCTGTATATATGGAGGAAACGTGGAACTGCCTATGACCCCAAGAACACCATCCCCACCGTGAAGCATAGAGGGGGCATCATCATGGTGTGGGGTTGCTTACTGCCCATGGTGTTGGGATCTTCATATCATTGATGGCAAGATGAATAGTTTCATATACAGGGAGATATTAGAGAAGAAGATGCTTCCAAATGCCAAAAAATTCTACGGACGGTGCAGGTGGACCTCCAACAAGACAACGACCCCTAGCATACTGCGAATTTAACGAAAGAATGGTTAAAAAAAAAGAAGAAAATAAATGTGCTTCCATGGCCTACCCAATCACCGGACCTTAATCCAATAGAAAATTTGTGGCGTCTTTTTAAATCTGGTGTCCACAAAGAGTGTCCCAAAAACCTTACTGAATTAAAGGTTATCTGTATGGAAGAATGGAAAAAATACCATCAAGTGAATGTGAAAAGTTAATTTCCAGCTATAACAATCGTCTCCATGCTGTTATGGCTAATAAAGGTCACGCTACCAAGTACTAATGTAATAATTTTTTTTTTGGTCAAATACTTTTGTCCCTCATTATTTTTGCTTGGGTTAAATTTTCTTGTTATAAGTGCACATTTGACTGTTCTGTTTAAATAGTCTATTACATATATGTGTTATATAAACTTCCAGTATTAATTATCCTAAAGCAGTCCCTTAATTTTTAAAAATACATAAAAAATAGAGTTGCACAAATACTTATGTCTAACAGCCCCTGTAAATTTCATAACGATCCATCCATTACTTTTCGAGTTACTAACAAGGATTAAATCAAACATAGCGATAAATAAGCAAACATATCATCCTCAAAATTTGATCATTTCCTTTTTATAATTTACCTAACAACTTATAAATTTCATGAAAATTGGTTCATAACTTTTCGAGTTACAGCTTTAAGAAAAAGTAAGCAGACATACAAAGAGACAGATGAATGAATTTTTACCAAAAGTAATTCATCTGTTACTGTTAAGATGCCTAACAATCCCTGCAAATTTCATAAAGTTCCGTTCACAACTTTTTGAGACATCTTGGTCACAGACCAATAGACAAACATATTAACAGACCCGACAAAAACATATCCTCCTCAGCGGAGGTTAATTAGCAAAATCTAATAATACATCACACTTGAGTGCGCCATATGAGCCGCCAAGTCTTACCACCAGGTAGTTGGGCGTCCAGTCGCTGGGCTCTTCCTTCACCGCTACGAACTCAGTAGCAGGCAACTCCTGCTTGATCTCTCGACCTTCCATTGTAGCGAGAGGCGCGGAGGCAGCGCCGGCACCTGAACTCGTACTGACACACAAGAGGCGAAATGCAACGGTCAAATGTAATTACTATGGCTGTGGAGCTCAATGGTGGCGGTCGTACTCGAAGCAGTAGTAAGATAACCTTGCTAGGCTCGGCCAATATTGTTGAGCTCGGCATTCCGGCCGGAAGGTCTCAAGGTGGTAAAGAACTCGCAAGATTTCTCTAAATCTCGGGTTAGGCCAGCGCGCTACTGCTGGCAGAAAAAAAAATACTGAATAAGGAGGAAGAAACCCTACCCAACCTCCCTACGAACCTTTCCTACATGAATTGTAGCCAGATGTAACACTGCTTACGGAAAGTCCCTCAGGAAACCAGTATTGGCTCCTGAATATAGGTTGCGCTGTGCAGCTAAGATCGGATAGAGCGCTCAGGAGATACTCGCTGCCCTGTTTGATTAGATATTTGACTCCCCTTTGGGACATACAATGGACGTGCAATCATCCTGTTTCGTGAACAGCTGAACTCTTTCGTGAGTTTAATGATCATTTTTGTGAGACTAAAGTAGCCTGAGGATGCTTCTAACTGGTTGTCTTGGAGGATTGTTCCTTCGTCTTTGCAATGGCAGCCGCCCGTGACTATCGTCTGACGGACCGACTTGTCAGCTGCGTATGCCAACCAAACTTCAGTGCTCTAGAGCCAACACCGAATGTGGCGCACCTCTGTGTTTCGCAAAGTATCAAACAATGAGCATAATACCTACTCGCATTTCACAATTTCTGCTACAAGGTCTGAGGAAGAAACACACAAATGAATATCAGGCCAAACATATTTCCGAGGAGGGTGGAGTGAAACCCATCAGCTCAGTCGGAGCAGCGTTCAGTGATCTGCTAAGGCATAAATTTCACCACCGAGAGCCATAGTAACGAGCATTGATTTGCAAGCGTTTGACACAGCCGGGGACAGATTGCTGAGGGAATCTTCAATTGGCCGCTTCATGCTCCAGTTGGGTTTTACAGCTAATGAGAGCTCCGCCGTGTTCAAATTTGTAATAATAATATCCAAAGAAAATAAAAAGACCAACGTCGCTTTATTTCTGTTGATCTAATTATTGATCAGTCCTATTCTGTTACGCTTGGAGGAATTTTTTTTCCGGGGCTGCATCGCTTCGGAAAGCGAAATTATCGAAGTAGCAGAATTTCACCATAGTCCTCCAGCCACACCGCCAACGCTATAGGGAGGAAAGCCTTAAAAAAAAAGACTTGAAAGAAAACAGCCCCGGGAAAATAATTGTGCCAGTAGAATAAAAAAATAAATAAATAAATAAAAAAAAAGGAAACATGCTCCCCTAGAAGAAAGATGCCTATACTTTAATATTCCGTGTGTTCCTAAATTCTTTCTACAAAATGCAACTAAAGGTTCCTTACGATAAAATAACCATATTTTACTGTATCGATACATATCTGAAAATATCTACTTTGAAAGGTACGTGAAGTTAAAGTTAAGCCTAGCCCAGAATAGCGAATGTTGTAGGGTAAGTGAACAATCACTGTCAGACTATGTTTATTTAACGGAAAACAGGAGTTCATATGTTACATAAATTGTTCAAAATTCTTCCCATCAGTAGCAATGCATGCGCGAAGGCGCCGACGTAGTGATTGATGAACCCGTTCAAAGATGCCTAGAGTTTCACGAATCCTCTCACCGCCGTCAACAATCCTACCAATCAGTTAACTCTTCTTCGAACAGTAGTTGGTTCATTGCCGTCTGAAATTAGGTACGGTGCAGATTAGAGTGTTCAATGTCAACAAATGACCAGTGCGCATCTTTACCTTAGCTGTAAAGTGCAGTAGTCCGCCGATTAAGTGAATCGCGCTACTGAACTTAAGTCAACGTACCTTTAAAAGTAGATCTTTTCGGATATGCATCGATAGAGTAAAATATGATTATTTTATTGTAAGGAACCTATAGTTTCATTTTGTGGAAAGAATTTAGGAACACCCGGTATAGTGAACAACTATTTTCCAGCACATTATCTAGAGCTACGATGAAATAAATTACATTAATGTTCAGTTTCTCATGTATTTGGGTATGAAGTTTAGGTCGGGTAAGGTAACATTAGTTATTGTTTATTAATGTTAGGTTAGACCAGGTAAGGTTTAGATATATTAGGCTTAGCTTGAGTAGGTCAACTTGGTACAATAATTCAGTTTACTTTAAAATTTTACTGCAATCTAAAAATATATGGAGCAATGCGATGGGTCACGAAAACTGCAATCTAAAAACATATGGGGCAATGCGATGGGTCACGAAAACTGCAATCTAAAAACATATGGGGCAATGCGATGGGTCACGAAAACTGCAATCTAAAAACATATGGGGCAATGCGATGGGTCACGAAAAAGTAAAAACATGTCCTCGATATAACGCGTATAAAACACCGAGTTGAATTCTGCTGAAGTCTGAATCATTATTACTAGCGAGTCCGCGCTGTCATAAAATGACAGCGAAGAATTTGTGCTGATCCTGCTTCAGTAACTATGCTTTCCTTCATACAATAGCCAGCTTTAAAGATAATCCAGATGAGGGTTCACGGCATCCTAATTAGTGAGCATCGACACTCTTATTTTCTTTTTCTGACATGAAAATAATTTATTACTAATGCAGGCAGTTTAGCAACACTAAAAATGACTGCGATTTGGTATCATAAATACCCTAATATGTCATATCTCCGATAGTTTATTTGTTATTGACGGATGTTTCGTCGACAATTGCATCAAAGTTGGAAAAATAGCTGATGCAACGAAATCATCTGTGGGAAGAAACTACGAATCAAGATTCATGAGAGAGCCAATGGAAGTTTCAGATATCTTCAATGCTGAAATTTCAACTTCGGCAATGAAAGAAGTGCATTTAGACTTGAGGCTGCCCGACACTTTGCATAGATTCGATGTATGGAGAAAGTAATACTCGTACGAATCAGACTAAGCTTTTGATATTCACTGTTTGAATTATTTCAACTGCTCCTGATTAGACAAATATCAGCGGCATGAATTTTACTTTAGCAATTGCCTCCGTGATTAAGAGCGTATCAAAGATACCCACCTTGGGCGACTATGTAGCTACTACATTGTCAATTCCATCAAAATTTTGGGTTCGAAAGACGTGCAGGCGGGAATTAAATATCTTGTGAAGCAATGCTTTTTTGGCCCGTACTAGATATCGCACTCAATAACTACGGAAAACCCGAAAACGAAAAAATTATTTGCTGCCAAGAAATCCTCGTGGTGTTTACCGGACTGCTGATCGCTGAAGAATATCTTTCTCTTTGCTTTGGTGATTATGTACCTAGTCAGTGAGAGCATTAGCAGTTCAAGTTAAGATGAAGCAATCCTCAAAGAAAGTATAACTCACGACGCAAGAGATTACTTTGATAAGCTGAATGTATCCGCATTAAGTGGACTTCAACGAAGGCAAAGAGAGAACTACATTCAGATATACGTTTGCCATCATCTTCAACCTGGCCTACTTTCTACCTGTCAGGTTTCTGTGGAACTTGAGATGACGACCAGAGCCTCTAACCTAGGCTGATTTCCACATATCAGTTTTGTTAAAGCGTACAGAAAATGGATAAATAAACCGACAAAAAGATAAATACACATCGGTCTTTAATATATTGTAGATATTTCGGTTTAAGCACTGTAACTGGACAGTTGTTAAGCCATATTCTTTCGTAAAACACATAAACATTTGCAAAAATGGGACCCAAAGGAAGTCCCATGACGAGTGCGTCTAATTTTTGAACAGTTTGTCGTTGAACGCACAGAAAAAGGAACAGAATGCTCTAAAAGGTTTTAAAGGGATCGTGTCACGCTTTAGAATAAGTTTGTATTATCAACAATTCAATTGTTTCGTTCAATCGGTTCTTTCTTCTACAATTCCAGATGTTGATAATGGCCTTGAAGGCTGAAACGTTCAAATTTTCTAGATGCGAACTTGTAAATACTTGATTTCTTGTAAATATCAATCATGTTTTCTTTGCGAGTTTACACCCTTGATATTATCTCCTCACTAAGAAGCTTCAATGGGAATAATTTTGAAAGCGTTAATTATCTTCGGTGATCCACACCTGGGATGGTCATTAACACTGCTAGTTTCATCATAACGTTTTCCAAATTTTGGCATTGCTGATTATTAGCATCTGAAATGCCTGACAACCTCTGATTGGCTCAAGTCAACCTAACGGCTTGTACCAAAAAAACAGACTTGGAGCAGCTTTCCCCCCTTCAAAAATCACTCAAGTATAACTTGCGTAATTCATCATTACCATTGCTTTGTAGAAACGATTGGCTAACATCAGAAACAAAAGAACATGATGATCTCCTTTACAAAAAAAAATTACCTACTGGCACAGATATATAGGTTTCTATAGCTAGATGATGAGCTTAGTTACACCTCAGCACTCGTACAACACCGGGGGAGCGTGCAATATCCCCAGACATAAACAAAGTGTTGTCCACTGCGGTGCATGTACAAAAAAAATTTTGAAAACGGCAAAAAGTAAGAGAAATAAAGAACCAAGATATCTGCAAACTCGAACTGTCAGTTGTACTCCATTCCATTGAAGAAAAGATGAGGAAAAAGAGTAAGGTTTATTAAATTAAGTCTCCTTACAGACAAACAATATTGCACATTAGGAAAAAATAATGCCAACTAAGTCTGTGGTATCAAGCTTTAGAGTAAATGCATAATTAAGCTTCAGATATACACAAATATATATAAACGGTCATCACCTATCGAGCGATCCATGCAGTGATCAGTCTCAATACTAATACAACAACGTCACAATGGTATTCTACCACAAATTTTATTAGCCGAGTAGACAGAGGAGGATAGATTATCACACCTATGTGTTCCACTAGTCTACACAGCATCTGCTTAGAGAAGTTGATCCAAAATACTATGGGTAAAGAGGTGCCCTGCCTGTGGCTGCTCTATAATAAGCAAAACAACGGATGCTACAGTAGATGTATGCTAAAATAATATGCACCTTGAGACTGCTCCTCTTGTGTCCTAACCATGACACATTTGGGTTGCGTGGCTATCCAAGCAATACTGAAACCCACGTCAAATATTCTACTTCCGTAGTACTGTATTTCAGTAAGTCAAAAATGTACAGAGAAACAGATAATCACCCACTGATCATTTTGGTGCAGGATACTCGAAACACAAGCCGCTAAGGTCGATTTGCTGCGGCACTTCTCCCGCGCTGACGACTCTACTACTCCGCCGGCACCCACAGAAGCTGCAATTGTTATTGAACTGAATAGTTTGAATCATAGGCTCTACAACAAAAGTGTTTCAACACAGGAATATAGAAGGGGTACATGGTACGTTTACAGAAACGTGGAAACTATGCGCGAGGGTGCTCTCCACATGATTAAACCCACGGGAATAGCAAGAAAGACTGGGAAGAATAAAATAAGGCATCGTCAGTAGGATTTTGAAGGAACAAAGCAGAACGAGCACGAAGAAAAACGTACCGAAGGCTTAGCTAGGGCTAAGGTCTCCCTGGGGTCGCTGCTCCCCATAACACATGATGGACAAACCCAATGAACGTACCCCTATGGCCACTGCCGCCTTCTATGCTTTCTATATTACAAGTTTCAACTTAGTAAACGCCTAGATACGATAATGAGCATTGTATTATTATTATTATTATCTTGATGGTTATGAGGATTGTATATGTCTAGCAGTACACACGCGCAGATGAACCAAAATAACTTCAGTATCTTTATTCGTATCCCTTAATTACATTTTCTAAACTGCTTTAATATTAGTTGACACTGTGGGATAAAAAATGCTTTATCTTGAGGAATACTATTCTGTGCTCCATGGGTATACAATATACATGGGTAGATAAATCAAAAGTTTCATGCCCTGTCCCGCCATGCAATTTCAATGTTAGTTCAAATTCAAGTTCAACAAGCACAAGCTCTTCCAACAAAGCAACTAACGTTCTGACAGCGCACTGAACTCTCTATAAGAACAGACCATGACGTTCGATTATTCAATAATATATTTGCATACTCGCCACCTATGACGGGAGGAAGAATTAAGCAGCGATTGGCCAAAACATGAGATCATAACCAAGATTTTC
>LQNS02278129.1:11371984-11387561 GCA_001587735.2 Parhyale hawaiensis
CCAAAAGAGGTCTCATCCGCCTTTAGAGTGGCATTTCCTCCAACTCAGGGGCTACCCGGAGCCCCAAACCCACAGCCGGCTCATACAAACAAAGAGACGTCCGGTGGCCGGACAATGGGGGCGGCCTGATAACGCGCAGGCCACGCTGTTACAGATCTGCTGCTACGACGAAACAATCATTAATGTAGTGGTAATAAAGAATGAGCTCAAGATGTTGGTTGTTGTCCACAACCATTCGTCATGACAATGACACCGATTGCCCAACATGGGAATGGCAACCCTAAGGCAGAGCACCCTAGCAACTAAACTTCACGAAACACATAGCAACTAGAGACTGACACGGTCTCTGTTCCATTAGCACCCAACAGGAAGGCAATAAATGGCACTCAACCGCATAAGCTACTAACCCGAGTACATCCGTCCAGCAGTTCCCTAGTACTGTATTTGTAGGTTTTTGCAGCGAAACTCTAAAGATTTCGAAAAAGTATTATTTGCTTAAGGGGTAAAGGTCTCACCTGCTCATCAGACGTCCAGTCGCCGGGTTCTTCCTTCACCGCTACAAACTCAGTCGCACGCAATTCCTGTTTAATCTGAAGATCTTCCATTGCCACGGGAGTAGCAGAAACTTCGCTGGCACCTGAAATTTGCAGTAAAAAATAAGATGTCAGAGGACACTCTCCTGTGACCGTACGCTAAACAATATGGAGTTCACTTTCACATAATAGACTGGCGTGCTCAGAGTACAACTAGAATACATTGACAAGGTAACAGCGCAACACTGACGCTCCCACCTTCTCCACAGACAAAACTGTGGAGACAGCAGGACACTCGTCTAAATAGTTCACTCCGCTACTGTAACGGCAAAATCCCTCGTTGGCGCAGTGCATACCATAAGTGAACACATCAGACAAAAATATAATAAACAGCTCATCAGGCTGCCTCCAAAAAAGCATACGTATCAAAAGCAAGATAGGAGCACTAACAATTCATATGAAACTAAGCACATACAACTGCACAATACTATACTACCAAATAAACACACCTTGTAGCTGTTTCGTGCGCCTCTCCTTGTTGGGAAACTGATGCTGTTAATGGAACGATACGCTTTGTGCAAATCGCTCAGAGTTAATTACCATTGTTCGCAACAGTTATCTATTATATCCTATCAGTACCTTAAATGAACAGGAATGTTTTTTTCATAATTCAACAGCGCAAATCATGTCCTGAAAGAAGAATACTTTCAGTTGTTATAGTACTTTACTAAAATGAAGAATACGGAAATGAATTTGCATCATGCAACGCATTGCACATAATTAGTTCTACGCATTTGTGAACCTTCCTCACTATTTATGGTTGTGTCCATTTTCATTTTTCAGCCTGAAGTTGACGCACATCAATCGAAACCTTTCACACTGAAAATTTTCAGCATTGTACGTTAACTTATTTCTATTGACCCGATTCCGAAATGGCAGAATTCAAATAGGATAAAAATTCAAGATCGTAACATCGAAATATAATCCCCGATACTGGTGTTTTATTTCAGGAAACTGCGCATTATTCGCTTTTTAACGTTACGATTCATTTGAAAGACAAAGCCCGGGCTGATCAACACCTGACCGGAGACACCACACGCGGTGCTGCCATGTCGCTAGGTTAGGTCAGACACATAATCCTTCTGAATCCGACCTATGCTTAACTAACCTATCCTACATTCTTACCTTAACCTGGCAGGCAGGGATACAGCGCGCAATAGCGTTACGTCGGAACCTTGAGCTTGTTTTTTCCAATACAACGGCGGTTAAACTAAAGAGGAAACAAGGACCACACAATGGGTCTCAAAGCGCATGAAAACGGAGGGCAGCGAAGTACGCAGAAGGAAATGTCGCGAAGGCCCAGGGGGGCTAAAGTAATCTACAGGGTCCTTTGAGGAGCTACTGCCCCCCCCCCCCTCACATAGGTAGGATGCACGAACTTGATTAAGTTAACCATACGGCCCATCCTTTGATCCCTGAGGGCAGGGTACCAACACTTCCAGGCCTTATGTGAGTCCAATGAACGCGTTTGCTCAGCTACTCGTCCGAGGTCTTATTATGTTTCTAAACACGAAGGAGTGACTGACGAGTGAGGCACTAATAAAGTAGCAAACATCTGTTTTAAAGTTTCGGATATATCTTCTACTTTCAAACGATTCTTTTAAAAAAAAGTTGTCGCACGTCTGTTGTTCAAAGGGAAAAGCAAAGCATTCGGTTGGCTAACTTGAAGGTCAAGTCAACTTGACTGCACACAACTGAACTGGGAAACCCACACGTAGTGGCTCGCCCTGCCAGAGTGTTCGGCTGCAATTAACCACAGATCGGCAATTTGTATGGCACCGCCGACAGAGCTTGCATCATGCTGACTAAGCGCGTAATGCACAACAAAAGTTAGCTCCTCTGGCTGGCAGACGCGAACCAGCGACCTTCAGTGCCATTGGTTATCAGCATTCCCAAGCCTGCAGCTACAGCATGGTGCCACTACAGGATGCAATGGGTTAATGTTGGCCTCCGTGGGAGTCACTGCTGAAGTGAGCACTCAGTTGACGATAAAACTTTTATAGCTGCCATCTATTTAAACCATTTCTTGTAGGAAGGCCACTGAGATAACTTTTGCATCGCCAAGGTTTGCAAAAGTATGGTGATAATCCTCAAGGGATTTGAGCTACATCGTAGATTACTGTAAACAAAAGAAGTGCTCTGTATAACGTACTAATGGTGAAAACTTCTCTTAGCCCAATGATTCTAAGTCGCACTGCGCCGATAGTTGAATAAGTGTTTCTGCCGGAACTTCTGTAGTTGGCGCTAGTTTAGGCAAAACATCTAGGGACAATGAGGAAAAGCGAAGGAGATAGAAGAGACAGTCTCGTGCGGACGGATTCTTCCCTGGTCATTCACACACGAGAGAAGCCGTCTGAGAAGGTGGGAGCTCCTTGGAATAAATTGAGAAACTCGATCAGCGTCCCTCACGGAAAGCAGAAGGGAAAGCATTGAGAACTTACTTGACCTCACAAACTAACCTTGTAAGCAGCTACAGCGGCTAGATGTAACACCCTTTGCACAAACCTCACTTGCGAAATCCTAGGTGGCTTGGGGCCTAATATACACTTAAAACTAGAGCACTCTGAGAACGCATGCCTCCGCTAAGCAGGGGAACGGTAAAAAAAAAATTTGAACTGGCTCTGAGACTATGATTTTCCCAGTATCAATGCCAAAATTTTATCATATGTGCCTTTTGATTGTATCAACATTTTCTGCAATTTTCATGAAGATCCATTCAAAACATTTTGAGTTATACTGTTAACGAGCATTATGACAAACAAAGTCAAGCACAGAAACGAACCGAGCGATCTGCAACAAAATTGAATCATTTGTGTGTTTTACCAACACTAACGACCGTAAAGTTCATATTATTATTATTAACACTTCACGCTTGAGCTCCCACGGACAGGTAATACAACCCAAATGAAGCATCTTGCAACACCGGGAAGCCCAAAACGCTGCTAAAGGAAATCCAGCAAAAAACCATCAACAGCTGACTCAAACGCCTGCAGGCCAATACGACCAAAAGCCGATACCGGCAACAAATTCCAAACCAGGGCACGAAGCACCGACAGAACTGATTAGTTTGACATTTGACAGCCTCCAAAGTGAAAGAGTGCGCTCCGCACGCAGCACGAGTCTCTCTCCCAAAAACCTTGAGAGCAGGGAGAGAAGAATACAACCAATGCCTCTCATTATTGTACACCTTATAAAACATGTATAGCTCTGCTACTCTTCTCCTGTGGGACAGGTTCACTAGATCAATATCAGCGCACAACCTGCTGGCTGAACTAAGAAGTCGATCCAACAGACCCAAGTGAGTGTCAGCAGCTGAAGCCCAGACTGGTGAGCAATACTCCAACACAGGCAGCAAAAACACAAAAAAAACATCTGTGGACAACCTGACTATCACCAAACACAGAATTCACCTTACGCAGGAGCCCAATCTTAGTGGAAGCACGTGACACCAACTTCCTAATATGCGGCTCAAAAGTAAGCTTCTCATCACAGACACACCAAGAATCTCCAAGGAGCTAGACTCCTGAAGTAAAGTGTCATCAATCTCCAGTTGGGGATGCTGCGGTATAAGTGTTCGAGAGACCGACTGATAATCATCGACTTGGTCTTATTGGCATTCAGCTTCATACTCCAGAGATTGTTTAAAAACTTTCTGAGTTATTGTGTTAACAAGCATAAAATGAAAAACAGCAAAAAAAACAAACAAACGAACAGAGATCAACATAAAATTTTGGTCATTTACTCTTCGTTATAAACCTAGCATCTCGTGTAAATATAAAAAATCTGTCAATAACTTTTGAGTTATGACATGAAAGAAAAATGAGGCAAACAAGTGGATGAACAGATATGTACCGAAAGGTAATCATCTGTTTTTCCTAACAATCTTTGTAAATTCCATCACTACATAAGAGGTCAGGAGGCTGCAAGATAACTGGCTAACATTTATTGATTCCTTCAAGAGAACAGCAAAATATCACAAACTTTTTACATTATCCAGAAGTTTTGGCCCCAGACAATAGACAAAATACATGTTGAGGTGATAATTATTTTATTGGAAAGCTTCAGCCTTCGTTTCCACAAAAACAGCAATCTTCCTTAAGAAGAAATAAGGGGCATGTAGTATGTTGATGGACACGTGGAACCCATGCACGAGAGTGTTACTACACAGAATCAATGTGCAATGAACAGCAAATCAGGAACGGCGAGGAAGAGTGGAAAAAAGGATCAACAAGAGCATGAAAAATCGAGAGGAAACAAGTGCGCTCGAAAGATTTACGTTCCGAATGCCTAGCTAATGGTTTAGGTAAGCATCTTAAATTGAAGTAATCACGGATTTAACATATTTGCAGTAACACACAATTACCCTCCAAGGTGCTCAACAGAATTAAGAATGCCCATAACATCAAGTAAGGCAAAACACCACCATAATTATAAATACTGCTGACCAGTGACGCTTTTCTGGCAAAACTAAAGAGCAAGCTACAAGAAGCAGCAACAGTATCACCAACTCATCAGGGGTCCAGTCAATGGGCTCTTCCCTAACAAATATGCAGTGATCATCAGTCAGTTCCTGCTTGGTCAAGTGATCTTCCATTGGAACCAAAGGAAGAGAGGCAGCATCGTCACTTGAAGCTGGCAATACAAACATGAAAGACTTACTTGAATATCAATTAGATAGTTTCATTCATTGACTATAGAAGCAAGGGATATAATTTTGTTTTGATAAGTAATGTAGTAGCGGGGGAGCTCGCCACACGTTTTCGTAGTTAGCTCAACCAATAGTTCTACATAACTTATTATCCCTGGCTGGCTCAAGTTCAGTAGGTTTACGTTCGGAGGAGGTCAGAATAAAACACGAAATCTTATTTGTTCTACGCGTCTCAAAACAAAGTACTAGTTTTCTTGACACTTCAGCATACCGCGAATCAAAGTAGAGAAACAGTCAATTACCTTTACTCTGGCAGCTCAAGAAATGTGCCAGTAAAGCAAGGAAACTACCAAAACAACACAACGCGGTATGTTGTACAAGACCTTGAAATAACTGTACGACTCCATACTCTAGCAGATGCAACTGTCAAATACACCAAAGATTACGAAAGGGCATCATGTTTGGAATGGTCTTGATGGCTCTGTCTTTGCTGGTGCTGGTATTGGCAGCTTTAAACGATCTGTACACAGAGCTATTCTGTGATCTCGGATCTTCTTTTTTTTTTCATCTTCTTCTTCATTCTTTTGTTTTCTCCACCCGCTGGGTTAGTTGCGTGGGGGTTTGTTAACCTCATGGAGTTTCTCCGTTCCTACGTCGCCAGCCTGGTGTGATTTAATAATAATCAGGAGAAACACTAAACTAGAGCCGCCATAATCGGCTGGTAAAGAAACGTGTAGGGAACAAAATTGGCTCGAAGTTACAACATAATTCACAAAGGTATCACAGAAATTGAAGCGTCAGAACCATTACACTTTTCCATACCTTACACTAGCATTGAAGAAAGGATATGCTTTTACCTACATGGTAACTTGTATCACTCGGTGCGCCCAACCGTCATTACACGTCTTCAGCGCTACATAACCCATAACTTACGACATCCTTGATAAGGTTGCAACCACAAAAAAAAAGCATTATCGCAATAAGGTGGCACTTATTCTGAATTTTCAAGCGGCACCACCAGTACAGCCCTACCAACGTATGCACTGTAGCTGCAGTTAAACTTATTGGTGCGATGCCATTATAGCCACTGGGCTCGTTCCCTCCCAGCTGCGGGAGAAAGAGAAAACGACCGATTAAAATTGACANTATAAGTTAAATATACATAACTTTTTTCTTATCCTTCGGATCATAATAAATTCTTAGCATATTATTAGGTATCCCAATACCTCTTTTGTGTTAAAATTTCAGCGTTGAACCTTTTACAATTTTTGAGATATGAATTTTTTTATTTTTGTCCCTTAATTATGCTCGCAACTGTAGTTTTCAATGTATTTCCGTGAGAGTCACATAATAATTCTTAATGCAGAATACAACCTCATGTGTCCACTATTTCTAAGTAAGATAGAATTTTGAAGTATAGTAGTTATTTAAGTATAGCTGAAATGTTAGTAAAGATTCCGCCTATGAGCCTGACGCAGTTATATGGCTCCCAGCCTCCTGTCTAACCAAACCTAACCCATCCCAATTTTTCCAACAAAACTACACGTTGTATGAACGCAAGCGCAGAACGTGACCACCTCACACAAACCAAGCGATGAAACTCACTCTGTGTGTAAGGTAGAATAAAGGAGTTGCTGGTTATCATCACAATATCGCCACTAACTCAAAGCAATCAACTTCGAATAGGAAACTTGGCTAAAAGTGACCGATTGGGCCAGTCATGACAGTCTGTGTCCCTATCAGGGTAGTGGAATTGAATGGTCTAAGTCCGACTCCAGCTTCTGTGTCGTGCTGGTTTCTAAATTCGACTCCGACTCGCTTGCCCAACAGAGCAGGCATATATTGACGAATTCGATTGTTGGTTCAAATAGGTTTCCGACTTCTCGCACTAATAATTTGGCAACTTCGACTCTAAAGCCGGAGTCCTTATTTTATGCAGGTAAATTAAGTAAGAAATGGATTGGCAAGTTTTCTTTGAGTTGTGTCAAGAGTTGTTACGGATCTGCTGCTACGACGAAACAATCATTAATTTAGTGGTAATAAAGAATGCGCTCAAGATGTTGGTTGTTGTCCACAACCATTCGTCATGGCAATGACACCAATTGCCCAACATGGGAATGGCTACCCTAAGGCAGAGTATCAGATTAGATTAGATAGGCGGCAGTAGACGAACCAAAAGGCCCATTCCCAAAAAGACACCGGGATTTACACCCCGATCCTCTATGAGCTATTGTCATAGCAACTTGACTTCAGAAAACACATAGCAACTCGAGACTGACACGGTCTCTGTTCCATTAGCACCCAATAGGAAGCCAATAAATGGCACTCAACCGCATAAGCTACTAACCCGAGTACATCCGTCCAGCAGTTCCCTAGTATTTGTAGGTTTTTGTAGCCAAACTCTAAAAATTTCGAAAAAGTATTATTTGCTTAAGGGGTAAAGGTCTTACCATCTCATCAGACGTCCAGTCGCCGGGTTCTTCCTTCACAGCTACAAACTCTGTCGCACGCAATTCCGGTTTAATCTGAAGATCTTCCATTGCCACGGGAGTAGCAGAAACTTCGCTGGCACCTGAAATTTGCAGTAAGAAATAAGATTAGATTAGATAAGCGGCAGTAGACGAACCAATAGGCCCATTCCCAAAGAGACACCGGAACATACGCCCCGGCACTCTATGAGCTATTGCCATTATGTCAGAGGACACTCTCCTGTGACCCTACGCTAAACAATATGGAGTTCACTTTTACATAATAGACTGGCGTGCTCAGAGTACAACATGAATACATTGACAAGATTACAGCGCAACACTGACGCTCCCAACTTCTCGAGATTATAAAAGACAAAACTGTGGAGACAGCAGGACACTCATCTAAATTGTTCACTCCGCTACTGTAACGGCAAAAGCCCTCGTTGGTTGTGAGAATTTTATGCATTTCTCCTTTCTTGAATTATATATTCCTAGCTGAAATGTTGTTCTTATTGATCATTATCAGCACTACACTCTGTAAATTTGGTGATATCCTTATTTTCTCACAACAGTGATGGAATATTTCATATCAAACAATCAAATGTTTCCTAATTTGTTGTATTTTGCATCCCACACAAAGTTGAATAACCAAACTCTTCATATCACTCATACCGTACATATTCATAATCGGCTCACTGGCGCCGTGCATACCATAAGTGAACACATCAGACAAAAATATAATAAATAGCTCACCAGGCTGCCCCAAAAACAAGCATATGTATCAAGAGCAAGATAGGAACACTAACAATTCATATGAAACTAAGCACATACAACTGCACAATACTATACTACCAAATAAGCACACCTTGTAGCTGTTTTGTGCGCCTCTCCTTGTTGGGAAACTGATGCTCTTAATGGAACGATACGCTTTATGCAAATCGCTCAGAGTTAATTACCATTGTGCACAACAGTTATATATTATATCCTATCAGCACCTAAAATGAACAGGAATGTTTTTTCATTATTCAACAGTGCAAATCATGTCCTGAAAGAAGAATATTTTCAGTTGTTATAGTACTTTAATAAAATGAAAAGTACAGAAATGAATTTGCATCATGCAACGCATTGCACATAATTAGCTCTACGCATTTGTGAACCTTCCTCACTGTTTATGGTTGTGTCCATTTTCATTTTTCAGCCTGAAGTTGACGCACGTCAATCGAAACATTTCATATTGAAAATTTTGAGTATTGTACGTTAACTTATTTCTATTAACCCGATTCCGAAATGGCAGAATTCAGATAGGATAAAAACTTAAGATCGTAACATCGAAATATAATCCCCGATACCGGTGTTTTATTTCAGGAAACTGCGCATTATTCGCTTTTTAACGTTACAATTCGAAAGACAAGGCCCAGGCTGATTAACACCTGACCGGAGACACACACCACATGTGGTGCTGCCATGTCGCTAGGTTAGGTCAGACACCTAATCCTTCTGAATCCGACCCATGCCTAACTAACCTATCCTAACATTCTTACCTAAATCTGGCAGGGATACAGCGCGCAATAGCATTACGTCGGAATTTTGAGCTGTTTTCCAAGACAACGGCGGCTAAACTATAGAGGAAACAAGGACTACACAATGTGTCTAAAAGTGCATGAAAACGGAAGGCAGCAAAGTACGCAGAAGGAAATGTCGCGAAGGCCCAGGGAGGCTAAAGTACTCTACAGGGTTCTTTGAGGAGCTCCCCCCTCCCCTCACATAGGTAGGATGCACGAACTTGATTAAGTTAACCATATGGCCCATCCTTTCGTCCCTGAGGCCGAGGGCAGGGTACCCACACTTCTAGGCCAGATGTGAGTCCAATGAACGCGTTTGCTTAGCTACTCATCCGAGGTCTTATTATGTTTCTAAATACGAATGAGTGACTGACGAGTGAGGCACTAATAAAGTAGTAAACGTCTGTTTTCAAGTTTCGGATATATCTTCTACTTCTAAACGATTCTTTCGAAAAAAAAGTTGTCGCACTTCTGCTGTTCAAAGGGAAAAGCAAAGCATTCGGTTGGCTAACTTGAAGGTCAAGTCAGCTTGACTGCACACAACGAAACTGGGAAACCCACACGTAGTGGCTCGCCCTGCAAGAGTGTTCGGCTGCAATTAACCACAGATCGGCAATTTGTATGGCACCGCCGACAGAGCTTGCATCATGCTGACTAAGCGCGTAAAGCGCAACAAAAGTTAGCTCCTCTGGGTGGCAGACGCGAACCAGCGACCTTCAGTGCCATTGGTTATCAGCATTCCCAAGCCTGCAGCTACAGCATGGTGCCACTACAGGATGCAATGGGTTAATGTTGGCCTTCGTGGGAGTCACTGCTGAAGTGAACACTCAGTTGATGATAAAACTTTTATAGTTGCCATCTATTGAAACAATTACTTGCAGGAAGACCACTGTGATAACATTTGCATCGCCAAGGTCTGCAAAAGTGTGGTGATAATCCTCAAGGGAATTGAGCTACATCGTAGATTACTGTAAACAAAAGAAGTGCATAACGTACTAATGGTGAAAACTTCTCTTAGCCCAATGATTCTAAGCCGCACTGCGCCGATAGTTGAACAAGTGTTTCTGCCGGAATTTCTGTAGTTGGCGCTAGTTTAGGCAAAACATCTAAAGACATAATGAGGAAAAGCGAAGAAGATACAAGAGACAGTCTCATGCGGACGGATTCTTCCCTGGTCATTCACACACGAGAGAAGCCGTCTGAGAAGGTGGGAGCTCCTTGGAATAAATTGAGAAACTCGATCAGCGGCCCCCACGGAAAGCAGAAGGGAAAGCATTGAGAACTTACTTGACCTTAGAAACTAACCTTGTAAGCAGCTACAGCGGCTAGATGTAACACCCTTTGCGCAAACCTCACTCGCGAAATCCTAGGTGGCTTTGGGCCTAATATACACATATAACTAGAGCACTCTGAGAATGCATACCTCCGCCAAGCAAGGGAACGGTAAAAAAAATTGAACTGGCTCTGAGACCATGATTTTCCCAGTATCAATGCCAAAATTTTAATCATATGTGCCTTTTGATGGTATCAATATTTTCTGCAATTTTAATGATCCATTCATAACATTTTGAGCTATGCTGTTAACAAACATTATGACAAACAAGAGTCAAGCACACAAACGAACCGAACGATCTGCACCAAAATTTAACCATTCATGTCTTTTAACATTACTAACAACTGTAAAGTTCATAGAGATCCTTTCAAAACTTTCTGAGTTATTGTGTTAACAAGCATAAAATGAAAAAGAGCAAAAAACAAACAAACGAACAGAGATCAACATAAAAATTTGGTCATTTACGCTTCGTTATGTACCTAACAACTCGTGTAAATATAAAAAAATCTGTCAATAACTTTTGAGTCATGACATGAAAGAAAATGACGCAAATAAGCGGATGAACAGATCTTCACCGAAAGTTAATCATCTGTTCTTCCTAACAATCTTTGCAAATTTCATCAATACACCAGAGGTCAGGACGCTGCAAGATAACTGGCCAACATTTGTGGACTCCTTCAAGAGAACAGCAAAATATCACAAACTTTTTACATTATCCAGAAGTTTTGGCCCCAGACAATAGACAAAGTACACGTTGAAGTGATAGGTAATTATTTTATTGAAAAGCTTCAGCCTACGTTTCCACAAAAACAGCAATCTGCCTTAAGAAGAAATAAGGGGCATGTAGTATGTTGATGGACAAGTGGAACCCATGCACGAGAGTGTTACTACACAGAATCAATGTGCAATGAACAGCAAATCAGGAACGGAGAGGCAGAAGAGAGGAAAAAAGGATCAACAAGGGTATGAAAAATCGAAAGGAAACAAGTGCGCATGAACGATTTACGTTCCGAATGCCTAGCTAATGGCTTAGGTAAGCTACTTGGTCCCCTTGGGGCCGCGGCTCCTCATAACATAAAATGAGCGAATTAGCAAACCTAACACTACCGTCTATAGCCCACCAGGGGCCCCATGATGGGAGAGGTATGGGCCAATAATCCAAGCATCACCCCAATAAACACACACACATATACTTATAACCTCTTTGCATCTTTTATTGAAGTATTCACGGATTAAACATCTTTGCAGTAACACAATTACCCTCCAAGGTGCTCAAGAGAATTAAGGATGCCCATAACATCAAGTAAGGCAAAACACCACCATAATACTGCTGACCAGTGACGCTTTTCTGGCAAAACTAAAGAGCAAGCTACAAGAAGCACCAACAGTATCACCAACTCATCAGGGGTCCAGTCAATGGGCTCTTCCTTTACAGATACCTATGCAGTGATCATCAGTCAGTTCCTGCTTAATCAAGTGATCTTCCATTGGAACCAAAGGAAGAGAGGCAGCATCGTCACTTGAAGCTGGCAATACAAACATGAAAGACTTACTTGAATATCAATTAGATAGTACCATTCATTGACTATAGCAGCAAGGAATATAATTTTGTTTTTATAAGTAATGTAGTAGCGGGAGAGCTCACCACATGTTTTTCTAGTTACCTCAACCAATAGTTCTACATAACTTATTATCCCTGGCTGGCTCAAGTTCAGTAGGTTTACGTCCGGAGGAGGTCAGGATAAAACACGAAATCTTATTTGTTCTACGCGTCTCAAAACAAAGTATGTACTAGTTTTCTTGACACTTCAGCATACCACGAATCAAAGTACAGAAACAGCTAATTACCTATACTCGGGCAGCTCAAGAAATGTGCCAGTAAAGCAAGGAAACTACCAAAACAACACAACGTGGTATATTGTACAAGACCTCGAAATACCTGTACGACTCCGTACTCTAACAGATGCAACTATCAAATACACCAAAGATTACGAAAGGGCATCAGGAGAAAACACAAAACTACAGCCGCCATAATCGGCTGGTAAAGAAACGTGTAGGGAACAAAATTGGCTCGAAGTTACAACATAACTCACGAAGGTACCATAGAAATTGAAGCGTCAGAACCATTACACTTTTCCATACCTTACACTAGCATTGATGAAAGGACATGCTTTTACCTACATGGTAACTTGTATCACTCGGTGTGCCCAACCGTCATTACACGTCTTCAGCGCTACATAACCCATAACTTACATCCTTGATAAGGTTGCAACCACGAAAAAAAAACATTATCGCAATAAGGTGGCACTTATTCAATTGTGGACTTAAAAGTTCGCCGTGGTGGTCATGTCGGGATGGTTGCATACGTGACATCGACGTCAATTTGAATAACCACGCTACGGTAATATCGGTGACCCGAGCAAGGGAGGGTCGACGCCCTCTTTCTCTTTTGCTGGCTAATTTTAACTCACAGTTAGCAATTGCAGTGAAGTTACTGTTCCTCTCTAAATCAACTCGAAGTATGGAACAAAACTGACTGGTTCAAATGCCCAGCAAGTGTACGCTACCAATGGTGAGCGCTGAAACTTTGAACATCAATCCGAGCGACCAGTAAAGTGTTGTCTTTCTATTTATAAGGCGACCGCTCGAGCTTTGTCTGTGGTGTACGTATTTCGGAAAAATGTTGAGTAGCTTTCTTTTGTAGGTTTTCTAGTCTTTGATGTATACCTGTATTATCGTTACCTATGAAGGTGCTTGAAAGGGCCTTGTGCCCAGAAAAGGTATTACTGACATTATAACGATGGTTAACTTTATATTTCCCATAGGAAGAAATCTGGAATGTTGTGCATTCATGTTACCTATTTAATTTGCCTTTTTCCCTGTTTACTCTGTCTTTTCCCATGAGTATTCAAGTGATTTGGGAGAATTCTCGGTTTTGTGACAGCTGGCGAGGCCTATTTTCTGTGTTCAGTGATTACGGGCGCTACAGGACTTTTTGTGCTTGCTGATCGCCTAATATGCGAAGATTTTTCTGTACTATTTATTTGAGTGTTTAAATGTGTCCTTCACTACCTGAGGTACCGTACCATTGTTGTTTCTCATCCACTGTTAGTGACGTGATAGCGATTTATTGTTATCACGAGGAAAACTACAATTGACTGATGCGTTGCTTACTCTAATTTGATGAATAAATATAACTTCCCTCGTGAATTCTTTGCCTCCTTCCACGGATCAACGCACGTAGAGCTAGATCAGCCAGAGAGATAAACTGAATAGTCTAGCGGCTATTTAGGAAGTGTGTAGTGACCGCTTCTCACGCTACAGTAAGAGATATCGATGAAAATCAGTACACAGGAGTAAAGCTGCAATATTTATGTACTCAACTGAATAGTGAACAGCCTTTATAAACCATTGATTGCACGGCTTTGTAAATCTCTAACGGTATCATTCACTTTCTCATACTGAACACTGCAAAAAAGCGGTAGAGAATCCTCAATATTTACGCACATGAGACATTGAGCAGCAAACATGACAAAACAAACAAACATACAAATGAATCAGAAGAGGATGATACTTCAAAGATTATAGCTACTAGTTTTTTTTTGCTGTTTTTTCTTTTATGCTTGTTTGCACAATAACTCAAAAAATTATGAAAGGAACTCTATGATGGCTGGGTGGAGACCCTTCTAGTGGGTCCAGCGGAAAGCGTGCCGGTAGTGGCCGGACAGCGCCAAACGAGCCACCAGGCGGCGGGGGGCAATGTGCGGTCCAATTGAAAGAGGACGCGCAGCACCCCCAACAGCAGCGGAGGAGGCCATGGATAGCCGCCACGGGAATGTCCCTAAAATTTCTTAGACGAGGGCTCTCTGGACCCGGACCAAGCGGTCCCGACGGGTGTCGGGCATGAGGCATTTGATGGCGTGGGTGAGAATGAGGTTGGTGTAGATACAGTCGAACCCTCGCCCTAGTGCTAGGGGAGGAGGGGGAGGGAAGGGCGAGGAGGGGTAAAAGATATGTGCGGAGGAGGGAAGGAGGACGGAGGTGGGAGGGGAGTGGGGGAGGTATGGGAATGGGGAGAAGGATAGTGACGCGGAATGTTGAAAGATTGTCGTTAAGGGAGCACAACAGGGAAAGATTGAGGAGAACTGTAGGGGTGGCAGAGATGAAAGGGTGGGAGGTGGTCTTATCGAGGGGGTGATATGGATTGAGGAGGAGGATAAGAGGGTGGCAGTGGTACACGGCAGGAAGGCTGCAGTGATGATGAGGGGTGAGAATTTGGAGGAGTGGGTGGAGTGAGGGAGAGGATGTGGTTGTCTGAGAGAGTGACAGCAGTGCTGGTGGGGGGGGGGGCTGAGATTGGTATCGGTAAGGTAGAAAGGGGTGATTTCGCCGCAAAAGCAGTTTCTTTTAATGTCACAAAAATACGGTGAGGATAATGGCAAATGCTAGTGCAGTTTATATACATTCAGGGTTTCGGCCATAAGTGTGCAGTATTGATTTTTTTCTAAAAATTTTTTTTTTGACCTGTAATAAGGACTTAAAAAAAGTGGTACGCGCGGCGAAAACACCCCGCTATCGGGGTGATTTTGCCACCCCCATTTTTTGTTAGGTAAAACGGGGTGATTTTGCCGCGGGGTGAATTCACCGCGTTTTTTTTTTTCATTACTATTATCTACTGCCCCTCCCCCTCCCTATAGCAATGAAATGCATCTCAAATAGCCTAATTTGATCCTTAGTAACTCCTCTACCACTGGACACTTCCAGATTTCCTGTATGTCAGTTTCATTTGGAGATATAGGCTCTATAAGGAAAAAAAAAAACACCCGCAGCGAATTCACCCCGCGGCGAAATCGCCCCGTCTTACCCCATACCAGCCAGTTTGGGGTAAGGATGAACTGAGGATGGAGGGTGCAGGAGAGATATGGAAACTCAGATTGCTGCATTGGGAGAGAGAGATTGGTGATCGGGGGATT
>LQNS02278129.1:11474068-11484372 GCA_001587735.2 Parhyale hawaiensis
AATGTACATTACTGTGTGGAATGGCAATTCCAGACACACAGTAGTTTCATTTTCGTGCATCAATGTGCGGCAAAGGGGGGTTTTTCTGGCATAAAATATCCCGGATATAGTTTCAATTTGCCGGACATACGTCCGGAAAAAAGCTGGAATAGGAAGGGACATATACTAGTATGTCGACAGAAATGGGGAACCCATGCACGAAAGTGTTACCACACAAGAACAACATACGGTACATGGGAAGAGCAAGTAAAGAAAGAAGAGGAAGAACAGCCAACAGTAAGATCAGTAGGAGTACATATGTAAATGGAAGGAAGCAAAGTGGGCACGAAAGAAAGACGTCCCAAAGGCCTAGTTAATGTTTTAAGTAACCTACACCATCCCCTGGAGGTGGTAGCCTACTCCCCATAACACAGGATGGGCGAACCTAAATATCCTAATCCTATGCCCCTTGAGGGGCAACCCTCAATCATCTTCAAAATGTCTATAGGGATAAAATGCCAGGGAAATTACTTAAATCATCAAAAGATAGGTTTTTCAACTTGTTTTGCATGTACCTTACACAGCACGGTATGCAGGGACAACTGGAGATCATATTTTACTTTAGTTACCAAACATAAAATTTTTCTCTACATACGAACTATTTTACAGCATGTACAGATACATACCTACTTTTGACCTCAACCGTGTTCTAAAAATTGCAAATGCCTAAACCTCACACCTCTCATCATCTTCAAATGGAAGATCTCTAAAGCCCCTGGAGAGATGAGCATGCATTTCCCATTATAGTAGGTGAGCGGCGTCAGAGGATGAAAAGATGGTCACCAATATCTTCAACTCATGGCAGAGTTTCTGCCAGACCATGGTATGAGCCCATTTGCCAGACCATGGTATGAGCCCCTTTGCCAGACCATGGTATGAGCCCCTTTGCCAGACCATGCTATGAGCCCTTCTGCCAAACCATGCTATGAGCCCTTCTGCCAGACCATGCTATGAGCCCTTCTGCCAGACCATGGCATGAGCCTCTCTGGCAGACCATGCTATGAGCCCTTCTGCCAGACCATAATATGACCCCTTCTCCCCTCTGCCAGACCATGGTATGAGCCCTTCTGCAAAACCATGCTATGAGCCCTTCTGCCAGACCATGGCATGAGCCTCTCTGCCAGACCATGGTATGAGCCCTTCTGCCAGACCATAGTATGACCCCTTTTCCCCTCTGTCAGACCATGATATGTGCCTCTCTGCCAGACCATGGTATGAGTCCTTCTGCCAGACCATGATATGAGCCCCTCTGCCAGACCATGGTATGAGCCCCTCTGCCAGACCATGGTATGAGCCCCTCTGCCAGACCATGGTATGAGCCCCTCTGCCAGACCATGGTATGAGTCCTTCTGCAAGACCATGGTCTCAAGAAAATTAATTAACTTGGTCACTGAAAATGATGCCCAAAACTTCCTCTGCATTAGTGGTTGGGCAGATATCCACATCTGCATCTGCTGAGATAATATCCGCAATCACATCTGTGAATGTCAGAACTGTGAAAAATCCACTAAAAGATCAGCGTCTTTAACATGGAGAATCGGGTGTGCAGGTTTATAACTGAACACTAAACTTATCAACAGTGTTGAAAACTATGAACTCTCATTTGGATTGCTGTCCCTGTCAACAAAGCACCACCGAAATTTCCTTCCCACTTGATGTACAAACTGCCGTGGGTGTGTTTGTGGTAGGGCGAATATCCTCGTCTGCATTCGCACCCCTTTTGTAAAGCCGCATCTACATCCGCGGATGTCGAGATGGTAACATTCGCAATTGCATCCGCGGATTTTAGAACTGTAAAACATGCTTAAAGGTCCACATCTGCAATGTCCAAAAAATGACACCCGACCTCATCACGACGCTGCATAGCTACCACTTGTGATCTTTAAAGCAGGGGTTCCCAACCTTTATTGAGGGTGAAGCCTTATGTGATTTCTATGTCATTGATACATGAACTGAAATTTGCTCTACAAAATTAGTACAAACTTCCTTTTTCATCATAAGGATCCATAAATTGATAGCGGTGTAAGACCATAACAGAAGTTCTCAAAGAGTGGCAAGTATTGATAAAGTTGAGACTCACCACAGCCTTAGATGTTTGCTGATTCTGACATTTGAAAGTACAGTGAGACAAAACTAACTACGCAAGTGTTGGCTATTAGCTATACTTCTACAACAAAGCTAAGTAAGTCAGCAGCATCCATAGATATTGGAAGGGCAACTGTGTGTCTTGTCTTTGACTGTCCAAAGTAAAGAGGAGAATATTGTTGAATGATAGTTGGTGGGCCTCGAATGGGATGGAGCTTGGGCACCCGCCTTTTTTGCCGCATGGACGATATAGGTTGAGGCGTTGGATCCTGCAGCCGAGTGCTGCAGGCACTGGTCCATGTTACCACAGGGATTTAAGAGTGGTACCTACTCACTGGACAGTAGTTAATATCCCACACCAGTATTTGGCCCACTTCTGATGGGCATCTTTGAAAGCGCCCAGAGAGAAGCAAACCGGTACCTACGGTACCACTGCAACATCCATGGCACCTAAAAACCCCTTCAGCATCCAGGAGCTTTGAACAACTTTAGCTGCTGGTAACATTACAGACTCATGCGCTCCAGCTCCAGTTCCAGATCCACCCTCAGCAGCGACACTGCCAGCAAGGCCAACTGAATTATAAATTGACTATATACAATAATTGACTATACCAGGCTCGTGCCATAAGAGGTGAGGACCAGGATGACGACATACTCACTCATATGCACATGATGTGAGCATGTTTTGGTAAAAGCAGTTGTTGGTCTATTTGGAACATAAAGATGATGTTATGGAGGAAGAAAAAGTAACATATTGTATGCTGACCGAAATGTGGAACCCATGCACAAAGGTGTTGCCTAATAGGATCAATGTGCACGGAAACAGTGTTACGGTAAGCCAAAACAGAAGAGGAAGAACAGATGTAATCCAAATCAGTGAGAGTATGAAATCAGAAGGAAGTGAAAGTGAGCATGAAAGACATATCCCGAAGGCCTAGCTAATGACTAAACTAATCTATACTATCTCCCTGTGAGCGATAACCTCCATAAAATAGAATGGACGAACCCAACTGACATAACACAATGGCTCACCCTAAGCCTGACAAAGGATATATTGTAGCTATATTGAGGAATCTAGGAGCAAAATATAAGGAATTTCTCAATAAAAAAATGGGTAATAAGCGATAGCACTTTCAATGAGTAAATCATTGTAAGAATTTAATTTAGCTCATTCAATGGCCAGAAAAGATGCATTTTTTTTTTCAAAGTTCCCTTGCTAAGGTTTGGGAGAAAATTTTAAAAGGCAAAATACAATAAAATCTCTATTCATGTTTATTGGAGTTTGCCTTAAATCCCCACATTTAGAACACATCCCCTTTTCTTTCTAACAAAAGGGCAGCTATTTCCACAATGTGGGATGTTATATGATACTCCAAAAAACCTATTCAGCAGGAATTCTTTTTTAGTTATATATTCTGATATACAGTGGAACCCCGTTTTCCCAGACAGCACGGGGGGAGGCCGTTCCGGGAAACTGAAATTTCCGGGAAAACGAGAAAATCTCAATTCCCGGAAAAACCCCTTTTTTCCGGACGTATGTCCGGCAAATTGAAACTATATCCGGGATATTTTATGCCAGAAAAACCCCCCTTTGCCGCACGTTGATGCACGAAAATGAAACTACTGTGTGTCTGGAATTGCCATTCCACACAGTATTGTACATTATGCGCATAATAACATCGTAGTACGGTACTCTATCTACATAACATAGTGAGCTACGTACGGTAGACTATTAGTAAACAGTATACAGTACATAAAAATTCATAGTAGTACCGTAGATAATGGTACTCATCATTTGCAGTGTTGAGGCTGGGGTCACTGTTATTATTACCGTTAGCCATTATGAAAACTACTGTATGTTTCATAATACGGTGCTTTGCCATGGCGTGTAGTGGTTGCAGTGAACAACATTGGTCAATAATTCAAAAAATATACGAAAATAGTGATGCCGCTGACAATATTTTCATTCGTCACGGAGTGTTGCCAAGNGCAGAAGGGCTTATAGCATGGTCTGGCAGTAGGGTTCATAGCATGGTCTGGCAGAGGGGTTCATACCATGGTCTGGCAGGAGGGCTCATATCATGGTCTGGCAGAGGGACTCATACCATGGTCTGGTGGAGGGGCTCATAGCATGGTCTGGCAGAGGTGCTCATACCATGGTCTAGCAGAAGGGCTTATAGCATGGTCTGGTGGAGGGGCTCATACCATGGTCTGGTGGAGGGGCTCATACCATGGTCTGGCAGAGGGGCTCATACATTGGTCTGGCAGAAGGGCTCATAGCATGGTCTGGCAGGAGGGCTCATACCATGGTCTGGCAGTAGGGCTCATAGTATGATCTGGCAGTAGGGCTCATAGCATGGTCTGGCAGAGGGGCTCATACCATGGTCTGGCAGAAGGGCTTATTGCATGGTCTGGCAGAGGGGCTCATACCATGGTCTGGCAGAGGGGCTCATACCATGGTCTGGCAGAGGGGCTCATACCATGGTCTGGCAGAGGGGCTCATACCATGGTCTGGCAGAGGGGCTCATACCATGGTCTGGCAGAAGGGCTCATAGCATGGTCTGGCAAAGGGGCTCATACCATGGTCTGGCAGAAACTCTGCCATGAGTTGAAGATATTGGTGACCATCCATCCATCCTCTGACGCCGCTCACCTACTGTGTTGGGAAATGCGTGCGCACCTCTCCAGGGGCTTTAGAGATCTTTCATTTGAAGATGATGAGGGGTGTGAGGTTTAGCCATTTACAATTTTGGGAACACTGTTGAGGTCAAAAGTAGGTATCTGTAAATGCTGTAAAATACCTAGTTGGTATATAAAAAAAATTTTATATTTGGTAGCTAAAGTAAAATATGAACTCCAGTTGTCCCTGCATACCGTGCTGTGTAAGGTACATGCAAAACAAGTTGAAGAAACCTATCTTTTAATGATTTAAGTAATTTCCCTTGTATTTTATCCCTATAGACATTTTGAAGATGATTGAGGGTTGCCTCCTCAAGGGGGATAGGATTAGGATATTTAGGTTCGCCTATCCTATGCTATGGGGAGTAGGTACCGCCCCCAGGGGATGGTGTAGGTTACTTCAGACATTAACTAGGCCTTTATGATGTCTTTCTTTTGTGCCCACTTTGCTTCCTTCCATTTACGTATGTATTCCTACTGATCTTACTGTTGGCTGTTCTTCCTCTTCTTTTGTTAGCTACTTGCTGTTCCCATTCATGTTGTTCTTGTGTGGGAACACTTTCGTGCATGGGTTCCCCATTTCTGTCGACATTCTAGTATATGTCCCTTCCTATTCCTCTCTTAGACGAGTTTAGTAGCTACTTAGCTATTTAGGGAAGCTTAAACTTCCTGATAATACTAGGTACTGAGAGTTGTCAAATGCAGCTGTAGAGTAAGAGTGTGGTATTATTTGAGTTAAGGCCTATATTGTATAATATCTTCACACCTTGGTTTCTAATACTTTTTATATTGTTTGTTGCTAGTTTTCAGAACTGATTTGTAGATGTAGAAATGCACACCACTTCCAGCTTCTTGTTTATAGGGACATGGCATCTCCTGTTTCTCTACAAAATCTTTGAGTTCTCGAGTGTTTTCATGAATCATAGTGATTCTGATCAATGAAAAGAAGACACTAATGCCTTTTTGTCAATTTGCCAAGATTTGTGAATGCTACACAGGCTGATATCAGTATTTGTTTGCTTTGTTTACTGAATTTGACTCATTCATCAATAAAAAAACGAACCTGCTTTATCCCTCACACTCGTACAGTTGCCACAGCTCCTTCCACCAACTGAACGTGCAGCGTCCATCAGTTTGAGGAGAACGACGAAGGAGCTCGACGGTTCTCCTGTACCCCAAAAAGTCTCACCTGTGCAATTGTCACCCCCAAAAAATCCCATCTGTACAATTGTCACAAAAAATCCCACCTGTACAATAGTCACCCCAACATATCACACTTGTACAATAGTCACCCCAGTGTATCCACTTGTAAAATTGGTACCCCAATATCTTAGGTTAGGTAAGGTTAGGTTAGATTAAGTTAGGTAATGTTAGGATAGGCAATGTTAGGTTAGGCAATTCTGGGTTAAGTTATATTAGGTTTGGTTATGTTACATTAGGACATGCAAGGCTAGGTTAGGCTAGTTGAGGCTAGGTTTGGCTAGTTAAGACTAGGTTTGGCTAGTTAAGACTAGGTTTGGCTAGTTAAGACTAGGTTTGGCTAGTTAAGACTAGGTTTGGCTAGTTAAGACTAGGTTTGGCTAGTTAAAACCTAGGTTTGACTAGTTAAGACTAGGTTTGACTAGTTAAGACTAAGTTTGGAAGTTTGGCTAGTTAAGGCTAGGTTAGTTTAGTTAAAGCTAGGTTAGGTAAGGCTAGGTTAGGTGAGGTCAGGATAAGATAGGGTGTGTTAGGTTAGATTAGATTAGGTAAGGTAATGGTAGGTTTTGTAAGGCTGGATTAGGTTAGGCTAGGGTAGGTATGGCTAGGTTAGGGTTAGATAAGGCTAAGCTAAGTTAGGTTAGGCTAGTTTAGGTTAGGGTACTTAGTAATTAGATCAGACGGTCAGAACAACTGTCACACCAGTCTTTTCCCCCTGTACAATCCCCAATAGTCCTCCCGTGTACAATTGTCACCCCAAATGCCTTTGGAGTGACAATTGTACAGGTGATCCAAATCGCCTATAGCAGTCTCTTTCGTGGGCCCATTTCGTGCACCGTAATTTACAAAACTTATACTTTAGGATTATCCAAAGTTGAGCAGAAAAACGATGGGTAACCCTTCTGCAGAGGCTAGCTCTGCTCCCTCTCCTGTAAGATTGAGGCCGTGCTCAGTAATGTTGCCCAAGTTGATCGTGACTGAGACAGCTGAAGGGTTCGCTATTTATGGCTCTACTGCAGTTTCAGCAAAGTCCAGACAGCCTTCAGAGCCTTTGTATCAGTTGCCAGCATCTGAGGCAGTAGAAGCACCTGCTCTGTATCATGGATACTGCAAGCAAGAGCCATATGCTGTAGGAGTCAAGCCTGATGGTAAGTCTATATTTCAGTGGTGTTTGTCTAATCAATCTTCCCTGTAGCAGTATATGGGTGGGAAGGGTCCGTGTCTGTTCCACCTCTACTGAATAAGCCATGCTGGACTGCTTGGTACTTCATGGTTATTCATTCTTTCAAGCTAACTTGTGTTGAATTTCAATAGAATTTGGGACATTTTTATATATGTATAGAGAAGTTGCTACGCTGGTGTGTCATGTGTGCAGTACAAATTGTGTAGTAGCTGGTGTTTTTGAAGCAGTACTGCATCTCAGCTGTGTAGTAGTCATAAAGGTGCACGTTTGTTATTTATTTTAGGAAACTTAAGTGAGCTGCACACAGTCAATGCTGGAGCTCCACACTTAGCTATATTGAATGTACGCAGGCATTCCAAGGCCTCATCTGGTGATACTCATAACTGCTGTCACGATGCTACTTCAGCGCATAGTAGACAATTGAATTTGCGAGCTGTTTCAGTGCATCAGTGCCGAGGCTCTTGAGTAATAAATCAAAGATCTTAAACACAGCCCTGTAGGTACCTATTATTCTGTAGAGTTTGTGTTAGTAGAGAAAAAGTTGCAGTGAAGCTTTAGAAATTATTACTTCCATGGCGCCGCTTTTCATCTGTTGATATTACTTGTTCTGCTGCTGTTTTGCATTTATTACCTCCGCCAAGGAGGTTGTATTTTCGTCGGGTCAGTCTCTTTGTCATTCTGTTTGTTTGTCATCAAGATAACTCAAAAAGTTATGAACGGATTTTGACAAAATTTACAGGGATTGTTAAGTATGTTAGGAGGAACAGATTATCAACTTTTGGTGAAGATCCATCCGTTTGTTTGTGTGCCTAATTTTTGTTAGTGCCATAGCTTAAAACGTAATGGAGGGATTTTCATGAAATTTACATGAGTTGTTGGGTTTATTACAGAGAGTAAATGTTAAAATTTTTGTGATGATCTGTGTGTTCGTTTGTTTGTTACTGTGTTTGATCTTATGTTTGTTAGTGCGATAACTATGAATAAATCTTCATAAAATTTTCAGGAATTGTATGTAGTGTTAAAAGACATAGTGGATTAAATTTTGGTGATGATTGGTAAGTCTGTTTGTGTGACTGATGTTTGTTAAAATATTTGTATGCACAATAACTCGAAAATTATGGATGGATATTTATGAAATTTTCAGGAAGTGTAAGTTATGTTGAGAGACATAATTCATTAAATTTTGGTGATGATTGTTAGGTCTGTTTGTGTGACTGATGTTTGTTGAAATGTTTGTTAGATCAATAACTCAAATATCATGGATGGGTCTTCATGAAATTTTCAGGAATTGTTACTCATGTTGAGAGCTTTGGTTGATTAAATTTTGTGATGATTGGCTTCTCTGTTTGTGTGTTTGACTTATGTTTGTTAAAATGTTTGTTAGCAGTATAACTCACAAAGTTATGAATGGATCTCCAAGAAAATTAGAAGCGCTGTTAATATCATCAAAAGGCACAAGCGATTAGATTTTGGTGTTGACAGAAAGAAAATTATAGTTTCAGAGCCGATTTTCATTTTTCATTACCGCTGCCTTGCTTGGCGTAGGTATGCACTCTCAGAGTGCTCTAGTTTGAATAAGAGAAGGGTAATGCTATCAATACAAATTATCAAATTTGAATGGGATTCATTGAAGTTGTACTTGCACATACTGTATGTGTCCTACAGCTTTGAAGCTACTATATCATAATGTTCACTTCGGCCATATTTCAAGTACCTATGTATATTGCAACATAGTACTGTACATTGCTCTCATTCTATTTATAAAGATTTGCTATTGCTGGTCCCTATTCTCATGCTTTTATTACCAGCGTCAGATGGCACTGCCTTCTCTCTTGGTACTACTCCCATGGAAGGCATTCAGGTGAAGCATGAATTATCTGATAATGACTGCATATCTGTGAAGGAAGAGCCCATTGCCAGGACACCTGATGTGCTGGTGAGTCTGTTGGCTGCCTTTTACTGCTTACAAATTGGGTGCTGTGGTTCAGCAAAACTCGGCAATCTTATGCAGATATGGTGGCATATTGAATTTTGGGAGCTGGTGTATCATACTTGGCTTTGCATTTACTATCTCCAGGATTTGAAATAAGTTTTGAGGGACATTTGTATGATAGCACACTCTTTGAGTAAGTGAAAAATTCAATAGTTATTTCAAATAATGATTAACTGATCTGGATTATTAATATTTGCATGATGGGGCCGAAGATGAAAAATGTTTGTACTGTAAATCACATTTCATCATTGGCACAAAGAATTGCAGTGTCAACCCAGACAAAGAGGTCCTTCTCAGAAGAGATATTTTGTATCTTCCCAGTGAAGTCTATAGATTATATTCCCCTACGTTGCATCCATCGATGCAGGTCTTAGCAATGTAAGAAAGCTATCGTATACAACAGTGTCCTCAGGATGGTTGATGTTCAAACTTTACAGATTTAGGATAGACCCAAAGTCTCAAGCATCAGTTCCTCCTGTTGTAGCTCAGCGAGCCTGATGTATGAAGAGCTAAGTATGGCTGTGGAAAGCTTAGGGAAAGTGGTTGGTGCTCAGCGCTATATTTAATGTTGTGAATCCTTCAATTATAAGAGTGTGAAAATATACTGCCCCAATGAAGTGATTGAGTGGTACGTTACAGTAATTTAAACGCCGGCTCTACTAGCCTATATGAACTGTACTACATATTTGATGCTCTGGGGTGATATGCATGCTGCCTCTGAAAATAGCTGTTTGAATGTTCTTAAATTTTGAGCTGCTGTTGGAAAAAAATTATGATAGAGTGGGGAAAAAACTTGATAACTCACGTTAGTGGTAAAAAAATTATCTAGGATTTTTCTACTGCACGAGAGGAAGTCCATTTATTACCTCAAATGTGGGTTATCAATTTTCCCACTTTACTGCACAAGGTTTTTTCAGAGATTCGTTCAATTTCCTCCCAATGTGTGTTTTTTTTTGCCTCAAAGATGTCGCTGGTACTGAAGTGAGCTCTGTTAGAAGTACCCCCTAGAGCAATAATCGCGGCACTGAAGACAAGGCAGTGCCAACAATGCTGCATGAACATGACAATAGCAATGAATAGATCGTGTGAGCCCTTAGGCTATCATGTGTCATTCACCTCAACTGT
>LQNS02278129.1:11501420-11514157 GCA_001587735.2 Parhyale hawaiensis
TTCATCACCAGAAATTTTGAATACAAGTCCAAAGACATCATCATTCCCTTGTACAAAGCGTTAGTGCGGCCACACTTAGAATTTGCTGTTCAATTCTGGTCGCCACATCTGTGTAAGATATCGATAAAATGGAAAGACTCCCAACGCAGAGCAACGAAATTGATACCTCACTCCTCCTCCGGGAGTTGCAAACTCTTAACGGCCAAAGCTTCCGAAGCAACCTTAATCCATCTCATTCTCTCTCCCGCTCCAAAGACACAGTTTGATATCTCTATGCTCCGCATGTCAGCGGCTCTTGAACGTGCTTGCGTGCATTCAAGATCGTTTCTTGGGCAGGGACTCTTCACCCCCCTTTTTTTTCTCTCTTCTCCTGTCCTCTATACCCTACTAACATAATAGCAATAGCTCATAGAGTGCCGGGTCGTATTTGCCTGTGTCTCTTTGGGAATGGGCCTATTGGTTCGTCTACTGCCGCCAATCTAATCTAAATCCATCTTTTCTAAGAAAATTTCTCATCAATTCATTCTCGCGTTCAAGGATTTCCCCATACTGAAGCACCCATATGTGCACAAACGCCGCACACCTTAAGGAACTGCGAAAACAACTATATGAACACCAGAAGAAGAGGCGCCACGATAGCACTGAGAAAAAGGAACGCCCAAGGCGAGAGAAGAAGCGACACAAGATGCAGGAAGAATGGAATAAAGCGTCTGTTCAGCACACAAAAGTACTGAAACAGAAAACGCCCAGTTTTCTAAGCCCCCTACCTAAGCTGAAGAAAATTAACGTTAAAAAATTACGGCAGTTTGATTTTAGAAAGTTCAAATTACCTATTTCTCATCTTGAAGGATTATGCCCTTCAAGTGAAGAATTTCCGTTCATAGATCAACATGAGAAAAGGGAAATAATTGGGATCATATCATGGATAGTAATTAGAAGAAACAGTAGGAGAATTATTTTCCTCAGTTTACAAATTAATTAGAGAAGCAATTCAAGACAGGCGCTCACTCCAATAAATTAATTACTTATGATACCTTAGGTTAGTGCTTTAGTGAAATTAAACTAATACAAGACTGACGGACTGACGATTCATTCAATATATAATAGAGAAATGGAAAGATTAAGAGAGCACTGTCACCACATCTGCAAATTTTTCACTCGCGATTCCATCTTCCTTAGGCTACTGTGGCACCGGTGCAGCGGGTATAGGGCTGGCACGAAGACTGCAAACTTGCGCCTCTGCTTAGTACAGATTCGGCCTTCTAGCGGCCAGCGGGCAACCGATAACCGCCAGTCAGAAGAATTTATCGATGTTATCCAAATTATGCGACACGTTGGTAGGAACGAAGTGACGTGTCTTCTCATAGAAAACTGTTAGCGAGATTAAATCTTAGGCATGACTGTGAGAGCAAATTTAAATTGATAGATCGACGTTCAAATATTAATCGACGATAACACAGCCCGGAATATGATGAAAATAGTTGCTCACAGTACGGACTCTCGATAAGAAATCTCAATAGGAACGTCGTTAGATATTTCTGGCGACCCAAGTAAACGTTATCATGAATACAGCTTCTGCCTGTTTCGCCGCTTCGTAGAAAAAAGTAATACCGGTATTAATTTCTTAGATAATATTTGATGCTAGACAGGGTGCTGGATGGCAAGTGCGTGCATAACAGTAAAGCACAGCGAGGAAAGTGCAGTGAAGCGCAGTAAGCAAAGTTGACTCAAGCAATGATACTTTAAACTGTGATGATTAGCAAGCATGCAAGAGCTGAAAAGATAAGAAAACAAGATGGTGAAGCACAGCAAGCACAATATGGTTATTGGAGGAATAAATCATTAATTACACAGAAAAATCAATAAGAAGAGTCAACCCCTCACAATATGTTTGCTCTTGGTTCACGACATGTATGTATATATTTAATAGTAATCAACGAAGTACATTCGAAGCTATGATTTTTCCCGGATAGTTAGAATTAACGCGACTATATCTTCCAGCTTGCCGTTTTTTTATATAGCATTTTTGACAGAACAGAAAAACTCTGATTTACGAAAGCCTTATCCATCAGTAGGTAAGATACGCTGTCAGAAATGTAATTTAATTCAGTATTACTTTACTGCTTGCTACTGTAGGTTTTTTCTGCATGTCATCTAAGGTGAGAAACGATTGTGCTGCTTAATTGAACTCAAAGAATGCACTCATCACATCCAAAATTTGTTTTTAGTTCGCCGTTGTAGCGCATCTTCTACCGTAGTAACGAGAGTATGTTAAATGGAGGTGGGTCTTTACAAAGTCTGGGCTGTCATTCTTGACAGCGCGGGTCCTCTAGTATATAAGCTTCCGGACAGAAAGTTAGTTACCTGTTACAAATAGGTTGTTGCACCTCCATGAGCGTGCATAATAGCAGCAATTCGGGAAAGCACTAAGTCTACTAGATATATAATTTCCATTTGATCCATTTTGAACCACTCATGTATCAATCGATTTCTTACATCAGACAAAATACGTGGAGTATCTTCTCAATGCATAACTTGTCTTTTAGAATGATCCCATAAATTCTCAATGGGTTCATGTCTGAAGACTTAGGCCGCCAGTCTAGGCGACTTACATAGCCAGAATAATTTTCTTGCCAATGCATGACCCATCTAGCCCAATGAATGTGGTAGTTATCATCGTGGAAGATTGGCAAGGTAGCAGTTCGATCATCATGCAGTTACTGTACAAATGGCTCAACTTGGTCTCTTAACAAATCAGTTTAGTCTCTCTGATTCGGTTTGATGATTATTATAACTAAATTGCTCATTTTCGCATAGTTACATAAAAGTTAAAACAGTCCCTGGATATGACAGACCCTTCTCATGTTTGTGTCGCCCTTTTCACCCAGACTTTGTTCGAAGCTTCATGTGGTCTTTGGTGAACACGACCGTGGGCATCGTTTACATAGACAGAATCGAGATTCATCTGACCAGATGACACTTCTCCTGTCCACGACAGTCCAATGTGCTTGTGTGATCTGGCCCATTTCAGACGAGCGGTTTTATGGGCAGTTATTAACATTAGTCGCCTACGAGCTACACGACTCCATATGTTAATTGCATGGAGTTCTCTGGGGAGAGTCCGCTCAATATAAATAGCAGAAAGGCCGTTTTTGGCGTTTTAAGAAATTTCATTACTTGATGCAAAGTTGTTCCCATTGTTTGAAGATTCGCAAAAAGTACGGCATGAAACACTAGCAATTTACGCTACTTCGTTTATTCGATGTCTCTTAGATCAACCAAAAGTAATAACTCCTTTTTGGCATTCCGTGAGATCTCACTTTTCCCATCGTTCTGGAGCAAATCAGGAACACAACTATACCTGGTAACTCTGAATGTAGACTGGTGACTTCAGAAAGCTCCATATAAAGTAACTTCTATGGGGTTCAAATTGTGCTAATATACGTGCTCGTGGAGATCCTATATCTTATTAGTAACAGATAACTAATGTGTTTTTGTCCAAGAAGCTTATATACATAGATATCATCTCACCCGATGAACAATGTACTGTATCGGACAATGAAGTCCGTGAGGCATGAAAGCTACTTAAAAATAATAAAGCAACAGGTGCGGACAACGTTCCCGCCGAAGCATACAAATACAGCCTTCCGAAGCTTGCAACCTTACTTGCTACCTTTCTCTCTGGCTGCCTTACTCTATCTATCCTCCCAGACAATCTAATGCAGGTCGTAATATCGCCAATTGTGAAAAGTAAGAAAAAGTTTGTGTCGGACAATAGCAACTACCGCCCTATAGCCGTAACCATGTCTCTTTCAAAGTTAGTAGAACTGGTTCTTGAGAGACGGATGGCAATATTTATGAACATTGCAGATAACCAATTTGGCTTCAAAGCAAAACACGGCACAGAAATGGCTGTCTTTGCACTAAAACAAGTTACAAATCATTTCACCGACACTGGCTCTCCCGTGTATCTGTATTTTTTAGACGCTAAGGCAGCATTTGACAGAGTGCATCATTACTCTCTGTTTAAGTTTATGCTGGAGAAACAAATACAGTACCTCCCTACATTGTAAAAATGTTGAAATATTGGTTTCAAACTCAAAAATGCTATGTAAAATGGGGGCGAAAACATCATCAGCGTTTTGCATGACTAAAGGTGTACGACAAGGAGGCCTACTCTTTCCCATTGGGTTCAATATCTTCATTGACTGTATCCAGACAAATTTAAATGCAGCTGAAGTAGGCTGTTATATTAATAATAGAGCAGTAAATGTCCTTAGTTATGCTGACGACACGGCGCTTGCCTCTTCCCATGCTACAGGACTACAAAAGCTCCTCGCAATCTGCGAGGACGAAGCGAATAAACTTTGTATTGAATGTAACACAGCAAAAACAGTTTGCATGTATATTAGGCTAGGAGAAGTAGCCTTCCCGGTCATAAACATTCTGTTCTCAGTTGTGTAGAGCTCAAGTATGAAAGCAGCTTCTCTTATCTGGGTCATAAAATCACTGATGATTTTCGTGATATCCAGGATAAAAGAAAGAAACTCGGAATCTCCTTGGAGCTGGTAACACGTTAATTAGGAAATTCAGTCACTCCTCTGACGAGGTAAAATGTAAATTATTCCATACCTATGTATTGTTGCCCCCTGTACTGTAACCCACTTTGGCGTAACTTCAAAAAGAAATCTATTCAGCGTTTGCGGGTTGCTTATAATGACATATTTCGCAGATAATTGAATGTGCTAAGGTCTAATAGTGCAAATCTGATATTTGCTCAAAAATACACTGATTGTCTCAAAGTCAGGACCAGGAAATGCGCATGGAGCCTAAAAACAGGATTGAAAACTCCAACAACTCCTTAATAAAAGCCATCCGTAACGGCCCTGGCTACAAACGATCTAATATGTATATACTGGGCTTTGCAAAAGTCCTGACCTGTTTTGTGTTTTCAAAGTGTGAAACTCATTTCAAAGACTCGATGAAATTTATTGACAATTACTCATTCTTAAACTATTTCAGATAATATAATTACTGGTAACAGTGCTCTTTTTTGTACATTGTTGGTAATGGAAACGAAAATGACAAAGATAGCAGCTCTCCTTCGCGCGGGTCACTAGACTGCGAACATTGTTAGGTTTCAAAATGTCAGTTTATCAACGGTGAAACGGGTCGAAAACCGCCTTAAGAATAATGAAAGCCTCAAAGATCAACCACGTTCAGGCACACCACAAGTTATTTAGCGGACAAATGTTTGAAGAGCCTTTGAATATGATCCGAAACACAAAATGACTGAATTTGCGAATGAGAAGATTTCTATGTCAACCGCGTCAAGAGCTGTAAAGAGTGCAGGTGGAAAGAGCTTAGAGCGTCAGAAAAGACCGCTGCTAACTGCTGACGTGGTTATAAAACACAAAGAGCGATGTTCCCGCCTTCTTAACGACTTGAAAAGTCATGGAAATCGAGTCATCATTTTCTCAGATGAGAAGATCTTTACCGTGGATCCTGTCTGGAACAAACAGAACGATCGAGTTGTGAGCTTTGGCCAAAACATCTCTATGTTCGTTATGTCTCCACGACAAAGCATCCAGCCTCTGTGATGATGCTTAGCGTTGTAGCCTCCAATGAAGAGAAGACGCCTCCAGTGTGGTTCAAGGGCGGTTACAGGTTGACAATGTCTGAATACAGGGATATCATGGCCACAAAAGTTCTTCCTTACATCTGAAAAGTCGTCAAAGATGGAAATTACGTGTTTCAGCGAGATGTTGCACCAAAAACAAGCTTTTACGAATTTCGGATGGCAACCCATTAAAACAGGTCAGGACTTTTGCAAAGCCCGGTACGATGGCAGTGCATACTGTTGCCTGACGGAGGTCAAGCAATGGGGCGTAATGATGTCTAATATGTAAGATCACTGCGACATGCGTTGTGTGTAACGTAGAAATAAGATACATTCTCCTGTGTACCATATATCATTCCAATTTTGTAATGCCTATGAGTACCTAATAAAGATTATCAAGGGGATTTCAAAACCCATAAATGGATTGGTTGAGCGATGTTTAACTGTACGCTCTAGCGCCGGGTCGCATCCCGCAACCTAAGGCTCAGAGCACTTTGCAAATGATGTGCGCTGTTCCAAGCTGAATGCTTTTCTGGAGGGTTCCTGGGTGGAGATGGTCGCACTTCAGCTCTCGCAGGGCAGTCTTGAGATTCTTGGACATTGCCCCAGAGCTCCGATTACCGCTGGAACGACGTCCACCTTCATCTGCCACAGTGTCTGGAGTTTGATGGCAAGGTCACGGTACTTTTCCTTCTTCTCCGCTTCCTTGTTGTACGATTCTGGAGTCGAAGGGCATTGAGACGTCGATCAGTTTGGCCGACTTCTCCTGTTTGTCTTTGACGACGATGTCCGGTCGGTTGGCGTGAAGTACTCGATCAGTTTCCATCCGCTTGACCCAGTAGTTCTGCACGGCTTCGTTTTCAACCACGGGTGCGGGGTTGTGCTCGTACCACCTCTCTCTGACCGGGAAGTTATGGATCCACAGGAGGGTCCAGTGAAGGTGTCGGGCAACTTTATCGTGCCTGCGCTTGTACTCCTTTTGCGCCAGCACTCCGCATTCGCTTATCACGTGGTTGATGGTTTCATTCGAGCTCCTGCAAATTCTACAGGTACTAAGGACGTTTCTCTTGTCGATTTTGTTTTGGATCTACCTGGTTCTGAGGGCTTACTCTTGAGCTGCCAGCATGGTGCTTTCTGTTTCTTTTTTCAGCTCATCCCTGAGAAACCAGTTCCACGAGTCTGGTACGATTTTGTCCTGAACAGCTTCGAGGTACTGGCCTGACATCTTCATACTCTTTCACTTTTTAGTTCGATCGAGGCGTCGTCGCTGCTTGAATTGGTCAGCCGTTTCGGTCTCTTTCAGCAACTTTGCCTCGACTAAGCAGCGTGCCCACGGGTCGTCGCTCTCTCTGAAGTGGTGGAAGAGAGCGCGTTTTTCCGCTTCGACGCAGTCCTCGACGCTGATGAGGCCACGGCCCCTTTCTCCTGTTAATGTAGAGTCTGTCTACGCACGATCTTTGGTGCAGTGGTCGATAGATGGTCATGAGCTTCTTGGTTTTGATGTCCATGTCGGTGCAGTTTTTCTTGGTCCAGTTAATAATGCTGGCAGAATATCGGACTACGGGGACGGCCCAGGTGTTGATGGCCTTGATGGTGTTGCCCCCATTCAGGTGTGATTTCAGGATGAATCTGAGTCGGGGGAGGTACTCCTTCCGAATCGGATCTTTCAACGTTCTGTTTAGAATGGTGTGCTACTGCATGACACCCAGGTACTTGTAACCTGCCTCTTTGATGGTACCTTCTTCGATGATGATTCCCTCGGACGCAGTAACCTCTCCCCTTTTGATGTTAAGGAATCCGCATTTGCTAACACCGAATTGCATCTTGATGTCTTGGGAGTTCTGATGGACTATATCAAAGAGCTGCTCCACTTGGTCCTTTGATTTGGCGTAGAGCTTCAGATCGTCCATGCAAAGCAGGTGGTTGAGCTTCATGGTACGGCTGTAGTTGTAGCCCTGGCTGGCCTTGTTCAGGGTCTCGGAGAGGGGGATCATGGTCAGGACAAAGAGCAGTGGGGATAGGGAGTCGCCATGGAAGATGCCCCGCTTGATGCTCACCTCGCCGAGGTGTTTATTGGCGCTTGTTAGCTGGGTCTTCCAGTTGGGCATGGTCGTCGCGATCAGATTGCGGATGTCGCCGGCGATGCTGTAGATGTCAAAGCATTCCAGGCTCCAGGAGTGAGGGACCATGTTGAAGGCTTTTTTGTAGTCAACCCAAGCCATGCTTAGGTTTTTCTTTTTGCTCCTGGCATCTTTCGTAAGGAGCTTGTCGACGAGCAAATTGTCCTTCGTCTTCGTGCCCCTGGTATTCCTGCGGCATCCTTTCTGTTCGTCGGGTACTAGCTTCTTTGAGTCTAGATGTTGGTAGACTCTCTCGTAGATTATGCCCGTCAGCACCTTTCACATTAGGGGAGGCACGTGATTATGCGGTAATTGCTAACCTCCGTGCCCTTTGCCTTGTCCTTCTGGATTAGGACCGTCTTCCCTGTGGTCATCCATGTGGGCACGGTTCCGCGTTGCTGGCAGTGGTTGAGCTGTGCAGCAATTCTGGAGTGCAGCGATGTGAAAGTTTTGATCCAGTAGCTTTGCACCATATCTGGTCCGGGTGCTTTCCAGTTCTTGGTCTTGCTCGTTTTTTTTTTTTTTGAGTTGTTGACTGGTGATTGTTAGGTCTGGATCTGCTGCACGTTCTTCTCCTTGACGGCGTGGAGCCATACTGCGGTATTGTTGTGCCATACCTCTTTGCTCCAGATGTCACTCCAGAATCGTTTGCTCTCTTCTGCGTTGGGTGAGTCAAAACTCGCCTCTTCTCCTCTAAGGGTCTCGAAGCGTCTAACTTTGCTCCTTTTAGCAGATAGCCGCTGCTTCAAGATAGCTTCTAAGTTCGTTAGGCCGACTTCGAGGCACCGGTACCTCAATTCAATTCGAGCAGCGTCTTCTTTTCCTCGTCGTGGAGATTTCCTCTGCGCCATTCGGAGATCCAGCTGAGATGTTTCCTGATATCAGCAATGTTCTTCTCGAGGCTGTGCTTCCAAGGAGGATCCTTTTTCCGCTTGGTCCATTGAGGTCGGGGTTGTACCTCAAGGATCCTCACTGCGAGGTCTGCTCCAGCTTTGATGAGGGCGTTTGTCTCATTGATGTTGTTGGTGTGGAGTTTACCAATCACTGAGTTGACAAGAAAAGCAGCTGCTCGGATCTTCAGTTCCTGTAAATGTCGTAGGCTAGGATGATCTTTTGGCGTCGCTTCTACACTGGAGTTCCGCAGTAAGTCCCGCAGCTCCAGCAAGTCACTCCGCTGCTGGTCGGATAGGTCAGGTTCTGTCTCTTCGTCCATCGAGTCGCTCAGACTCATATCGTGGGCCTGTAAGTCCCTAGGCCTACGTGAGAGCGACAGGTTGGGGTCGGGAGAGTCGATCTCAGACGGGATGGCGCCTAAGTCAGGGATTTCCTCCTATGGAGTGGAGGGCCGCCTAGCAGGTTCCACAGGTGGGGACCTAGGCGGGGTCACAGGTCGGGTTGGAACCTTGCGTGCAGGTTCGTCAGCAGGTGGAGAGGCAACTTGGGCTTCCGTCCGCGCTGCGATTTGAAGCCGTTCCTCTTCGCTGAGGAGGTTTTTGCTGCAAATTTGCCGGATTTGGCCACTAAGAGAAGCCTCTGGGACAGCTTGGGGTAGATGGAACTCCTAAGCCCTGATAGGCAGTCCATCTTCGCTGACGCTAAGGTGCCCGGCGCCTGAGGGTTATCAGGTCCCGCCGCCTGAGGGTTATCAGGTCCCGACATGAAAATGGGTCTAAATAGAGATACCCTTTCTAACGACATGAAGAGTAAAGATTATTATTATTACATATATGTATGACGTAATCTAATTTATATACAGCATCACCTTTATAATTAATCTACTCATTTATGCAGCTAAGTTCAGGCAGGCTCCCACCATTAATCCCCCTGTGATAATGTTATTAGATCTTCAAAGCTGCATTCAGCAAATATAGTAGCTAATTGGTATCCAAGTTACGACACTACTTAGGTAGGTAGCCGTCTCATCCTGACTCCTGAACGTTGATGTTTGCCTGCAAGTTTGCTCAGCTTAGTTTATTTCTCCTCATGTGTAAAATCTTGGATTGTGTGATTACAAAATTAAATAAACAATTAAGTAAATAAATTAAGTTCTTTGAGTTTTAGTGTAGATAGCAACTGGTTTAATGTCCATCGTACTGTTTGAAGTATTAGTGTCATTGTATCTGGTTATTATTATCACTTGATGCTAATAATATTCGTTTGTGTTGGCTTGTATACCTAATTTGCTTCATTGCAGTTTAATCCTTCCTATTGCAGATTCACTTCCAGGCCACAGAATTTAGCAGTACTCACAGAAGAGAGGTCAAGGCACCTCACGGTGGTGACAGACCTGCAGCACAATCCTCTAGTGAGACCCATATGGCAGCTACCACCTCAGTTGACCCAACTTTGTTGGGCGATCGTGAGACTTCAGTCGAGCTGTGTGGCTTATCATCATTTCGTAGGCTCCCTGTTGAGCTTTGTTCTTCAGCTTCTGCAACTAGTGAGAAGCCTAGTGGGGAACTGCATGAGTGTTGTATGTGTGAGTATGTCGGTGCTTTTGACCAGGATCTGAAGACTCATTTTATGAACATGCATTCACGACAATTGCCTTACAAATGCAAAATATGTGCTTATGTTTCTATGGATGAGACAGACCTGATGGTTCACTTCATGCACTGTCATTGCAGTGCCAGGCCACATAAAGTCAGTGGATATGATGACTCTTGTGTAACAAAACGTACCCTCAGTAGTCGTACTGCAAGCAAACGATTGTTAGAAAAGCCCCATAAATGCGCTGAATGTGATCATGCTTTTACAACGAAAGCACACCTCAAAAGACATATTGCTTACAAACATTGCGGAGAGAAACCATACAAATGTAATGAATGTGAATATGCTTGTGTTGATAAGAGTAATCTCTCCATTCATATTGCTTGTAAGCATTCAGGAGAGAAACGATACAAATGTAATGAATGCAAATATGCTTGTGTTACAAAGAACTGTCTGTCCTTGCATATTGCTCGGAAACATTCCGGAGAGAAACCATACAAATGTAATGAATGCGAATATGCTTGTGCTACAAAGAACTGTCTGTCCAAGCATATTACTTCGAAACATTCCAGAGAGAAACCATACAAATGTAATGAATGCGAATATGCTTGTGTTTATAAGCATCGTCTCTCCATCCATATTGCTTATAAGCATTCAGGCGAGAAACGATACAAATGTAATGAATGCGAATATGCATTTGTTACAAAGAACAATCTGTCCATGCATATTGCTTGGAAACATTCCGGAGAGAAACCATACAAATGTAATGAATGCAAATATGCTTATGTTGATAAGCGTGGTCTCTCCATCCATATTGCTTCTAAGCATTCAGGAGAGAAACGATACAAATGTAATGAATGCGAATATGCTTGTGTTACAAAGAACAATCTGTCCATGCATATTGCTTGGAAACATTCTGGAGAGAAACCATACAAATGTAGTGAATGTGATTATGCTAGTATTACAAAGCAGCATCTATGCCGCCGTATTGCTTCGAAACATACAGAAAAGAAATCATACAAATGTAGTGAATGCACTTATGCTTCTTTCACAAAGCTGACTCTGCGCCGCCATATTGCTTGTAAACATTTAGGAGAGAAACCATACAAATGTGGTGAGTGCGATTATGCGTCTGCTACAAAGCAACAACTGAGGATCCACTTAGCTAGGAAGCATACAGGAGAGAAACCATATCAATGCAGTGAATGCACTTATGCTTGTGTTACCAATAATGATCTCCGCAAACATTTTGCCCACAAGCATTCGAGGTAGAAATTGTTCAGATGCAGAGAATGTGACTATGCTGGTGCTACAAGTAGTGCTCTTAATAGTCATGTTATACGCATACATTCCGAGGAGAAGCCATACAAATGTGGTGAATGTGTTTATGCTAGTGCTGCAAAACAGAAACTCCTGGACCATATATATCGCAAGCATACGGGGGAGAAGCCTTTCCAATGTGGTGAATGCCATTATGCCTGTGTTACGAAGACAGAACTCAACTGTCACGTCGATAGAAAGCATCCACAAGAGTAGCCTGTTGGGAGCCTTGACTGACTCTCTCCAACTACTGTGCATTTCATTTGATCAATGGAACTTGCTGAGCCTCCAGAACATAGTTTCATTGCAGATGCTTACATCCTTGTTGCAGTAATTAGAGATTATGCTCCTCGACGCAGAGAATTGAATAATGCGAGAGATTGGTGTTCCTTGTAACTAATCCAATTAGTGGTTCACTGTTGGTACTGCAAATGGCACAGTTATAGGCTCACTACTATTCATTCATACCTCGTATTATTTGCAAATAGTCATACGGCGCAGCTGATAATCTTTCAACGAATTAATGTGTAAGCAACCGTAGTTTTTGGTGTAAGAACTTCACCCACGATGAAGTGAGGGAGGCTAAACTCTGTGGCTGCTGTTAGGAATTTTTCACATCTTGATCGAGCCACCTGCCTGCCTGCTAAAAATTGTGATGATAGCACCTTTTTCTAACAGTTCTTGAGAAAAAAACACATACAATCATATGTATGTACTGTATTCAAACAAAAATAGTCTCGTACAGGACGAAAATATTATCACTTCACTTCTTTTGCGGGTGATAACAATGCGTGTCAATTTTAGCATAATCTTCATCATTCGTGTCGTAAAATATGATGCTTGTATGGAATTTAGATGAACAATAAAAAAAAACAATTATTGATAATTTGAAATGCCCCTAGCGGCGCACGGGCCTGTGTTATACCACAGGAGTGGCTCGGCTTGATATGGACATTGTGTCCCTGATGCACGAGTAAAATCCTGTAATCCTACCTACTACTACTAGCGTGGCGATGCACTTGCCTGTGTTAAACCTCAGGTGCGGTTCAGCACAATATAGACATTGTATCCCTGATGCGCTAGTAAAATTCTGTACTACTACTACTACAGTGTTTTATAATATATAGATTGTGTTGGATAATAGCTTCGTCTTGTGCCCGTGTATAAGTAATATACGAGTTGTCTTG
>LQNS02278129.1:11519766-11540766 GCA_001587735.2 Parhyale hawaiensis
CAATGATTTTAATAATAGGTAGATTTGATCATGCCTTTAATTTCCCTGCAATATAGGCTCGTTGCTGCCATCTTCCAGGTGAGACACCGTTGTTTGCCATGTGCATGTTAAATTTAATATCATTTTTTCAATGTCGGAGGTTGGCTGTCCTCCCTAATGTTCGGCACATCACATTTATCGACAAATACTGTAACACCAGCTCCATGTGGAGCTTTAGTGTCGCAGGGGAGCCCAGCATGTCTCGTCCTTGCTATTGGACCCTCAACTGGCATATGTTGGGCCATTGGCCTTAGGGCTAGATTAATTAGGTTCTTTTATCCTTTGTTATGGGGAGCAGTCTCTCAACGGGAATTTGAGAAGCCTTAGCAAAGCCCTATTTACATTTTTATATGTGCCTATTTCCTTTTCTTGCTCTATTCTGTTGTTCCTTTCCTATTTTGACTTGGTGTTCACATGGTTGATCCTGTGAGGGAACACCTTCGTGCCTGGGCCTGACGTTTCTGTCGATATTTTGTATGTTTGTTGTTTCTTCCTCAATTGTATTGTTTTTGTCGCAATGTAGTGTTAATAATCCCACAGGAGCGGCAGCTATCTCATTAGATATGAGTCTCGGCTGGCGTCCTTCACAGAAAGTATTTCAATATTGTTCCACAACTTTTGTTGGTAAGCTGTAAATATTTAGTCAAAGTTTATGAACCACAGATACTGCCGTAGTATTCCTTTGTCAATCTGTATTATCACCACCTCCAAGCAGGATATGTTTTCATCATGTTTATCTCTTTGGCAATCTGTCACTCAGATTGCTCATAAAGCTTACGAATGAATTCTTATGAAATTTGCAGGGAATCTTAAGAGTTACAGATGATTAGCTCTTTGGCCTGCGTTTTACTTGTTACTGCCATTACTCAAAAAGTTATACATGGATTTATGTAGAATTAGATTAGCTGTCAGGCAATAGGTATATTACAAAGTGTAAATAATCAAATTTTGGGGACTATTTGTTTAACTAAGGTTTGTCAAAATGTTGATCAGCAACATAACTCGAAAAGTTATGAACGGATCTTCAAGTAAGTTACACAACTCATTATTACTGTCATAAGGCACAAATGATTAAATTTCATTGATGGTACACAGGAAATCACAGTTTCAGAATCAATCTGAATTTTCGTTACTGCTGCGCTGCTTAGTGGAGGAGGTACAGTATGTGTTTTCAGAGTGTTGTATTTTCAAATAGTTAAAATTGTGCTAAAAATATTTCAATAAAATTTCTCTGCTACTCGGACAATTTGATACATGAAATTTTCTTAACTTGTAGAGTCAGAAAAAGACATCTCACGAAACGGAAGCGATGTCAAGATAATTGATCAAAGCCTTTGCTCTAAAGCCTGATTTGTTTTATTTTAGTCTCCAGAAATCCCCTATTTGAATTATTTTAGGTAGCTAGGTCTCAAGAGTTTCTTTTCAGTCTTCATGTTGGCGCTGACGGAGATATGCTGCAGCTACATACATCAGCTGCTTGTGCAAAGGAATGAATATTTATTTTGAAATAATTTTTGCTAGCTTCTACAACGTGGCATCGGCCACGCTCGCCTCCTTTCATATTTGAAGTCAGAGATCATGAGGCTGGCAGGAGCAATGCAGCCTCCATTGTATTAGATTAGATAGGCGGCAGTAGACGAACCAAAAGGCCCATTCCCAAAAAGACACCGGGACTTACACCCCGGTCCTCTATGAGCTATTGCCACTATAACACGACCTCGAGTAGTAGTAGTAGTAGCAGAAGTTTTTACTAGCGCTTCAGTGGCACACTGCCTATATCGCGCCGAACTATACCTGTGTTTAACCACAGGCTCGTGCGCCGCTAGGGCGCGTTTTAAATTGTCAATGATTTTTGTCTCGGCTTTTCTGCCGGTAGGTCTCAGAGTGGTCAGTGCGCTACTGACAGGAAAAAGGCGCAAGTTGAGCATCTCCAACCCCCGGGCGCGGCTGAACGCTTTCGCTCAGCTGCGCTGCACAGGGGAAGGAAACTAAATACAAGAAGGTAGAAGTCTTGCGGGAATAAGTCAGCCACCTCGATCGGCAGCCCACCTCCCGAAACAAGGGGAAGTATTGAGAGCCTACCTTACATTACAAAACTAACCTCATCAGCAGGAACTGCGGCAACTTGCAACATCCCTTGCAGAGAAGGCACTCGGGACCCTTGGGTGCGTGATGCCCAAACATATTGTGGCAGGGAAAGGGCCCGCCCCTGAGGGCAACACGACCTCGAGTGCGGACACTGACCTGCTGGCAATGCAACTTACTTGCGACAGTTTTGGTACCCGCCTACTGTATTGTACTCTGCTCTTAACCCTCTACGGCAGCAGTTAAAGGATTTATTGTGTAAAAGGTATAATAATTCTATTTAAGTTTAGCTGTAAATTCATGTTCTATAAGTTAAGTTCTTGAAAGAAAGTCTAGTAAAAGGCTTATGAACCTTGCACTACATTATTGATTGCACTAGCTATTGTTTATACGTATATTTTCGTATAATTACCTCCGCAGAATAGGTTTTGTTTTTGTCGTGTTTATCTGTCTGTGTGCTCGTCTATTTACTGTATATATATTTTCTGTCGTCAATAGTACTCATAAAATTATAAACGGATCTTTACGAAGTTTACAGGCATTATTAGGCATTTTAACAGTAACAGATGATTAACTTTTTGGTAAAAATTCATTCAACTGTTTTTTGTCTGATTTTTTTTTCTTAGTGCCATGACTCAAAAAGTAACAAAAATAAATGTATTTCGAGGATAAATGACAGACTAGAGAAAATTTAAACGCTTTTCGTATATTATTAGCGTTGTCCGTTTTTGGTGCAAATTTTACATTTGAATGCGTTTGGTGTGGACTGCTTCTGCAGATGCGAGAGCCAACCGTCAAGGACCGTGCGACGGTGTCGTGACAGTGTCACGCCCTTCGTTACGTGACACTGGATGTAGATGTACGCGGTTTGGGTTCTGACGTCCCGGACTGCCCCTTGACGGGGGGGATAAGACTCAGGCAAGTAGCAGACTGTGTACTTGTGGATTCGGTTGAGACACAGATATTGGACCGCTAGGCGTGAGGGTAAGGTACGTCTCACGTAATGATCTCCAGCTGCTCTGAGCTGACCGGCATGAGTGTCAGTCGCTTACATAGACAGATCGCGCAAGGAAGTGGTGCCTGCCCTGCGCCAGCACAACAGCTCCACCCAATCCCTCGCCAAGCTTTTCGTTCAACAGAAACGGACGGGAATCCGCTGCTGTAAGCAGGAATTGAGATTTAGGAACTAGAATATTGCAATTTTCGTCAGAAGCGTAAAGTTAACGATTTTATGGGCTAGAACTTAAACGATTTTAAGGGCAAGAACTTCAACGCCTTTTAGGGCATGAACATCAACGATTTTAAGGCCAAGAACTTTAACGATCTGAATGCAAGAACTTTGACGATTAAAGGGCAAGAACTTTAACGACTTGAATGCAAGAACTTTGACGATTTTAGGGCAAGAACTTTAACGACTTGAATGCAAGAACTTTGACGATTTAAGGGCAAGAACTTTAACGATTTAAGGGCAAGAACTTTAACGATTTAAGGGCAAGAACTTAAACGGTTTTAAGGGCAAAAACTTTAATGGTTTTAAGGGCAAGAACTTTAACGATGTACAATTCAAAGAAATTACAATTAGGAGAACAAATTTCAATTTTAGAGACAAGTGAAAGTTTTCAGCAAGAGCTTATCAATTTTAGCATAGCTTATCAATTTTAGCATAGCTTATCAACTGTTGCGGAGCTTATCAACTTTAGCAGAGCTTATCAATTTTAGCAGAGCTTATCAATTTCAGCTGAGCTTATCAATTTCAGCAGAGTTAGTAGAGCTTATCAATTTTATTAAAGTATATGTGAATGTAATTAATTAGTTATCCTATTATCAGTTGAACAAAAAAGTACATCTACTGGAATTTAAATGAATTTAATTTGAATATAACTCATTCCAGTCTTTATTTGAATTATCAGGCTAGTGAAGCTAGCTTAAGAACCTCCGAGAGACCGTCACTGAAACTTCCCCACGACATGAGAATCACCCGAATTAATTGGTAATATATGTGATTTTGCATCATTACACAGTACATATTGATCCCTGTTTGACAGGTAACCATTAATCAGTGCATTTGCTTTATTCCGAACGCCATAATTATCAAGTTTTTTTTTTAGTAAAGGTAATTTATCTACTGTATCGAACGCTTTTCAGAGTTCTAGCAATGAAGATACACTATATATTTTATTATAGAAGCATTTCAGAAGATCTGTTACAAGATGAAAAATTGCTAGCGTAGTATTAAATTTTTTTCGAAAGCCGAACTGCTGACCACTAATTACGTTATGTAATGAAAGGAAATTTGATAGCCTAGAATGAATGGCTTTCTCTAAAATTTTATTGAAGATAGATAACGTAGATATGGGTCTATAATTAGCCACATCATTCGGACTACCTGAATTAAAGATAGGTTCTCAATCAAAAATTAAAAATATACAGGATTAGCAATACAATGTATTAATTTAAGCAGTAATGAAGGTTGAATCTCATCACGATGACAGCGCTTGTTACTGAAAGATTTAAGAATATTAACAATATCATTGGGACAGGCCTGAAAATGCAATCTGTAACAACATAATTCGTATTGATTGTAAAATTTCCTTCTTGGGGAAGGAGGGCCTCCACCAGAGACTTTGCTACTGAAGTAAAGTGTGTATTAAATAAAATAGCTGATAATGCGTCATTAAGTACCGTACCATTAACACTGAAAGAAACAGACTTACCTTTGGTTTTTCTATCAAGAACATCATTCAGTACCTGCCTTAATTTACGAGATGAATTTCTAGACTCAATGATTTTGTTTTTATAATAATATTCTTTGCATTTTCGTATTAGTCTATTTAATACATTCCGATATGCTGTATAGCATTTCTTTGTAATTATTCCACGTTTGAACATCCTGAGCAATCTGAAATTTTCCCTAATACTGTAACTTATTTCAGATCACGAGAGAACTATTCCGGCTTCTTGGATTTGGGTTTACATTTTATCTTTACTAACGAGAAGCCATCGTAATAGATGGAATAAATCTGTTCTAGAAGTTGTTGCATTGCAAGGTCAGAACAGGAATGCTCGTATACATAAGCAAAAGAGACTACACTCATGGTGCTGATGAAGCAATCGTGTTTGTCAACATCGTGCAAGCATCGAGTTAATGTTGTCGGACAGTGTGTCAAGGGCTCACTCTCATATACTAAAAATGGAGTCAAGTGATCGATGATAGATGCATCAATATCACTTGACATGCATTTGGTACGAGGACCAAAATTCAACCACCTTTGGTCGAGCAATGAGTACTTTGTTATGGGATTATTAAGAGAAAATCTTGTAGGGTTGGTTATAGCAGGAAAAAATCCATATGAACTGACAATATGAATGAAATGATCCATTGCAGGTAATCCAAGCGGGTTATATATATATATATACATTCAAATTCACATCACCACAAAAATTACCTTTATTATAATTTGAAGTTGCAGGAAGATACTGTTCTAACAGATACCTATTAAAATCATTTATTTTTACACTAGGTTGTCTATACAGACACCCTAAAAATATTTTATCATTGTTAATTTTCAATACCACACTCAGAGATTTGGATATGTCATTAACGATGCACAAGTTTTCTAATATTTCACTCTGAATTAATTTTTTTATATAATGCTGCACCGCCTGCATGGCGGTTACGATAAATATTGACTTGATTGTAATCCGATAGATGAAACATGAAATTTATTTCAGGTGTAAACCAAGTTTCTGAAAACACAATATCAAATTTAACTTCAATGACGGAAGAAATGTTTCCATAATAGGAAAGTTCTTACGCATGCTACGAATATTTACTAAAACACTTTAAAAGCATCAGTAGAACAATTTATATAATTCTTTTATTAGAATCATTTATGTTAGTAACTTGGCAATTAAAATCAGAGAAATTATTATTTTCATCACGAAACGTAAAAGGTGGAGACGCTTCCATTGACAAATTCGTATTGAACGAAAGTTGTACATTTCATCCAAAATAATATACTTAGATTCATTTATAAATGGAAACGCGCACATTTAATAGTTTCAACTCTAGTTGTTTAAGATCACTGCTATCAGTTACTAATATTGGTTTTAGATCACTTAGCTTGTAGTAGATGCTTCCGTTTCTTGTAAACATTCTTTGCAACGGAGAATGCTGCTTCCTTAGAGAACGGAGCTTATAGAGGAGAGATGCACGCTCATGGGGGAGGTATTCGCTGACGTAGGTGTTTTTAGTCTTTGCTCTCTCGATGGCCGTTAGTAATTTAATTTTTACACCCTTAGACGCACAGGCAATACGGAGGTGTTTTTTACTTTTGCCTGTGCGGCTTCAGTCGATGATATCACTTCTGGAGATGCGATGCAGGTTGGTGGATAACGCTGAACACATTTTGTCGACAAATGATTTATTTGAACCACCTTCATAAGGTGCTCCCGAGGATATGAGGCTGTCCACAATTTCCCCTTGAACCATAACTATATTAGATAGTGCTTCTTGTTCAAGGCTATCTATTTTAGAATTGATTTCTTGTGAATCAGATCCAGAGACATGCTGAGTATTATTGTTAGAAGGATCAAAGTTGGTACTGTACTTGTTCCTGGTTCTGGAGATGGCGGAGCATGAATTACTCCATTAGTTGAAACATTAGTTGGTTTTGTATTTAAGATGGCAGTAGGAGCTACTTCATTAGTTGAAACACTAGTTGATGCATTGCTTGATAATTCAGATGACGTAATTTAAGCCATCAGGGTTTCATTTTCAGCACGTAGCTGCTCAAGTTCCGTAACGACTTTCGAGTTGAGTTGGAATAGAGACTCATGATATTCAATTATTTGACTTGATAATGCTGTTCCTTTATTGCTTTACTAGGGCGTTTAGCTGCTCTGCCAGGATTTGTTTTTGCTGGCGAATAAGACTTCAAATATTTGAGCATGTTATGAATACTTGACAGATCTTCCTGAAGACTCACGCTGCCGGTGGTAATATTGCATCCGTTGTCAGATTCAGACGAGCTTGAAGATGAATCATTTGATATAGTATCCATTTTGATTTTTGTTGACAGAGCAGAGAGTACTGTATTATATTTTGAGGTTTCCAGGAATAAATTTTGAGCGAGCAGAAATTTAGCAATTTGGAAGAGAGCGGTCCCGCTGCAGATTACCAATGCGTTCCAAAGCTGCACTTACAGCACACACCACAACAACTCTTGACGAAGTTCGACTGGAACAAGGAGAGCTCAGTCACTGCAGGCACACGCATACCACTGTACTCCAGGAGTATATAGTCAATGCGACGTGAGAAGCGATGAGGGCAGTTTACACTTGGGACAAATGTTCATACGGTGCACCCCGTGCGTGCACAATAACACCTGCAACAGTGAAAAAGGGAGGGCGGAACTTAATGTCACCACGCGTGTAACACTGCAGTAGTAATATAAATATATAGGTGTCTATGACAGTACCCTGAGAAGGTACCAGCAGAAGCGGGACACGGAGGCTGTCAACAACACGGCCAGCGACTCGACAGATCGCTGAGTTGGCAAGGCACTGTATTGCCGATATTACGCAAGCTGCATCGGGACTAACTGCTCTCACAGTGAAGGATAGAGATTACTTTTGTTGACATTGTTTAGTAGCTGCATAGCTGACAATTTTTGTGCACAATGTCTGATATATTGATATTTTGGGGGTTCACTTGGTACTTGTTGTATAACTTTACACCGTCATGTCACAAAATTAGCTAGTGATTACTTTTGTTTTCCTTATGATGTGTTGATTTTTTTTATTAGCCGTAATGTTAGTGAGATGGTGTTTTCTGATACGGTGAAATAAAATTCTAAAGTGAAACATGAAAATCGTGTGTTTCATTTTCTCTTGGTTGTGCTTTTTACTGCAATAAAAATTAGTTACTTTCACCAAGAAATTTATGCTGTAGCTGGCGTTTATGTGTCTGCATGTTCGACTGCTAGCATTGAAACTCAAATGTTTTAAGTGGATTTTTATGAAATTTATAAGGAATATGAACGTTCCGAGGAACAAATAGTTAATTATCGTTCTTGGTCTTTCCCCTGTTTCTTCGTCGCTCTGTCTGCCCGCTGTTTCCAACTGAATTCAAACAGCTAATAACTGAAATCCGAAATTTACAAGAACAGTTGGGAATGTCGAAGAAAATATTATATAATTACAGGAATCATTCAGCAGTTTGTTTCTGTGCTTGTCTCTCTATCCTTTACTGTATCTTCAAACTATCTGGAGGCTTGCACTCCAGGACTAAAGCTCCAGTTTTCGCTGTACTTGCACCGCAGTGGACGAAACTTTGTTTCTGTCCGGGGATATTGCACGCTCCCCCGGTGTTGTACGAGTGCTGAGGTGTAACTCTTTTACACCATTAGATCTGTGCCGTCCATCACGACGACAGCAAATAAACATCTTAGGAGCGGGTAGGGCAGCGATTATGCGCTCTGTATGCGTGCGGTGTCTCTGTTGTCGTGCTGATCTGGCTCTGAAGCTCGCGGCAACTCTCGACTTGGAAAGCTTGGAATGCAAGGCTCACTATCAGCAAACTCTATTGGTAGCCTGTCGCTGCAGCTGCCCTGCCTTACTTTTTACCTGGTCAGACTCTGATCAATATCTTCCGTGTGATCTGAGCTTTGCTGTTCTTTTCCTTCAGTGTTGGGGGTTGGTAAGAGTTGTGTCAACTGAAATTTATTGAAGCAACGGTAGGATCCACCAAGGGGGATATTCTGATTATACTTTTTCCTGTTTCATGCGTTCAAATGTTTCTCTAAAGCCTGACCGCATATGTCGCGCAATCTGCCCAATGCCTTCTTTATGGATAGCATATAAAGTTGGCTAAATCTTTTCTTCCTGTTGTTGTAGTTACGCAGGGGAGGCTCCAGAGGAGGTTGAGCCAGTGGCAGGAAGTATGAAAAGAAAGAGAACATATAAGTTGAAATATAGATGGATTGTCCCATTGAGAGGTATGGAGTGTGGTAGGATGGATTGGACACTCGAACAAGTGGTTCACCGTGTGAAGGCTAATGTGGCATTTGAGACAGGAGTTTCAGTCGGTCAGCCCGACCCTGTAACGGTAAGATATCAAGGCAGAGCAAAAAAAAAAAATGAACGTAGCTGCCGTAGGGTGGAGCGGGCCGCATGTGAGAGGACAGCCCCATCAGACGATATCTCCGGCGGAGCGGCGCCCAATACCCTGTTTGCTGGGAGGTGGTCTAATGAAGCTCGCTCGTCAGGACGTTGGAGGGAGGAGACGGCGGCGCGGTACTCTTTAGATGGCATGATATTGTCTGTAAGTGAGTGGCTGATGTCGGGATATAATATGGTTGATAGCTAGTGGCGGATGTGTCGGGGGCCGACCTACGCGGTGACGCTAGAGTGGGCTGGGTGCTCGGGGCGAAGGGCGGAGATGAGGTATTGGCGGCACTGGAACAGAAATCAGAGCTCATATGGAGCTACCCTTGTTCCAGAGTGTGGCCGATGGCTCATTAGGATTTTAAGCAATTGGGCCGTGGCTACACATACCTACATCTTCAAGATAACCTTATATTTGCCTAAAACCATTTCTGTTGGGTATGGGAGAAGATTTCAATATCTTATTGATGTGCAGCTGAGCTTCCTGATGATGCATTGAGCTACATTTGGGGCTCATTACTTGTCCCTGAAAGCATGTGTGAACTGTTTTTTTTTTCAGAAAGAACCGCAGATTACACACGGTAGTAATTAAAAATGACTGAAGCGTTTCAATTTGTTCATTTGGTTTAATCGATTAAAAGAATTTACAGACTCTTATAGAACTCACTTTAAAATGTTGCAGAATAGGAAACAGCTTCCACACTAAATGCTTAATAAATAAATAAATAAATAAATAAAATAAATCAATAACTTTAATTAAGAACACAATGGGTTCACAAAATACGCTTACAAAGAAAGTAGCCACAGTTCAACATAATGATTAGGCCCAGTCACAAATATTGGTGGCCACGTACAATGAGAATAAATAGATACACTCAGCCTACCCCTGCAGACACGCATGGCATTGAGCAGCTCAATTTCACACAGGAGAGAGAAAGAACTCTTCTCTGCGTTGGTACAGAAAAATTAACAGAGTACCCTAGTACAGTGTGATTGAGACACACTGTTTCATTATAGCTAGTCTGGCCAAGGGGCTTGTAACAATAATAATAATACAAGTTTCACGCAGAGCTCAGTCCCCAGTATACCAACACCCTCTCATATAGTCGTACCGTACCTCGATTAATCAAATGTAAAGGCAGACTGGGAGCTAGGCTCAAACAATTAACAATTAAGTAAACATAGTCAATCGTTAAGTTTAATGTCAGAAAACGTTTAAAGAATGAATTCCTTCACTTTAATTTGGGCTGTTTGCGTTTTCAGTGGATAAGTTGTTCCAGGATCCTACCCTCACAGTTGTGTAGGAATTTCTAGGTGGAATCCAAGGTGCTCTTGGCCCCCCATGCTGCATTTTTTCCACATGTCTCCATGGACGAGATTCTTTCGAACAGTGCTTGTAAAAAATTTTGCATATATTGCAAATCTTTCCTCACATCTTGATTGTACACACTCTTATCATGGTCATTCGTGGTAATATCTCTTTCCACATTGTACTGGTGGTTATTTTCTCCGTACTTGTGAGTTTGTATGCCATTTGAGCTTTGCCATGGTCTCCCGGAATTTCCCCTCGTTCAGCGTGGGTGTGCCTATGATGGGCAGTGGGAGCCGCTCGAATGGTTCCTTTCAGATGTATTTCAGGACATGTGGTATCAAAACACGTGCCGTTTCTGAATGATTCTTGGCACAACCAGGGATGAAAGAAATTGCATTCTCGTTTTGAGCTGCAACCTTGTCTGCCATATATCATGAACCTAGGGCACCTCTTTGAGTGGGAACATTTGCACCCTTTGCCTGAAATACCATATTTACATTGGTTTTTGGCATAGTACTTACAGATTGTTTTTTTTTTCTTTTTGGATATCCAGTCCCTTCCAGAGCTACTTCTTTTCTGCACAGTGCTCTGTGCTATTTCATAACTGATTTCTTTCACATCATGATCGCCCGTTTCCGCATATTTCTGCAGTAGTTTTTCTCCTGCCGTTTTCGGGCTTTCATCACTGATTCCTTTGTATCAGATGCAACGAATTTTTTGTTTTGTGTTGAAACTTGTAAGCATCTTTCACAATTCCACATGAAGCTTTTGGGAAATCTGTTAAGCATGTTTATCATGCCCGGATGTAATTTTGCACCAGGAGCACAGGAAAGAAATTCACATTTTGTGCAAGCAACTTTCGGTGTAGCATTTGTAGTAGGTTCCCTACACATGGTGCAAACCCAATGCTGCTTCTCAGTGGATCCTTCATTAACAGAGCAACCATGTCCAAATGGGCACACAGGAGCGTGGTACATTCCGTTCTAGTTCAGAGCAAGACACGGCGCATGGAAGGTTTTCTCTTCACACAGCACACACTGAATCATTTTACTTTGGTTTGATGGCAGGCACAAGGTACACTCATTTAAACCGCGAGTTTCTTGTGGCTCATGAACTTCCTTCAAATCATCAGTTGAGTTTAGAATCACTGGCTTGAACTGTGTTTTATGGCGACTCTTTGTATTGCCTCCCATAGCTGACGTCTACGTTTCCCCTATTAAGTGAGCTAAAGTGTGATCACTGGACCCGCCGGTCACACGGTCGAGCTTATAGCCTGGCTGGCTCACTGCACAACACTTAATTAGTTTATTGCTTTCGAGAAAAATCTAAAGCTTTCTGATTTTATCTACTCTAGCGGAGCACCGTACACGTCACAACCAACCGCTACGGAGGGTAACTGGTAAGCAAGCTTTGTGGCCTTTTCTACTGTGAGTCAGCAGTTTATGGCTGTGCACAGATACCTTAGGGGCACTTACCTTGCCCAAAAGTGAGGAGGGTGCACGGATCGTTGAATAATAGTCCTTTGTAACAGAAAAGCAAGGTAACCATTTTTAATGGACCTCTGTCTACACTATAAAGTAGGAGCCTTGCGGACAGGATTACTAGGAGAGCAGAGTGATTTGATTATTTATGTTCCTTAGAAAACTTATTTTAACTGGCACATAATAGATGGCTCAAAGAGTCGACAGAACTCCTGGAGAATGGTTATATGACCGCCTGCAGCTGTGTTTCGGAGCCTAGACAAGTTCTTAGGTTGCTAAACGAAGACGATTTTCCAACCATGCATCGCTTTATAGTACGGTTCCCGCAGAATCCTGTACAGGACAAAGCGACCAGCTTGTAGAAGACGTGTTGTAATACTTTTCCTGAACAGGGAGCTAAAGGTTTGGCCGCCTAGCAATCTGAGCGTAAAGCTCGACTGTTAAGAGTTACAAGTTTACTCAAGTTGAAGTTGTTTTGAGTCTGACGTATAATATATTGAAATCAAGTCCTATAAGTAGTATGAGTAATCGAATCTAAGCTCCTGCCGGACCATTCGGTAAATTCGGTTGGGGAACGTGATAGAGATTAACCTGGACCACTCGGTAGAACACAGAATATTTTCAGAGTTTTAGAATCCCCTCGGAGAATCCTTCTTGAGCCCGCCAATGTTTCAGATTTTAGTCGGTTCTGAAACGTTGCTTAACTCGGTAGTTCAGTTTTCGAGCTTATTTAGTTAGCGCCTGAAACAAAAGTGTGGTTCTTATGCTCACGTAGCTTTTCAGCGTAAGGCGTCAACATACCACTAGTAGCCTTGCTGCCTCGGAGGGGATTCTGTCTGAAAAGTATAAAATTCAAAAGTTATGGCTTTGATTTTGGCAGCGAATGAGTAGGAGACGAGATCCCTGGACTAAGGGAGCTCAGCAAGATTCACGTATCTCGTCACGGTAATCGGAGAAATAAGTGTACGATCGGTTTTCTACAGCCGGCTCCTGTTTGGTAGATTGGGAGCGACAGGGATTAAGGAGATCCATGTAACGGGGATTTATTCCGCTGTTCCAGTAAGGAACAGCGGGTAGGACGGATACAGAAGGCCCATTTTCCAGCTAGTAGAAGGGATGCCTTAAAGACGGTGCTACTTCGGCCAACAAAGTAGAGAACTGTGTGTCATAGTTTGTTTTTACCCCGACACTAGGTGCAGTGCTGATCATCTAGGAAGTATCTATCGTTATACGGAGAAGCAGTAGATCTTGGTTTGTATGGTTATAGTAGACCTACACCCGTCACGGAGAAGAGGAATAGTCCAATTCATATACATAACTACTTACCAAACCGCGGGAGATTTGAGTCTTGGATATGTGCAAGACCCAGATGAGGCTTTTGTCTTGCTAGAGAGTAGTTTGCGATATTTATGTAAACTTCATTTAGAGGATAACGTAACAGCGACATCAGCTGGCCAAGCTTTAATTGCTGCATCCGCTATTTAGTGTTCGCCCGAGTGTGGCTCATTTTATCTTGAGGTGCCACTGTCTATGTGTCGTTTTAATATGGTTTGTGTTAATAAACTTATTTCATTGAACACACATGTCATATATATTGCTATAGCTATGTAGAGCTATATATTTCTACAATATTCAGTAGCATTTTAGTGCTTCTCACTAGTGTGGTGATGACACTGTGGTGAATGCCGACGCCACTCATATAAATCTGCGATAACCATCTTAGATTATGGAGTTATCCCTGTGTTGTCATTAGCCCATATATCAACAATTTTAGGTGTTTTAAATGTCAGTAGTACTTTCCACTTATCGCCTTTGTCGTACTCTGGTTTCAACTCATTATTGTATATTTCAGATGAATACCATTGTCACAGGTACTTGGTTTTAAACATCATCTGTCCAGAGCAACAATGGGTTTTGCTACCCTATCTACAACAGGAACAGATAACCGAATCATAAGAAGATGGTGGTGTTCTTCCAAGCATTGCGCTGGTTGTTCCCTTCAGCAAAATTAGTGTTCACCTAAGTAAAAGAATTTGCCTTGACAAGTGTGATCTAGAGACAGAGAGATGTTTTAGCTATCGTCCGCTTGGCGACATAGGGTCCGTAAAGAAGCCTCGTTTAGTCAGGCTACAGAAGTACAGTCTTCCTAGGTGCCGTATAGACGTTGAGAGATGGGTGGTCGTATTCAGTGAGCCTACTACCTTGAGCATTAGTTTCCTCAGATTGTAAATTCCGACGACTGGGAAAAGGAAGCGTGGACTAGATGCTCAATAAAAGCTGCGGGAAGTGAGTAACAGGCGAGGAGAAGGTGGAGAATTCGACTTAGAATTGGGAGAGCGGCCCTAGTTCTCAGGACAGTCTGGGCCGTAGGGATCTTATTAGAGTGCGGCGAAGACCATTGTCAGCTCAAGCCTCAAGAACGCAATTACCTGTCGAATTCTGAGAGCGGCAGGAATCGATACGCTTAGTCGAATAACAGACTAAGGAGATCACGGCGGCGTTATTCCTCAGCGATGTTTAGTTTTTATTCTGCTCAAGATAGAATCTTGTCAAGTAAATTTTCTATTAAGCACCCGATCTATTGAGATTCTACGCCGGGAAGAGGAGACGAAGTAGATCGAGAGCAGTGAAGAGCTGATCTTGCGTGGTTAGACGATCGGAACGATAAGTTCCAAACAGGACTCCATGCCTTTTTCTCTGAGTTGGGCTGGAGGAGGTTACCTCCCAGCGAGACGGCAGATGGGAGAATGATGGTGAGATCGCGGTACCATAGTTCATTTGCTAAATATAGTTATGCCAGATATAAGCGAACGTGCGGGTGGCAAGTTTCAGCAAATCAGCGACCGTCGTGACTTTGACGTCACTATTATGAGTTAACAAAGGAGGCCACCAGGGCTGTTGATATTTCTAATCCCTAAAGACTTTCCTGCCAATTGTCTATTATTTATTTTCTCATTTTGAAATTACACATACACCTAGCTTCATAATAGAGGAAAATACTAAACCAACGGTTTGATGTATTGTAGTGTATCTTGATTTCCTTCGCCATAAAAAGAACTGAGGAAATGGTGGAAAAAATCTTTACCTCGGTTAAACCAATTGCTGTGCGTGAGTTAGAATGCTGTGCATAAGTTAGAATACGATAAAATTGAACAACTTTCACTCACAAAGCAAACGATGCATTACAACAGGTTATAAAGTAGAATATTTTACATACATGAAATCTTAAGCCAACAAAACTGCAACTGAACGATTTTACAAACCTTGTATAATGAAGAATCGCGACGCGCACATTGTCCTCCGAAACTATGACCCCATTGTGGAATTACATAAGCTGCCTCACCGTAAAATTAGTGACGCTATTGGCTTGACGTCATTTTGATGTATGTACACAAAAACACTTAGATCTGACATAACTATCTTTTGTCTATGAACTGTGGTGGTACAGCTACCTCTTGTTAGCATGAACAGTTGGTAGGAGGTCCCAATTGGAACTTGTTCGTCGAGGCACAGCGCGATTCGTTACCCTCGCACAGAGATAATGCGCACTCCCAATTACCGCAATTTTCGCTAATCAGGAGCATGACTACGAATTTTGACTAAACGTAGAAAAATGTCCTTGTACACCATGGTAAATTTTTTTATTTTGACTGAGTCCAAAAAGCTAAAATCCACTTACCTCTAGGTAGAGGCAGGAGTCTTAGTTCGCACTAAGTAAAAAAAAATACTGTCTTATGAGTGTGACGACTTGGAACGGTCTGCCGGAATCGGTGTTGCCTCAGGCTTGCTGATCTCGCTGGAGTCTAGGTGCAACCGACAGAAGTACTATGCCAGAGCGTGCGTTGCAAGAGAGGTCATTGCAATATTCCTACCATTCTCACTCATTCGGTTGTAAGACCCATGAAATTCTTCAATAATCACTTTTTACCTCCGGCGAGGTGGTTTTTTGTCGGAATTTGTCTATCACCAAGATAATTAAGAATTTTATTGATACATCTTCATAAAATTTGCAGGAAATGTTTAATATGTTTGAAGGAATAGATGATGAACTTTTGATGAAAATTCGTCCCGCCGTTTGTTTGTCTGTGTGTGTATTATTTCGTAGTAACATGACTGAAACAGTAATGAATATATTTTCAGAAGATTTGCAGAAATTGTTGGGAATTTTACTAAGAGTAACTAGTCAATTTATCTGATGATCTATCAGTCAGCTTGTGTTTGTCTTCATGATCATCTCTTTGGCTGAGATTCTTCTAATTTTTTTCTCTTTTGTCTTCCATTTTTTCTCTTTTGTCTTCCATTTTTTCTCCTCTGGTTCACCAGTCTTCTACATCCTACTAACATAATGACAATAGCCCATAGAGGGCCGGGGCTAAGTTTCGGTGTCTTTGGGAATGGGCCTCTTGGTTCGTCTACAGCTGCCTATCTAATCTAATTTTTCATGTCTTGTAGCTTGAGCCATGCCTTTGTAACATGAGATGTGCCTTTGCAATACAATAGAGTGTCTCAACTGGGGCATTTAGATCTCAAAAACTTGGGCCACACTCTCATACCAAGTACAATAGCCAACATACAGAGTAGCTACTTATTGGAGGAGCCAGACTGCAGGGCGTCATCAAGCAAATCCCTCGCCAACACTGCTTCCCATGCCGAGTCTTCTTAGTTCCAAAATCAACAGGAGGCGAGCGAGTGGTGATAGACCATATCCGGTGTCCCTCTTTCAAGATGCTGGATATCTCCAAGATCAGGTCGTCCGTCCCCAAACATGCCCTTTTCACCTCTATTGACCTGTCCGAAACTTTTCTCCACATTCCCATCCATCCTCGGTTCCAACGGTTCCTCGCCTGCACTACGCTGCATAGACACGATAGTCTCTGTCGTTTAATTAATTTCAGCTGCTGCGCCTGGCACCTTGGTTAGCGAAAGTCTTCGCCTCCACAGAGTTTTTTTTTTTTGCCAAAGTATCGGCAGTGTTCACATTATTTAGTAGATGCTGGTAGGGCAAAATTAGCCGATGCATCTAGTACAGATACCAAATGTCTGGTACCGTAGTACTTACTCCACTTCATGTGAAGCTAGCCTCAAGCCTCGCTGCCCTCAGGAGCATATTGTGGCGGGCCCTTTCCCTGCCACAGTATGTTTGGGCATCATGCACCCAAGGGTCCCGAGTGCCTTCTCCGCAGGAGATGAAGCATCTGGCCGCAGTTCCTGCTGAGAAGGTTAGTTTTGTAAAGTTAGTAGGTAGGCTCTCAATACTTACCCTTCTGTTTCGGGAGGTGGGCTGCCGATCGAGGTGGCTGACCTATTCCCGCTAGACTTCTGCCTTCTTGTATTTCATTTCTTTCCCCTGTGCGACGTAGCTGAGCGAAAGCGTTCAGCCGCGCCCGGAGGTTGGGATACTCAACTTGCGCCTTTTTCCTGTCAGTAGCGCACTGGCCACTCTGAGACTTACCGGCAGAAAAGCCGAGACAAAAATCATTGACAATTTAAAACGCGCGCTAGTCGGCGCGTGAGCCTGTGGTCAAACACAGGAATAGTTCGGCGCGATATAGGCAGTGTGCCACTGAAATGCTAGTAAAAACTTCTACTACTACTAGCCTCAAGCCTCTTTCTGTGAGCCATATTTCATGCAATAACTACTAATGCCAACAATGCTTTATTGGCTCTATGGTCTCAGGTCTCATCAATTTGCAATTTAATTAGGTACACCTAATTTTTTGTTTGCAGTTCATTAACAAATAACATCTCATCTTTCAGTTTTCTTTCAGTTATTAAGTTTAGTTAAAAATGCATTCCTGTTAGCAATTTCTAACCAGACCTCACAGATTACTGTTGTGAAGTTGTGATGCCAGCGCCTCGTCCATGGAGAGAAGCTAAGGGTATGTTGCATTGTATTGTCGTGCTATACTGCACAGCTCTTTGTGTTTAGTGATATATGATTTATCAGGGCTCATAAAATGCCTTTACGTACCTGATCTGTATGGTTGTGTCTGGAAGTCGAATAAGCGGAGCTCTGTTAGAATTGCAGCAGTCACTAGGAAGGCCTATATGTATTGATAAATGATGATAAAAACTACAATATCAGATTATGCCCCTCTTGTAGTTCTGCATTGTGTAAAGTTATGCGTAGGCATGAATCCTAACTACGGTAATTTTGGGTGCTAACCAGGCATTGTCTTCTATTCCCATATACAGTACTGCTAAATGTTTTAAATTGCAAATCTCTTCTATCATAACTCATTCGAATCACTGTGTTGTGTCTGAAAATACTGTAACCAATGTGTAGCCTAACCTAAGTATTATTACCTAGCCTATTATCCTAGAAATGTCATCGCCTAATAAAGATTTCTACATCATGGAATGATTCATGCAGAATACCTACTTCCACCGAATCAAAGCAGTGCTATGTCATGTTCTCATGTTAGTTTCAGTTTGCTGCAGCATTACTTTACTCAATTGCTTATCTCATATTGTAACTTGAAATTCTGGTATCCTAATTTTGGAAATGAGTTGCAGTCTCAAGTCCCTCACTGCCTCTCTTTTTGTTTCCTCCTGCCTTTCACATCAACATTGTTCCACTGTACCAAATATTGGAAATGAGAAGTTCTGTGCATATCCTTCACTTCATGTCGTTATTGGACGCTTATGCTGCTCGTATCAGCAGTGTTCCCTTGTACCAAATGATTCATTTAGTCCATCGATGTGAGCCTGAGAGACGAACTGGTTGAACGCATGCAAGATCAGCAGGCAAAAATAGTACAAAGCCTGGATCCCACCTTATCTCAAAGTGTTGTATCAGGCTCACTATCAGCAGAGTGTCCCAAGGCGCTACAGCAGAAAAAGTAACTGCTTCCTAAGTCCTAGTTGGCTCCAAATTAGACAAAACCTTTTTTTTATGCCTGCTTAAGCCAATTGATGTGATAACTGAAATTAAAGCCTTTTTTTCTACTGACTCAGAGTCATGTTTACAAAGAATCTAATAGCTGCAATTATTCTGCTAAAAAATGACTGGGACATGACTACTGAGTGATCCAGTCTTAAACGGCCATGTTCCCTATTCCCAAGAGTAAATTCATGTTGGTATCTTTGTTATATTTTGAAAGTGCTTCGATGCGCTGATGCTTTGATTTGCAGCCTCCAAGCTTTATCTCCTTGGGAAAATACATTTATCTTCAGTGCAAACATAACCTGGCCGACCAAATTATTTTATTTTTACATTGTTTGTCAATCATCTACTGGTCTCTGTAGTCTCTGGTGATTTTAATGTTTTGCACAAAAATTGTAATTGTTGCTAATATTCAAACTGAGTATTCAATTCTCTCCGTGAGAGGTGAGCATAACACAAGCTGTGGTTTGTGCAGTGGTATTTATTAATCGGTTTGTTGGCTAAAGCATGTGAGGTGATTGTGTGTCTAAACTGTCTATCCCACCGAATTGTTTTGATTAGTCGAAGTTATGTGTGTCCTAGAGTGGCTGTTGATTGTGTTGCAGGTGGATGTGGAAATGAATGAGTCACACCAAAGTTATGTATGTTCTAGAGTGGCTGTTGATTGTCTTGCAGGTGGATGTGAGAATGAATGAGTCACACCAAAGTTATCTATGTTCTAGAGTGGCTGTTGATTATCTTGCAGGTGGATGTGAGAATGAAAGAGTCAAACGAAAGAATTATACTTTCAATTCCTGCTAGTGAAGGAACAGCAGCAGGACCTTCTAATGAGCCCCAAATGGCTGGGACAGCCTCAGTCGACCCGACTTAGATGAACAAATGCGAGACCTCAGTCGCGCTGTGTGGCTCATCTTTGTCTAACAGCTTCTTTGCTGACCAGAGTTCTGCTCCTTCTGCTCAGTTCTGGTCTCTAGTTGGTGTTTTTGTGATTTTCATCGAGGGGAATATTGGCTGTCCAATGAAGCCTAAATTAGATTAGATCGAAAACCTTCGTTTTCAGGGTTAGGCACTAGTTATTTTAGTTTCTGTGCAAGCAATTTCAAGCTCAGCTGTATTCGGACCCTTATCAATAGAGCGTATCAAATATGCACTAATTTTCAGTACTTGCACCAAGAATTTAATGATTTACGACGGTTCTTTACTAAGAATGGCTTTCCATCTTTCCTTGTTGACAAACAAATCAATAAATTTTTATCAAAGATTTATGATCTTTCTCCAGCAGTTCCGTCTTGCAATTTACAAAAGTTTTATGTCAAGCTACTGTACTTTGGTCACCAGTCCACTAAGTTAAATGAAGACATTCAATCTCTTATCGGTAAATTTTTCCCACAACTCAAAGTTCATACAATTCTGGTAAACAATTTCACGATTGGCTCGTTTTTTGTTTCAAGGATAGTCTCCCTCCTGCTATGTGCTCTTCTCTGGTGTATCAATTTAGTTGTTCACGTTGTGAATTGCGGTATATAGGTTCTACCTGTCGTACCCTCATGACCAGAGTTTCTGAGCACGCTGGACGCAGTTGTAGGACCGCTCTTCCACTCTGTTCCCCTCCGCTCTCTTCAATTAGGTCACATGCAGAAAGTTGTAACGTCTCTGTTACAATCAATGATTTTAAAATATTGGCGAATACCTCTTATAGATCAGATCTACGCATTCTCAAGTCTTTATGTATTTTCAAATTCAAACCTGCTCTAAATGATACCCAAAGTGCATTCCCCCTTCTCATTGCCAACTATTAGTTTCCCACATCATGTTTCCTTTTCATCTGTAAACCCATTCCTGTTAACGCATCGCAGGGATCGTGCTACACAGTGCTTCACGGAACATACTGTTGGGTAAACTTGGCTGGTACCGCGGATGCAGGTTTCGGTGTGGTCAGACGACGTGAGGTCAGTCTCTAAAGGATGCATGGGAGAAGGGAAACTCCATACGTCACGAGATCCATGTATTGGGAACTGTACGTATAAGAC
>LQNS02278129.1:11551949-11563675 GCA_001587735.2 Parhyale hawaiensis
TATATATATATATAAAAAATTAAGGCCTAAATGGAAAAAGTTACACGAATAAAAAGTGTTTTTTTTTTTTAATTTTACATATGTGAAAATTTCAGTAAGATCGGACCACTAATAAAGAAAATTCCAAAATTTGTAAACGACCCCTTAAGCTATAATGTCTATATTTGCCAAAGTTTTTATTCCTGCAATGCAGCTGAAGATATGTATCATATATTATGATATTGTCGTATTATACAAGTATTCAAGCTAGATTCTTGTTAGCGAAATTGAAATTGTCTTTTCCAACATACTGCAGTAGACGATTAAACTGTATCGCATCGAAATACGCGTGAAGAGAAGTAAATCCAACTATCAAGACGAAAACTTCAGTGAAGCAGTACGCTCAATCTGACGCCTAACCCGCAGCGTTTGTTATGCATAAAACATCTTAGGGAGTTTCGGAAGTAATCAACAGAATTGATGGCGCGGAAGCCGGACTCCCGATCTACTACTCCTCGAGTGTCTACCATCCTAGCGTGCTTTTCTTCACTGACGCCTTGGCTAATCATTGCAGGGCCTCTTCTTCGTTCACTTCTTCCGGCTCAACTCCTCTCCCTAGCCGTCACCCAATATGTAAACCGACATTTCTACTAGAACTGCGCAAGGCTACAACCACTTGGTCTTAGGACATCATTCGCTATGTGTCTATTATAAATAAAAGCCAGTAACTGTATTACATGTAATACTTTTCAATCCACAGCTTTCGACGTCGGAAAATCAGATGTGGTGCACCAGTTTAGTGTTCCAAGGGAGAAGGTCTGTCTCTTGATTATGTCTGCATTGAACTGATGAGGAGAGCAATAAATAGAAAACGGATAGCCACCAATTCTAGATATTGTATATCTCCTTATTCGAGTGTTTCTGAATTATCCGTAGCTGTAAGCCGTTGTAACTGTGTATCTGAACGCCAATGTTTGTAGTACGCAGCCCACGGGGAGCCTATGCAAATAGCCGAAGCACTGCTCGCCCAGCATCATAAGCCTAAACTTAGCAATAAATCCCTAGACATTGCAGCATTTAAATAATTTGGTCGCAGTTTCCAAAGCTCGAAAACGTCGCCGTCACTGAAATCGGAATCATACCCCGTTCTATCCCGTCCTTACCGTGGGGGGGGGGGCGTACGGGTACGATATGCCCAGCATCGTAGCATTACGACTCTTGGCCGTGGACCCAAACTAACGGGGATAGTTGACGGAACCTGAGCCCTTCCCGCTGGTTTTACGGAGTCGTGCGCGGCAAGGGCTTAGCTGAGGGGTCATAAGGTAGGTGGGGGGGCTGTTTGAACGACTGGCGTGTCTGAGAGTGTACACCAGCCTAGGAAAGAGCATTAACCTGCTGAATCTGTGATCATTAGATTATGTCCTTTTTCCTACGAGTGGGCTCGTTGGGACAAAGTTTGTCCGGCAGCAGATCTCCCCTTGGTAGGCTTTCCCGGTACTGGCTCGGAGAGGTGGTTGAACACTAAAGTCAACTTAGAATATGGCTTCTAACGGTTCTCTCTGTCTAAATGGTAACGGCCTGGACTCTCTTAAAGGAACTTCTTATCGGATTGCTACCTTGGAGCCCTTTTCGGCTCCATGATCAGAGGACACGACTGTCCGAGTGCAGGCTCGGCGAAAACGTGCCCGCCAGTTTAAAATGCGAAAGCTACTTCCATTGGATGATGTATTTGCTGCAGCAAAGGATTTTCCATCCTTTTATACACTCTTCTTCCCAGGCATACATATTAGTCGAGTAGATATGACCCAAATTTGTTTATAACCGTCGAGCTTGGTACAACATCAATTGTTTTTGATGAAAGCAGCAGTATAGGTTGTCTACTTTTAGAATTCGACGTTTGCCACCTTGGTACCTTTAAGCAATTAGTTTTATTGACGTCATAAGCCACGCCCACCTTTTCACATACATCTGCATTACGATTTACCTCGTTTTTGGAATAAACATATGTTTGGAATTAAAATAAACTTATGGCAAATAGAATGTAAATTTAAATGCTAAAAGCGATGAAACATGAGAAGAGTTCACTGATTGGTCATTCAAGATCATACAAGGTCAAATTATGCTATTAATTTAACAGGATTTTAAATTAAACGTGTAAGATATCATGTTTCGAGTTGAATCGAATTCTCTTATTGTATGAAATAAAACTATATGGTTCTTGATAATATGCTACAAGTAGATCACTTCAAGAAGGTCGAAATTATACGAATGTAAGCGTATTACCTGCAGGCTCTAGCAAAAAATAAATGATATTCAAGCTACTGATAGAGCCACATGCAATACATTCAAAGCTAAAGTACACATCATTTGAAACAGTTATCCCACACTCTGAAACAAATTTAACTTTTTGTATCATGTCTCTGATTTCTTGTCTCCACTAATCTTGTCCTCTGATTTCACTTTTTATCGAGGCTCATCCAATTCTTCTTCCTTATCAGTCTCGTCGGCACATTTGCGCAGTATTCTTTTGCTTCACAGCTGCCGTATGAAGTAAGTTAAAAATACGTCAGCTGACCGACAGCTACAACTAGCGCTAGAACATGGCGGCACTGACTTCATTCACAAGCAACGAAGTTTAAAAATTCCTTGACAGCCTTCACTGTGCCATGAATAGAGGATTTCCTCTTCGCATTTTGATCCAAACTTGAAAGAGTTTTTTGTAGAAGCTTTATTCTGATCGGATGCTTTTCAGATTAGCTGGAATGCTCTTCAGATTAGCTGGAGATGAGCACGTTTGACTTGCTCTATTGCTAGCTAGCTTGTCAGTAGAAGGTGAACTCTTGACCTTTAGAGGCTCTTTCATTTTACTAAATATGTAATGTAAATCGCAGATCGTTGAGAGATTCTACTATCTTTCCCTAAAGCCAAAGGAAAGAGTCCATTATAGTTTTCATCTAGTCTACTTCTTTTGGATCGTACCCTGTAAATACTTCTAGCTTAACATTTAATTCTAACAGCAAATTGAGAGCCGCAATCTTTCCCTCCCCAATTGGAAAGTGTCTCGTAGCGCAACGTGATGAAACACGCACACTCCACAACCAATAATTCGAAGCAATTGTCTCCTACCTTCTAAACAGTAGCTTTGACATTACTTTTCCAACGTACTTGATCGTGAAAACAAGTCAAGCAGGCTTGTAAACCCAAAGACCACTAAAAACCATACAATGTCGAAGTCTTGAGCAAGAATTTGTTCATGCACGTGGCTGCAAGTCAGTGACACTGTGTTCCAGGGCTAATTGTAGTTACCACTTAGATGACGCATCATGAATTTACTTCATACTGCACCTGTGAAGTGAAAGAATACTGTGAAAATGTTCACACAAAGAAAGCGGAGTATGCAGTCGAGACTGATGAGGAAGAACTGGATAAGCCTCGAGAAGAAGTGAAATCGGAGGAAAAGGGTAGTGGAGACAAGAAAACAGTAATGCATGATGCCCAATGTTGCATTCATTGTTTATGTTGAATACCTGTCTCAGAAGATGTCAACTTGTGTTTCAGAAGCCAAATTCTAAGTGGCTTTATTTTGAATAACTATTGTATACCGGAACCTACAGGTAATACACTGTTTACATTTCTATGACCTCAACATTCTTAAAGTGATATATTTTTGTAGTTAACGATCAAAAACATATAGTTTTATTTTGTACAGAAAATTTGATTTGACACAAAGCATGATATGCTACACATTTAATTTGAAGTCCTGTAGAATTAACATCATTCGACTTTTTATGATTTTGAATGACTTATAGGTGACATTTACATGTATTTTATCTTTTTTAACCTTTATCTTTACATTCTATTTGCCATAAGCTTTAATTTAATATTAAACATAATAGGTTCATTTTACAAACTAGATAAGTCATTATGAAGAGGTATGTGAAAAGGTGGGCATGGCTTACGAAGTCAATAAAAAATGCCCAGAAGCGCCAAGGTGGCACTTGTTGAATTTTATGATTGTATTATTCTCCTCACTGTGGAACGTACCCTCGTGAAATACCCCTCTTTTCGAGAGAGTAGAACTCGGCATTTCCCAGGCGGGCCACATGTCCTCAGCCTCAGCTCCATATTGAATGATACTTTTACTGCCCATCATGGTGGGCTGTATATATTCTTAACTACGATTAACTTCATTAATAGAATTTGAAAAATTTGCCACGTTTCAAACAGAGCAACCTTGGGACTTGAAAATATTATCACAAACATATAATATGAAAAGGAATTCACTATTGAATCGCTTGAGTTACGACTACGGTGGTTAAACTGAAATATGGTAAGAGCGTAGAGCTAAACTTTGCTGAACCACCTCATAATTTGGATTGTGAAATCCCCTTGATAATAATACCTGAATCACATTACCCCTCTTCCCTTTGTGGATATGAATTCTTCTCATTGTATAGTGTTGATTAGGTATGTGTCTGTGTATATAATAAACTTAGTGTATGGAGAAGTATCATGATTTGTCTGTATCTTATTTCATCAATATTTAGCCTTATGGAGTTCCATATTTTAAATCAGTTTAAAAACTTGTAGGATTGGTAGTCTTAAGTTTGCTGCCTTTTCTCTTTTTAATTTCAGCCTGATGATGCTTGTGCATCGTACTTTGCGTTTGATTTTGTTTCATGAACATAATTTTTTATTGCCCGTATCACGCTTTGAAAGTACCAACATTTTAGACTAGTTGGAAAATGAGTGAAGAATTAGGACACCAAAATGATTTAGAAACTATCAAAATTAATGTGACCTGTATAAAATCTCCTTTACAGAATTGTGGTTCTTACTCATAAATGCCTCTCTAGCTCTGCTTGAACTTTTTTGTGAAGTCTCTATAGTTTATCGCCCTCTCATCAAACAGGCGTAATACCTAATTGCAAGGAGTAGTCTATTGAATACAATGTGGTCTGTGGCTAGAGTGATTTTGCTTAGTTGAAAATATCATCAGCCTTGTTTGCATAGCGAAATTTCTCTGATAGACTCAGCAGCTAGTGTATGAAAGGTAGATGAAAGAACAAAGCTGTGTCCTACATTGTTCGTTTTCTTCACTTTAAGAGTTTTTATAGTTTCAGGCTACAAGGCGACCTTTGTTCCCCGCGCTGTCAAGGAAGCTATTCTGATCGAAGAGGAACCGACTGATGATGACTGCACATCTGTGAAAGAAGAGTTTACTGAAGGCACGTCTGGGCAGCAGGTAAGACGACCACTGCTCACCCTCACTCCATCTCCAATATATCCATAGGTGACACAGTCCGCATCCAAACTACTCCAAGCGAGAAATTTATTCCTTATTTTGTTTATAGGCTGCATCTGTTGCAGTTCCCGCTTTTGTTCAATTTTTTAGTTATGTATTGGTACTATACTGGTAATAATGACGCTAGTAACATCAGGCCTCTTTGGTTTGACATATGGGTCGTCCCGAGCGCTTCCTCCGTAACGAATGTTGCAGCTGGGTGCAGATCCTGCAAGATAGTTTGTCAAGTTAGGTAGGTTCACTACACTTCCCCTTCTGTTCCGCTGCTTTAAGCTGTTGACGTATATAGCCGACATAGTCCGCGGAACTCCTCTACTCTCTCTCGTGTGGACGGCCACAAAAAGGGTCGTCCACTCGAATGTCTTCTTCTGTTCTTCGCGCCTTGTTCTCTTACCAGTAGTAGCGCACTTTGCCGACTCAAAACAAATAATGTCATTGAACACTTAGTCGTCCGTGGTGTGCTACGCCCCACGGTGGCCTCACCTGGGTGGGAAACAACCCAAGGTTAAAAAAAATAGTGGGTAGTGAGGTTTTTTTTTTGGGGGGGGGGGGTTTGGAGGTTTTATGGAGGAAATTTTTTCAATCATAATGCTTTTTCATCGTTCTGCAGCGATTCAACTTCTATAAGAGCTTATTCCTTCAACAAATCGTTGATCTTCAAATAATGGTAACAATTTATTGTATAAAATATGAGTAAGCTATCTCTAATGTGGGACAGTTAATGACTGACTGATAATGGTTAATGTATAGTTCATCATTCATATTGACGAGGTTTTTCATATATCTCTGTCTAGCCTGATGCAAAACACACAGTGCAGAAAAACAATAATAAGTTCTGACATTCTGCAGAGAGCTAAAGCTCTGGCAAAAATTTTCAAAGAAATGCACACAATGGAAGCCATTTAGCATATACGAGGTGTTAGTTAAAGCTTTCAGGTTTAAACCTAAAGAGTTGATAAATGTAGCCAATATGAGTACTTTGTAAGAATAATAAAAGGGTAGTAGTTGAAGCTTCAGTAAATTTCATTTCGTGGCGAGTTAATATGAGGAAAATGTCATTTGTGAGCCTGCAAATCATATCTTTGCTAATTAGGCTGCCTCACTGACTCCAAAACCATAGTAGGTAGCGAATATTCTGCAGCTCCAGATAACTATTGCTATTACATTGCAGCCTCTATAGTTATTGCTTTTTACTTGTGGCTCCTCAGCAAGTCTTGTTTCAGTGACAAGCTAAACTCAGTTTGTATTTTAATAAATAGGTACTGCTCTAATGTACATGAATGTTTTGTAAACTAATGAAGTAGCAAGTGTTCTGCTTGCCAAGGAATCAAATTAGACTATTTATCACACACAGTGAAGTGAGAGGTGATAATATTGTTATTCTAAGTGTAGCTATACAGTATTTGTTTTCATAATTTTATAATTGTATGCAATCTTCCTACCCAAAAGTTGCTAGAAGTAATTGAACCATCACCACAATGTCTTGAGTTGTAGGTAGTCAGGTGGGTTAAACTAGACTCCTAGACTGCTAACTCCAAACTTTTAACCTCCCCACTAGGTAAGGATTCTTCCTACCCTCGAGGCGTTCTTGTTCACTCTACTCTTGAACTTATTGCTACCTTATTTTTTGTTATACGTAGCTACCCTCTACAGGGTATAGTTAATGGTTGACACTTTCAGGGTTTTTGGTCTAATTAATCAACCTCAAAATTTAGAGGGACAACTTGTAGTTCATCTTTAACACTATACCAACACAAGTTCAGCTTGTAAAGATTTAAGTAATTACCTAATATAGTATATTTCTGTAATTAATTTGAGTTTTCGTGGAGATTGATGGCCAGGTTACAGGAGATGGCAAAAATGGGTTCCCTATCCCTTTATCTGAATGCACTTTAAGCTTGAAGCAATTCATGACATTGAAACAATGAACGCTGCCATTGAGTCTGATTTTTGTAACTATCTCCATGCATCGAGAACAGTTTGCTCTCAGTTCACCACGTATATAAACTCAGTAGATGATTAACAAAGCACATAGAAAGTCATGATTTTTCAAAGGGTAGTAGACACGATTATTTCTTCCAGTTTGCTATCTTTCTTTGACTGAGCAGTTTTTGTACGAATGGAATGATTTAGATATACTGAATACTTTTCCTTCTGTAGGTACATATATACGAAGCGGGAAATTTAATTTTGTATTGCTTTGTTGCTTGCTAATGTATAGTTTCTCTACATGTCATGTAAAAGGGGATGATTGTGATACTGAGGTGAATTAAAACAAAGCACTCATCTCCAACGAAAATTTTAGTAGACGGTTGTTGCGCATCCTCAAGAAGTATATTAGTAACGAAAGTATTTAAATGGAGACGTGTCTTTCTGATCTAGGAGGTAATTTTTGACAGTGCTGGTACTCTAGCATATAAGCACTCTGAACAAAAAGTTAGGCATCTGTAGGACCTTCTCGAGCATGTATAATAGCAGCAATTCTGAAGGCGTTAATTCAATATTTCTATTATACAATTGATCCATTTTGAGCCACTCTTGCGTCAATCGATCCCCTAAAGCAGCCAAAGTACATGGAGGATCTTCTTGTCACCTAACTTGTAGTCCAAGCTGTTCCCATAAATTCTCGATGGGGTCCATGTCTGGAGACTTAGCCGGCTATTCTAAGTGCCTTATAAAGCCACAAAAGGTTTCATGCTAATGCTTGACCGATCTAGCCTGATATATACAGCAAAGTAGCAGTTTGATCTTCGTGCAGATACTGTGCAAATGGCAGAACTTGTAAAGGTAAAGTCAACTTTGACTGCCCCCTCCACTGGGAAATTCACGTGCACTGGTTCGTGTGGCAGGCATAGGCCAACTGGCCACAGAGGAGTAAGTGCAGCTGCCGCCGATGATTGGTCGCTAAGAACTATTATTTATGATTATTATTATTATTAAGTCACACCAGACTGGCTGTGTAGGAACGGAGAAACTTTATGAGGTTGACAAACCCCCACGCAACCAGCCCAGCGAGTGAAGAAAATTTGAAAAAAAAAAGAAAGAGAAGATCAGATATCACAGAAAGCTCTGTGTACAGATCGGTTGAAGCTGCCAATACCCGCACCAGTAAAGACAGAGCCATCAAGACCATCCCAAGCATCCACTCAAGATGGAGCTTTGGTGCTTGAGGGAAGTTGCTCTGGTTATCTTGGCCGCAAGTGCCGGTGATCGGTGAAATAAAACGTGCAGTGGCTATTCATGTACCATTGGGTATGTTGCACATACCTATTAAATTTGTCTGTCGTACGCCTCCACTCTGTCACTTATTTTCTTCTTCAAGTCCTCCGCTGATTAACTTGTTTACTTAGGAATCGTTACACATGTAAGACTCGTGATCGCAGTTTCATCCTTTTAATTGCAAATTCACTTCCAGGTTACAGAATTTGGCAGTACTCGCAAAAGAGAGGTCGAGGCTCGTCACGGTGGTGACAGACCTACAGCACAATCCTCTAGCGAGACCCATATGGCAGCTACCCCCTCAGTTGACCCAACTTTGTTGGGCGATCGTGAGACCTCAGTCGAGCTGTGTGGCTCATCATTATCTCGTAGGCTCCCTGTTGAGCTTAGTCCTTCAGCTTCTGCTGCTAGTGAGAATCCTAGTGGGGAACTGCATGAGTGTTGTATGTGTGAGTATGTCGGTGCTTCTGACCAGAATCTGACCACTCATTTTATGAACACACATTCACGACAATTGCCTTACAAATGCAAAATGTGTGCTCGCGTTACTATAGATAGGAAAGACTTGATGGTTCACTTTGTGCTCTTTCATTGCAGTGTCAGGCCTTATAAACGCAATGAATATGATGAGTCTTGTGTAAGAAAGCGTACTTTCAGTAGTGGTGCTGCAAAGAAACGTTTGGTAGAGAAGCCCCATAAATGTGGTGAATGTGCATATGCTTGTGCAAGGAAATGTCACCTCAATGCCCATATTGCTTCTAAACATTCGGGAGCAAAACCATGCAAATGCAATGAATGCGCTTATGCTTGTTTTACAATGAATCAGCTCCGAAGTCATATTGCCTACAAACATTCCAACGAAAAGCCATACAAATGCAATGAATGCGCTTATGCTTGTGTTACAATGAATCAGCTCCGAAATCATATAGCGCAAAAACACTCCAAAGAGAAGCCATACAAATGCAACGAATGCGCTTATGCTTGTATTACAATGAATCGGCTCCAAAGTCATATTGCTTACAAACATTCCAAAGAGAAGCCATACAAATGCAATGAATGCGCTTATGCTTGTGTTACAATGAATCGGCTCCGAAGTCATATTGCTTGCAAACATTCCAAAGAGAAGCCACGCAAATGCAATCAATGAATGCGCTTATACATGTGTTAGACACCCGCATCTCTTTCGCCATATTGCTTGTAAAAATTCGGGGGGAGGAGGGACTTTCCCAATGTAGTGAATGCAATTATGATTGTTAGATGGCACGAACTCAACCGTCACATCGCTAGTAAGCATCCTTGAGAGTAGCCTGTTGGGAGCCTTGACTGAGTTTCTCCAACTACTGTGCATTTCCTTTGATCAATGAAATTTGCTGGTCCTCCAGAACATAGTGTCATTGCAGATGTTTCCATCCTTGTAGAAATGATTGGAGATTGTGCTCATTAACGCGGAGATTGGAATAAGGCGAGAGGTCGGCATTCTTTGTAGCTAATCCAGTTAGTGATTCGCTGCTGGTGCAGCAAACGGCACAGTTATAGGCCCACTACTATTCATTCATGCTGCGTGTTATTTGCAAATTGTCATACGGTGCGACTGACAATTATCAGCTAATTAATTTCTAAACTAGAACACTTTTTGGCTTAAGACTCTCACCTGCAAGGGGGTATGGGGTGAGGGCGGCCTAAATTTCTGTCCCTGCTGTTTTGTCACTTTTCTTATCTAGGTCAAACGACCTGACTGCCTGCTAGAGATTGTAATGATAGCACCATTTTTCCAGCACTTTCTGGGTAGAAAGACACATGTACAATTATATACCTACACTGCCTACAAACGAAAATATTTCTAAGCAGGACGAAAACTGCCACTCTACTTCGTTCGCTGGTGATAACAAAGCATGTCAATTTTAGGATAATCTTCATCATTCGTTTCTGAAAATATGCTGTTAACATGAAATTTAGCTGAACAGTTGACCTTGATGAACATCTCCCCATCGTTGATAGTTAAAACTTGTGGAGTAATGGATAATTTAAGTTATGAATGAATTGTGAAGAAAATTATAAGAGTTATTGTTACTGTCAGAAGGCCCAAATGATTAAATTTTGGTGTCGGTGCAAAGGAAGTCATAGTTTCGGAACCACTATGAAGTTTTCGTTACCGTTGCCTTGCTTGGTGGAGGTATGCGCTTTCGGCCCTCTAGTTCCCAATTATTCTTGAAAATTTCTTGGAAAATCTATCATTAAAAATTTTTGCTAATAGCAGTATTTGATACTTCGAGTTTTCTGAAATTCTGGAGTCGACAAAGGTATTTTAATTAAATGGAAGTAATATTGGGACAATTGATTAAAAAGCTTTACTAAAAAGCCCGATTTAGGGGAACTACCCAATTGTCAAACTAACACTTTTTCCGAACAAAGAGCAATTATTTGATAGGTTTGTGTTATAAACATCAAATAATAGTTTTTTGTTCTGAAATAGGGTTAGTTCTTCAATCGGGCATTTCCCCTAGCTATTACATACAGCCTCCAGAAAAGGCACCTTTTCATTCATTTTAGGTAGGTCGCGGACACTGAGCAGCTGGCAATGCGACTTACTTGCCACAGTTTTGACCCCCGCCTTCTGTATTGTACTGTGCTCTTAACCCTCTACGGCAGCAGTGGATGCTTTTATTCTGTAAAGATTATGGTATCTGTATGTGATATAGTTGTAAATTCATGTTGTAAAAAATTGAAGTTATTTTTTTAAATAAAGTTGCAGAAAAGCTTCTGACCCTTGCTGTAGATTACTGAACGCTCTATTGTTTATACATGTACAGTATTTTCGTATAAATTGGTGATGATTAGGACTGTGACAATATGCTCCTATAGACAGAGAAGTCGGTGATAACTCCAAAACTACGGCAAAAAGCTCAAAAGTAAAGCTATGACGGTAACTCAACCTGCAGAAGCAGCTCACTGTAGGAGCCTATACTTAATATAATTTGTTGTTTTGGAGTTATCATCGGCTTGTGCCTAGTGTTGACGGTGTTCAGTAGATGCAAAGATGACGATTTTTGTGGACAATTTCTGACATATTGATATTTATGTAGCAGACGGGCCCAGCTTCTAGACCAATTATTGGATTACCTCTCTGGAAGGGTTAGCAATTCATCAAGATGTAAAATTCTAGAGGAACTGGACAAAATAAGACTGAATAACCCAAAAAAGTTGAAAAATTTCGCCATTTCTC
>LQNS02278129.1:11571087-11584061 GCA_001587735.2 Parhyale hawaiensis
CTACATAAACTGCTTTTTATCACAAAAGTGGTATTTTGTAGCATTAATAACTGGTTGTTGTATAATTGACTGTGCTGATTGTTGGTTGCGAGCCGTAATATTGGTGAGGTGTGTTGGTCATTTCCTGGGACACTTTTTGTTACGGCGAAATAAATTCAAGTGAAACATAAAGATCTTGTCTTCCATTTGCTCCTCTTGCTTGTACTTTTTTAGTGTTCGAAATTGATTACTTCCACCAAGGAGGTCATGTTGTAGCCGGCGTTTGTCTTCTGTTCGACTGTTAGCATTAAAACTCAAATGTTGTGAGCGGATCTTTATGAAATTTACACGAAATGATGTGAATGTTTACAGGAACAAACCGCTAAATTTCGTTGTTGATCTTTCCCCCTGATTGTGTGTTTGTTCTCTGTCTGTCTGCCTGTTGTCTGTTTACAACAGAACTCAAAAAGTTATTGACGAAGCTTCAAAATTTTCAGTCACAATTAGGAATGTCGAAGAAAAAAAATAATTTAACTAGCGGAACCACCCTGCAGCCCGTTTCTATGTTTGTCTATCTTTCTATCTTGTAACGTTGCGGAGGTCTGCGATTTAGGACTAAAGCTCTAGTTTTCGCTGTACTTGCACCGCAGTGGACGAAACTTTGTTTCTGTCCGGGGATATTGCACGCTCCCCCGGTGTTGTACGAGTGCTGAGGTGTAACTGTTTTGCACCATTAGATCTGTGCCGTCCATCACGACGACAGGAAATAAACATTGTAGGAGCGGGCAGGGCAGCGATTATGCTCTTTGTATGCGTGCGGTGTTTCTGCTGCCGTGCTGATCAGGCTCTGAAGCTCGCGGCAACTCTCAACTTGGTAGACTTGGAACACCAAGTTTCTACATCACCCCAACAGAAAATTAGAAAATTCCATTGAACCGGTAATTTTACAGAGGGGCTTTATGAAGTCTTCGTATACTCAGCTACTATAGGCTATACTTCCGAAGCTTAGAACAGTTTTGAACGAGGTGGGCTATATCGTTATCTCACAAGCTGATATTTACATTGCCAACATTAAATTATCGTAGCATCAATCAGTGCTTTACTGAATTTTAGGAATATGTGCCAAATATTACTCTGTAGCTAACTTCTAATGTGAATGCCCAATTGCAGCTATCCAGGTCTGATAATCTTTACATTGGCTCCTGTCATCATTGGTTAGGAACATAAAATAAAAAAACTTATTGGCTGATATTTTATCAGCAATATGACCATGACTGCAATTTTTCAGTCTTTGTTTTTATCTTATAAAAAACATGTGATATAAGCTTAAAAAAAATGTATTTCATACAGTAAGTTACTTGTTCGCCCAAATGCTAATTTCATAAATTTGCTCTTTTAAAGGTTGCAAAGTTGAGATTTCTGGACGCTAAAATATTATTTGGTTTGTTCTATATATTATATTCACAAATTTCTACCTAGTTTAATAAGTATGAAAGCAAACCAATGAGTAAAACAGAGCAACAGCAGCACAACAGAATGACAGAATGATTGATAGCCACATATGAGTGGCCACTTGACAGAAAGTGGATGATTGGACAGTGGACACGGCATCCTCTAGATACTGGACGTCGACTTGGACCTTAATTTCACATTCTCCACACATGCAAACCAAACTTACAACCAGGCCTCATTGAAGGTCTGTGTCTTAGAGGAATCATCTGGGACCTGCTGGAGTCTGCAGAAATCGTTAGTCCCAACTGACTGGGTCCTAATCCATTACGAGACCCCTCAGTGATCACTCTGCTAAGCTGCTAAGGATCCTCCAATGAGTTGGCCTCCTCCACTTTCAAACTACCAATTCTTTAGAAAATGACCCAAGCGTGGCAGCCTGGTCAGACTACGTCCTCAGTGAGCCACCTGAACCAAACAAATATGTCATTATAGGCTACACGTAGACGGACAATGGTCTGCTAATTTAAAGTAGTAAAATTCACTGAATCCCTCGATGCGCGGAGTAGACATTGGCTTCTTCAGTGCCTCGAGCACCCACCTCACGGCACGGATATTGGCTCATCCGTATGTGTTGGCGTCCAGGTGCTCCCTCTGAGTGTTGTAGTAACAGACTTCTCTCCTCATAACTACTATCAACTTGCGATAACGAAGCTAGCAAACTTCTTATTGAATATAATACTGTCAAAACTGTCGACATGTGCAGAAGATCCTCAACTTACGACGGAGATCAGTTCTGGTGATGCGTCTTAACAGAATATTAAGCGTAAGTTGGAACACACCCCCATACAGTATATATGTAGGAAATACCAAAGCTATATATTCAATCACTAATGCCTTAGCAGTATGTATAGTGGAGTGAAAATATAGGGCATAACAAGACACGACTCTTGGTTCTTGACGCAACCCCTCCCTAACTCAGTTTCCTTCTGCTACAAGACGACGTATTCTTCTGTCACCGAGACAATTTAGTATATCCCAAGGCTTGTGCTAACGATGCAACTGTCATAGGTTGAATATAATTGCTTCAGTGATTTATGAAAGATTAGGGGGGTTTCGAGACCATCGTAAACTGAGGACTTTCTGTATGTTAAACCTAGAAAAATAAAAAGAAACCTGCTCGCTGCCAGGATCACGCATCTCAAAGGCATAGAACTCACTAATATTAACAGCTTCTCTTACATAGGGCACAAAATCTTACGATTTTCACGACAGCCAAGATAAAAAGATAGCAACTCAGACGCTCCAAGCGGTATGCAACGTGTTAGTGAGCAAAGTTGACCACTTCTGAAAAAGTTAAATGTCAGTTACTCATTAGCTGCTGCTACCCTATAAAGCGTATCTCGCTTTGTCGATTTTTAAAGTAGAAGACCATTGGTCGTCTACGTGTAGCCTATAATGACATATTTCATCGGCTTATGAACGTGCTGAGGTCAAATAGTGCGAGTGCGTAATTTGCTCATATTCATAAGTCTACTCACAGTAAGTCAAAACGAGGACATGAGCTTTCAGGCTCCAAATAGGGATATGAAAATCTGCTAATTCGGCGGTAAGTGCAAAATAGTGATGGCGCTGGCTACACACAGTCTAATGTGTACAGGAAATGGCAGCGCATACTGATACCAAACAGGGGCCAAACAATGAGTCGGACTGTAGTGTAGCTTGTGCTGATACTATTAACCGTTCTCTGGATATAACTTGACCGAAGTGACAATCCGTGTTCCATACAATTGTACCAGCTCCGTGTTTGTACTCAATGAAGCTAATAAATTAATGGTATACATAGTACATAGCAGACTGTAATTCTACAGCCTGTGGTGCAGTCTACGCCCTTGAAAGAGGTAGTTCCGTGAGATAGGCAGCTGGCCACCATTGGCGGCCCACCACACGGAGCTGTCAGGAAGCAATGAAAGCCTATCTCACTTTACACGATTAGTTATAGGTGTTCCGGCTAATTGACCAACACTTGCAGCCCACCACCCAAATTGCCCTGTAAAGGAAAATGCTCAAAGATACTTTGTCAAGGGTAAATCCCTGAAAATAATTCTCTGAAGGTTCTGCTAATATTTCAGTGAATATTTACATTCGCTCGGTTTTCCAACAATTAACACGAAAGTAAGACCTAAATCAGCTGGCAACAACTTCATTAAATGGAAAGGTATTGTTTACGAGCTCAACGTAATAGATAACTATTGTGAAACAATGCTAACTTCCAGCATGAATCGTGAAGTTTTTAATAATAACAGCAGTTTGTAATTTTGTATGAAGTGTTTCACTTCATTAATGCCTTCAGTTTCTCATCCATGTAGAGACGCTGACGACAGCTGCAAGGTATGTGTATTTAGTAGTGTGGTATGATACGGTTATATTTGCTAAGTTACATATGAATTGTTAGTACATATTCCTATTATACTCCTAGTTGATGAGATGATGGTTATAGGCAGTCTGATGAGCTACTTCTTGTATTGTTGTCTGATGTGTTCACTTATGGAAGGCGCGAGTGAGCCGGTTGTGGACGTGTGAGGTTTGAGTGTCACTTAAGAGTTCAGTAGATGTTTTGTCAAGAATACGAACTAAGCTACCACAAATTAAACCTTTAACGACCCATGTAAAGATGTAGCTATATTAAATAACTACAGCATTCTGAGAGCGCATACCTACCTCCGCCAAGCGAGGCAACGATGATGAAAAATTAAAATTGGCTCTGAAACCATGATTTTTTTTGTATCAACTCCAAAATATAATCATTTGTGCCTTCTTATAGTAATAACAGTTTATGCAATTTTCTTGAACCATTCATAACTTTTTGAGTTATACCGCTTCCAAACATTTTGACACAAACATAAATCAAGCTTACAAACGAACCAATCTATCTGCTCCAAAATTTAGTCATTTATGTCTTTTTAACATTACTAACGATTCCTATAACTGTCATAAAGATCCTCTCATAATTTTTTTTAGTTATTGTGCTAACAAGCGTAAAATAAAAACAGTGACAAAAGAATGAACAAACAGATCACTTCAAAAATTTGATCATTTACTCTTCGTGATATACCTAACAACTCATGGAAATTTCATAAAAAAAAAACTTTATAGCATTGAGAAAAATGAGGCAGATGGATGGATCGTCCCCAAAATTTAAGTTTTTGTTCCTCCTAACATCTATATTATAATTCTGCTTGAAGCTCCGTCCATCCGTACGTCCCTGTGTCTGTCGGTGACGCTTTTCAGTATTGGGTAGGGAGAACTTCAGTTAGAAAGAAGCTCTGATTTTCGATGGAACGCAGTTCAACCATATCTGTCTTCTTTAGCGCTTCTTAAAAATTTTCAGTTAATTTCAAAGCGAAGACATGGAGATCGTTTCACTCGTATCTTATTTACCGCATTTCATTTCTTTCACAACATATTTTGTTCGCTTTGCATGTGGCGCTCGAGGACCTTAATAAGGCCAGCCAAATACCTAATTAGAATACGCTGTTAGAGAATGGAGTGGGTAATGTTGGACATATCGGCTCTAAGGTATTCTTTCAAGCGAATTTGCGATGTCTAATTAAGGAAATTACATGACGTCTTAAGAACAGAAGGTTAGGCTGCTTAACAAACTGGCCGAGTCTGTTTGTTTTATATCTATTGCGTCACTGAGAAAGAAAATCATGGGCTACTGTTCAATAGCCATGGGTCCCACAGTCGTCAAGAAAAAAAATCGAACACGCTGACAAAAAATTGAAATGCGTAAGATGATCGGCTAAATTATCTGTAGACGGTGGAAAACAGACATAGGAAAAGCATGCATAAATATAGGAGAATTATGCGAGAAGTACCGCTGTATGCAAGATTCACTGGTGAGAGAGAGGCTAAAGAGAAGGTGTGTTAAGGTTGACGGGGGTCCGTCAAGCAGATTTTAGCTTAGACGGGGTAGATTAAATTACAGGAACACTACCTTCTGTCGAACGAAAGTAGGTGGAAATTTCACGGGTCCCGCTAGTACCTACTAATCCCGGTAAATTTTGTAATAATCCGTGAATAATTTTTTGAGTTATATTGGTGACAGACAGCCAGAGGCAAACCTGACGAAAACATAAACTCCTTGGCGGAGGTATAAATTTCAGTTGTATTATTTCAACAATTTTTCCGATTTTTTTTTATAGTAAAATATTTTACTGCCGTACGTGTAGCTGAAGAAATAAGCGTTTCAGGCAACAAAAGTAATGCTTTGAGATAACATGAATCCACAAAGCGTCAAGGTTTAAAAGATTTTTTTTTAACGTGGAATATGTCGTTGTTGCTCAGAGTAAATACAGATATCACAGAATGAGCAGTATGGCATGAATAGTACTCAATAAATACTCTATTTCTGTTGGGAATATCTACTACAAGAAAGGAGAAATGCATAAAATGCTAACAAGTTAGAGACGGCTTTCTCTCCCTCAGTAGCAGAGTGAGCAATTGATGCGAGTGTCCTGCTGTTTAAATTTTTTGTTTTTCATTAGTTATAATCTCAAGAAATTGGAAGTGTATATGTTAAGCTATCGCTTTGACCTAGTGCATTCATGTTGTACTCATAGCACGTCAGTATGTAATGTAAAACCGAACTCCATATTGGTTACCTTACGGTGCTGGAACAGTCCCCTCTGACGTCTTATTTCTAACTGCAAGTTTCAGGTGCCAGCGAAGTTTCTGCTACTCTCGTTGCAATGCATGATCTTCAGATTAAACAGGAATTGCCTGCGACTGAGTTCGTAGCGGTGAAGGAAGAGCCCAGCGACTGGACGTCTGATGAGCTGGTGAGAGCTTTACCTCTTAAGCAAATAATACTTTTTCAAAATCTTTAGTTTGGTAGCAAAACATGCAAACACTAGGCAACTGCTGGACGGATGTACTCAGGTCAGTAGCTTATGCGGTTAAGTGCCATTAATTGCCTTCCTATTGGCTGCTAGTGGAACAGAGACCGTGTCAGTCTCGAGGTGCGATATGTTTTCTGAAGTTTATTTGCTAGGGTACTCTGCCTTAGGGTTGCCATCCCCATGTTGAGCAGTCGGTGCCATTCCCATGACGAATGATTGTGGATAACCACCAACATCTTGAGCTCATACTTTATTACCCCTACATTAATGGTTTTTTATCGAAGCATATCCAGAAAAAGTTCTGACACAACTTGAAGAAAAGATCCTAATCCATTTCTTATTTACTTAAGAACCACCGCTACAGAGTTTCAGTAGGTACATTATAGAGGACAGGATTCCAAGTCGGTAACTTACTAAAACCAAAAATCGAATTCAGTCAAAATAGGGCTACTTTGTTGAATAAATGAGTCGGAGTCGAATGTAAAAACCGGCAAAACACACGAGCTGGAGTCTGACTTAGACCAATTAGTCATGACTGGCCCAATTGGTCACTTTTAGCAAAGTTTCCTATAGGAAGTTTATTGCTTTGAGTTTGTGGCGATATTGTGATGATAACCAGCAACTCCTTTATTCTGCCTTGCATACAGAGTGAGTTTTATCGTTTGATTCGTGTGAGGTAGTCATGTTCTGTGCTTGCTTTCATGTAACATTCAGTTCTGTTTGGAAAAAAATTGATGGGGTAGGTTTGGTGAGACCAGTTAGGAAACAATGACTTGCGAACCATTTAACTGCATCTGGCTCACAGGTGGGATCATTACCATCATTTAAGGTATATCTAGGTAACTATTATACTTGAAAATTCTTTGTCTTACTTAGAAATAGCGGATGCATTTAGTTGAATTCAGCATTAGGAATTATTATGGGACTTTCGCAGAAATACGTTGAAAACTATATGACCTTCATGGCTGCCACAGCCAAAAAGGCTCCCGACCCTTTGTTGGACTGTGTGAAAGTTTATAAAGTTGGCCAGTCCTTTTACTGAATTGCAACTTCTGCCTATGGCGGTGCTGCGGCTGCCCCAATTGTTGCTAGGGTTGTTGAGGTACGACTCTTGAGGAGCCTCATTCACCTTCAAGTCATTCGGCCAAGTACAACTTTTCGTCTGCTTTATCAGCATGGACCTGAACTCGATTAATTCAGTTACTGCACCGCAGCAAAGGTTTTATTTTACACATTATTAAACTGTCCCAAAAACTTGTAGACAATTTCAAAATACTCCAATTATCAAACTATAATTACTGCCAGTAATTGTTTCTCCAAGTACTGAGCGAGTTAGAATTCACCAGGATTCTACATTTTAGTTATTTTGCTCTTTGTTTGAATACACCGATGCATAGTCGGGGTTACGGCTGATAAGTCTCTGATGTACCTTCTATTTGCGTATTTTTTCTGTCATATAGCTCAGTTTTCACGACTGTTTCTAAAGTTTGTGCTTGCTGTTATTTTCTTACAATTTTTTCTTGACTCCACGTTTTTTTTTTACATTCAATGGTGAAAGTTACTGAAATTTCAAGGAGTAAACTATTATTCACTTTTGCTTTTCGGGCGCTTGTTTACACTGAGCAGTCTGCCTGCAGTATGTCTTCGTACCTACAGACGACACTGGACGGACCAACTATCGAATAGTGAACTCATAGATATGCACTTGATTTACGGTCTTGTAAGCTGTAATTCTACGAGAGCTGCCAGAATGTAGAGAGAAAGATATTGCACCAGTCACTCTTCCAGTGATTACGTCTCTGGATTCCACTGCACGGCATCGGAGCATCACCTATATCAGGAGACGTTAGCTCTGCCAGCCGCTGACAGTCTGAGGCTGCTGTCCAAACAGTATCTCCTCAGTGCCTCGCAGGCACGTCATAATGCCCATGGTACAATCACGGCCCCTGCCGTATTCGCCATACTCTTCAATCAAAATTTGAAGCTGATGTGGCTCCCATTCTTACAAATGGGATTATACCCACGGAGCAATACTGTACTGCCCTTAGTTCATTACTCACATCTGCTAAAGCAACTGCAGCAGCAGCAAATCCTCTGTAGGGTTCTGGGCTATCAATGCCCTTCTCTCTGCGGACGAGTCTCTTTTCAGATCTCTCCAATCTACCCTCTCTCTGCTATGCTCTAGTCACTGTTTTGTCTAAATGGTCTAAAAGTCCCGAGTGAGAAGGATCGATGATCCCACCTGTCGGCTCTTTGGACTGGGTGAACAGACTGTTTGTCAATTCCTCTCATTTCCTAGTCACCACGGATCTTTCGGTGAATAGTCTTTGGTTGGGCCCACTAGGGGCTCCGCGTTTCCTCGCTTCTCTTCCTCCCACCTCTACTTAAGCCCTCTCTGGAGCATCCTCCCCAAGTTGGCATTTGTGGATCTTAACGTTGGCGACGAATCATAACAAGAATATTGCTTAATCATTTTCTCTGTTTGATGCACTTTACCTAATTGTTTTTACTATTCTGCAGTCTGGATCTAATCCGTATCATTCTGTATTTTATCAATTGAGCAGATTGATGCGGTTGGCTCAGTCTCCCAGCCTGACTCTATTTATCACCCTGCACCTATCAAATCTGAAGAGGCAATATATACTAAGGAAGAATTCTGTGAAACTGGCATACCTGATGAAACACATTCCTGTGCAGAGCAGAAAGTGGCCTATATCTACAGCAGGTCTTGCTCTCAGCTTGCTGTCGATGGTGAGAAACTTCATATACTGCATTACATCTGTTGCAAAACACAGTTGATGTTTATATTGCAACTAGAGTGCCCGCACTGTCCAAATAACAGCGAAGAAATTGTGATGATCCGTGTTCATTGATCATGGTTTTTCTATTAATGATTGACCAAACTGCGCCGAGCAGCTGTAAAGCAGTGCTTTATTTTTTTGCTCCACAGTCGATATTGTCTCCTAATAAATACTGAGCTCGGTATCAAGGATACTGATGCTGTTATATAGGTGGGAAGTTTTTCCTCAAGTGAAATGTTGTTCTGTTGACAGACGAACCCAAATTGGCGAAAATTATTATCTGTCAAGAAAATCTCTTCTTCTTTTCCTGCTTGCTGACCGTTGAAGAATATCTTGCCACTTCCTTCGATAATTATGCAGCCAAATAGAGCATCAGCGTAAACTCAGGGCAGCTGAATCTTGAATGAAGGAAACCTCAGAAAGAAGTACGAATCATGCTGAAACAGATTGCTTAAAGAAGTTGTATGAATCTGCATAGACTGAACTTCAGAGTTTGAAACAAAAAACTGCATTTAGATATGCGTATGCCATCTCACTGATTAAAAAATGTTTGTCATCATCTTCAACCTGGACTATTTCCTACCAAGTTTCAATGAAGCGTGAGTGGATGACCATACTCTGCCTCCAGCCTAGACTAATTTTCGCCTATGAATTTTGTTAAAGCGTGGCAGAAAGTGGATAAACAGATTAATACACATCGATCTTTATTATGTTATAAATGGAATAGAAAAAGTTGACATATTATAGATGGAATAGAAAAAGTTGGACTTGAAGCTATCCATTTTCGAGCTATCTCTTTTCTGTCTCCAGTGTTGATAGACTAGGTTTCCTCGATATATCAGAAAATTTATAACATTCTACTTGTAGTTCCATGCTTCCATCCGCTTCACAGTCTACTAATTGGAGAGTTATGTTAGACTAGTAGACCCGTGCGTGAACAAATTCACGTAATAATCAATATGTTTGCCTAATAGCTACAGGCAAGTGCGGAATCTTCTCTGACTTGCTTCTTCATTTTCTTTGTTGATCCTCTGTCGCGCTCTCATCCTTAGGTCTTGAATGACGACTAGCGGGACCCATGGAAATTCCACGGTCGGTTAGTTTATGTCCTCACTTTTTATAATCGACCAATCTTAACCTCCGCTATTGCAACTCTCTTTAGTTCAACCTAATGTAGCTGCTCAACCTAACCTACCGATGAATACATCAAAATTGCTCCCTTTCCTTCCTCTTGCGCTGCTGTGTATACAGCTTCGACTTCTCTAATATTCTTATATTCAAAAACTGCTTCAAGTCACGCTAAAACTATGCGTCATTGCAACTTTAAACTAATTCAAAAGTAGAAGGCACATATGCCCAAAGTTTGGCCATTGCTGCTTGTTATAACGTACAAGCTGCCAGAAACGACTCATACTTTAGATATTCTTTTTAGGGGCATAACAATGTCTAATCAGATACAGAATTGCGTGGCAATGCAACTTTAACGTAGGTGTACGCGCGCCCTAACTCACCCTGTACATGCACAACATATCCAGACACTATATTACTGGTGGATTTTGCAGGTATTTTACCAGCAAAGTTTTCGCCAATGTATATCTATATTTTAATTCTACTTGAGGCTCCATCCGTCTGTCTGTTCGTACGTGTGGCTGCACGTTACGGTTTTCAATATAGGCTAGGGGGAAATTCAACTTGGAAGAAGCTCTGATTTTCACTGGAACGAAGTTCAATCGGATCTGTCTTTTTTGCGCTTCTTTAAAAAATTTCAGTCAGTTTCAAAGCTAAGATATGAAGACCATTTACTCGTATCTTGTCTACAGCTTTTCAATTCTTTCACAACATATTATGTTCGCTTTGCTTGTAGCGATCGACGTTTTAATAAAACCTGCCAAATATGTAGATAGGTTACGCAACAGAAAAAAAAAGTAGGAAAAGGAGTCAAGTTCGAGTTTTACCTGCTACTTCTAGGCAGGTCTTAGGAAGAAGATTCACTGCCTGACTTGGTACATCTTTAAATCTTTCTATGCATGATACGGTTCCGAAAGCATCATAATTGAAGAGTCTTATTTTCTGTTGACATTGCACAGTTTCCTTAATTATTAGATTGGGCCCCTCCGGGGCATAGGATGGGCCATAGGCCATAGGGTTAGGTTAGTTAGGTTCGCCCATCCTATGTTATGGGGAGTAGCGCCCCCAGGGGTTTTGAGTAGGTTACCTTAGCCATTAGCTAGGCCTTCGGGACGTCTGTCTTTCGTGCCCACTTTTCTTCCTTCCACTTTCATACTCCTACTGATCTTACTGTTGTTTGTTCTTCCTCTTCTTTCCCGACTTGCTGTTCCCATGCGCGATGATCCTGTGAGGGAACACCTCCGTGAATGGGTTCCCCGTTTTTCTGTCGACATACTATATGTCCCTTCCTTTTCCTCTCTTAGAAGAGCTTAGTACTTATTTAGGGAGGCTTAAATCTTCTTATAATACCTAATACCTAATATTAGATTGGGGCAATTAGGATGATACGGCTTAGAGATATCACTGAAGAACATCGCTTCTGTTCTGTGAATTTGAATAGGTTTCAGCTGCATCAATAGCAGCGTTATCGGATGGGTACGGAGAAACGTTCCCATGTTTTATTAGACGGCTTTCGTCTAAGGCAATATCTTTGATAGCGTTTTTGATCCTGTCAGGTATAAGCTATGTCGCATTTTTTTGAAGAATTTCTTCTTAGCAGTTCGAGAAACTCAGTCTTGACTAGAGTTTTCGTTCCTTTCGTGCGTAATCCATTTCACTAATGCTTTCTTTAGCTGAATCTCTTAGATGCAACTGCAACTTCACGCTGAGCTGACGCTTTTTTATGTTGAATTTACATTGCAGCCAAATTTCAGCTCTCCAGGTTCAACTATCGGTTGGTATCCAGTATATGGTACCGAGCATTTCCAATGAATTCTTTTGACTGAGCTATATTTTTTTAATGCTGCTCACGTTTGCCCAACTCGAAGCTGATATTCGGGTCTTATCTTGCAGGGAGAATATTTTGCTCTCGTAAAACTCATGCCAGTACAACCTGCGTTTCAATAATGGAAGATCCCTCCTGCAGGGATGAGACCTATTTCACAGCAAAACCTATAGGTACTAGAAGAGCAGTGCTAGGTCAAATGAGTTACAATAGCGTGGCTACCTTAGGAATGCTACATTTTACAAAGTGAAAACATTAACTAATCGTGGAATTGTCACGAGTCACCCACGGGGCTACGTTCGCGTAAACATTATTATTATGGTAGGGTTGACAGACATTATTGAGTTGGGAAGAGTTCGTCAGGGGTAAGTGACGGAAGGGTAGGTGCCTGTAGTCTATAAACTTTAATCAACCATGGAATTTCCACGGGTCCCGCTAATCACGATAAAGATATAAAGACAGCATAAGCAATGATAGCAATCTCGTTTTCAAGAGGTACTCTTCTCATTCCTTTTCTTCTATATTTACACGCTTTTGCTATCCTTTGTTTCTCATCGTCTGAAGATAACATTATTTAGACTTTCATTTTTCCCACCTTTAACTCCGTGACACCATGTAGGACTTAGGCCCGGGTTGAGATTGCCTGCTCTTGTAAGGGTTTTTCATCACAACGGACTACAATTCCCTTACTTAAAGGTTTCTAAATGAAAGTTCGAGTAAAACAGTAGTTTACTTAATTACTTGACCGCATGTCTGAGCGTGTCTTCAAACAGTTAAAACGTTAGAACACAACTTCTCAAACGAATATCCTAATGAACAAAATTCACAAATTGAACAGACTTTACAAAGATTCACAAATCCAATGAGCCTCTTCAGCTGGATCAATTG
>LQNS02278129.1:11654092-11664929 GCA_001587735.2 Parhyale hawaiensis
TGGGTGATGCCGATCCCAACCAGTCCCGGTGGTGTGCATTAACATGACCCACAAAAACAAACGCTGCTTTGGGATCCGTGCTCTGTATCGAGGCCATCGCCGTCAATATACAGTCATAAAGAGAATAATCAGTTGCAGGGGTACGATACAAGGAGAATAAATAGAAATTATTCAGTCGGCCACACACCCTCACAACGATGATCTCATGACAGGCACATTCGTGCACTGACTGCCGGTAAGCACAGAATCCGCATACGGTGAGTGGAGTGAAGAGAGGAGAAAATTAGACGATAGTGGGAGAGATGTTAGTAGGTAGAGAGAAAAATGGAAGAAAGGTGAAAACAGAAAANCTCCGCGAGGTTCGCATGCAGTCCCCTAATATTGCAATAGAGGAGACGACACCCCCGAGCCCGACCCGGTCCCGGGTCGGGAAATAGGGGAAGCGATGGAAATAGGGGAGCGATAACTACAGAGACTAGGACTAAACAGCCTGAAACTCTTCTGAGTAACGGGTTGCCTTGCTCGAAGCCTCGCAAGCGCCTCATAAAGGATTTGCGGCAGGGTTGGTTTTGACGGGTACACCAGCGGGAGCCCCGCCTCCGCGCAATGACACCTCGAGGGTGCTATCTCCTATGGGCGCTGAGCCCTCCTCAAGGCTTTCATCATCATGTAGTATCTCGCTCTCCTGGGACGCTCCGTTTGATACTTCAACGGCCCCAGCTTCAGCTGGGGTCGTGAGCTCGCCTATTAATGAGGACTCCTTTGACCATCAGCTGACGAGCTCTCCAAGCGAATCGTCATCATTATCTACACCTTACCACCGGACTAGTACCCCTGTCAGAACCGGCCAAGCGCCGGCAGTTCCTCCACCACACCATGTCCGGTGGATGCTCCACTAATAAAGACAGTCTTACTTAGTCTCGAGCTACCATCAACTCCCTCAAGCCCATGAAGTTCACATTTACCGGGAAAATCTTTACCAACACCCAAGTGGAATCGACATTGGAAGTTCGTAGCTCTGCCACATGCCTGTTAATTGCACCAAGACCAGGAGCACTGCAACACGAGTGCGTGCGATGATAGGGACATCCAGAATTTCCCTGATTCCTTCCTGGCTCTGTCGCGCCTAGTAAACGCTCTGCCGCCAACCACTCGACCATGGAAAATAGATTTCCGCACACAAAATGGTAGAAGCCCTCACTAAATTTCCATTCGCATGGCAACAACAGCCTTTTACATCCATAGCAGCCAATAGAGGCCAAAGTTGCCCTGGACTTTTACCGACGGGGACAGTTTCCCTCTGTTACAGTCACGGCCAGCAACTTGCCTATGACCTTCCAAAAAACTGGGCATACCCTACGAAGAGACTGAAGCCTTCTGAAACAACGATCTAGTAGAGATTATTCTCGCCTCCACTTTGGAAATCTCCTCCTAACCCACACGCTTCTGTCGTCAGCTGGAGAAAATACCTCTAAGTCTGAGCTACTACGGCAGACCTCACTGCTGCACAGGTACTGCAGTCTTACCTTCCAATCTTCCAAGCGCAAGCCCAACACCACCTTTCAGCCTTCGAGGACCGTAGGAGGAAGCTGTGTAATTTCGCTCTAGCAGACATGTTCCCACTCGCGCTAGCAGGCCCCCTCAGATAAGCTCCGATTTTCTCTCGAGATGGGGATCTATTACCCAAGGAAAAAGTAGAATAAGCCGATCATATTGCAATTACCCTCCACCCTGTTACCTACCTGTGGTCCCATCAAGAACTCCCCCACTGGCTATCAAGGTAAGACGCAAAGCGCCTTATCCGCGGGTCTACAAGAGCCGCAACTCCTCTGAGTCTAGCCAACCACGGCACCACCTCCTACGACTCCTACTCTACCTGCGGATGGACTATCTTCCGCCTGGCAACGATTGGCACCTGGCCCGATCCGGCCAAAACGACCAGGGGCACCGTAAAGCCCCAAACTTCGGCAAACCTAGACCAGCGATCGCAACCAGTCGAGAACTCGTCCGTACTACAACCCTCATGAGTGGAAACACCAGTTCTCAACTGCGGCTGCGACGTCTTTATTATTGTTATTAATAATATTAATAAGACTTCACGCTTGAGCTCCCACAGCCAGGTAATACAACCCAAATGAAGCATCTTGCAACACCAGGAAGCCCAAAACGCTGCTAAAGGAAATCCAGCAAGAAACTATTGACAGCTGACTTGAACACATGCAAGCCAATACGACTAAAAACTGATGCCAGCAAAAAATTTCAAACTTTAGCCACCAGGGCACGAAGCACCGACAGAACTAATTAGTTCGAGATCGAACAGCCTCCAAAGTGAAAGAGTGCGCTCCGCACGTAGCACGAGTCTCTTTCCCAAAAACCTTGAGAGCAGAGAGATAAGAATACAACCAATGCCTCTCATTATTGTACACCTTGTAAAACATACATAGCTCGGCTACTCTTCTCCTGTGGGACAGGTTCACCAGATCATTATCAGCGCACAGCCTGCTGGCTGAATTAACAAGTCGGTCCAATAGACGCAAGTGAGTGTCAGCAGCTGATGCCCAGACCGTTGAGCAATATCCTAAGACAGGCAGCAAAAAAGCATAAAAACATCTGCGGACACCTGGCTGTCACCATACACAGAGTTCTCCTTACGCAGGAGCCCAATCTTAGTGAATGCACGTGACACCAACCTCCTAATATGTGGCTCAAAAGTTAGCTTCTCATCAGACAACACCTAGAATCTCCAAGGAACTTGACTCCTGAAGCAAAGTATCATCAATCTTCAGTTGGGGATGCTGCGGTAAAAAGTATCCGAGACCGACTGACAATCATCGGCTTGGTCTTACAGGTATTCATCTTCATACTCCAGGCCGAGCACCATGCACTAATGCGTGACAAATCCCTATTTAGAGACTGAACGACAGCATCACGCAGGCGAGGTTCAGGTATCACTGCCATCAAAGTGGAATCGTCGGCATAGTTGATCAACTAGTTTTCAAGCGAAGAGAACATGTCACTAGTATAGAAAACGAACAGCAGCGGGCCAAGCACACTGCCCTGAGGGACGCCAGACACCACCCCGACTGAGGCGCTCAAAACGCCGTCAAGAGACACACTCTGCGTTAGCTCAGAAACAAAATCGCGCATGATTGACAGAACCCTACCACCCACACCAAATCAATCCAGCTTGTATACTAGACCCCTGTGGTTAACCCTGTCAAACGCCGCGCTAAAGTCCAACTGGACGCCGCGTGCCTCTGACCTACAATCCAGCGCAAACTTTAAATGGTGTGGTTATGGCTCTATTACAAAGCCGTTATACTGTTCTCTGACATTTCTCGGCGTACCCTCACCGTTCCGGGGGCACGATCCCAGTTGTTCGTCTAACAAAATGTAGCCATACTCTGAAGACCTACAGAAGTGAACTTGTTTGTTCTCAATTTCTGCTTATCCTACCTGGCCTCTTACCCTAACAGGCGAAGACTTAATATATCTGCTTTATTTAGTTATGCCTTTACAATCTGATCTCTGGTCTCTTCCACATCCATATAATTTCCCGTTTGGGCCTTAATAATAGGTTCTTACGGTGTCAAGGGATCTGGAGCTGAGAAAATATGCTTGTGACGAGCTAAGGGCGCCAGAACGCGCTCTTTTTCTCACTATAAGTGAACTTGACACCGCGAAGTCCTCTCACCTCCCCGTCGCGACCAGATGGTTACGTACAAATGGTGAGGCAGGCCAGTGCAACCCCCGAGGAAACCACCAGCCGACTGACTGACGAGGTGGAAGACTGGCTGTCTTGCCATGTGGCTGGTGGCTGCAGTGGCTCAGTTGACTTCCGCTCACCCGGGCGTGGCGCTGACCGGCTGGCGCGCCGTGCGGCGGCCTGATGATCAATCAGAAAATGTTTCTAGTGAATGAATAGTCCTCTTCCTACTTATGACACGTTTATTGAAGTAATTAAACTAAATAAAATAGCTACGACTTGTATAAGAATTCCCAAGTGCAGCGTACCAGATATGTAAAAAACAGAAAGAACTACTGGACTAAGTTGTAACGGTGTCAAGTTCCCTTATCGTGAGAAAAAGGGCGTGTTCCGGCACCCTCGAATTGTCACAATCATATATTTTTTAACATTTTCAGTGGTCTTAAACTTTTGATCAGAAGCTTATTTTTGCTTCTGGAGGATATGCTACAAAGGCCAGCTAAAATTGTCATAAAAAGTATGTGCTCTCTGTCAATTCATCTATAGCGACACAACCACTGTCCTCTTTAGAAGAAGAGAAGGAAAACTGTTACTTGCTGAAGTAAATTCTTTCCCCGTCGCGTATCTTATCTACCGACGGACATGCTTCGGTACGTCTATTTTTTTCTCATGAAGCAAAAACTCTTCGTCAGAGAAGGACAGGAAGCCTAAAGAATTCACTGTCTCGTGCCCTGTCTGTCAAGAACCGTTTCAAGCCTAAATTGCATTCGGATAAATTGATAGAGATTTCACTTCTGCCATCATCTGCATTCTGGTCATCGATCTTTATGAAAACGCTTCTGAATTTCAAAATCTTCAACCTTGCCTATTTTTTGCCAATTACGTTGAGATTAAGACACGAAACATAAATATATAAGCACACCACATACATTTTAGTATAGATTTGTTTGTGTCATGCTCTAAACGATAAAGGTAGGCTAAAATAACTAGGCCAGTTAATTTAAGTTTTCATGGAGATAAGTGATCAGGTTGCAGAAAATGGTAAAAATGGGATCCTCTTCTCTTTGTCTGAATTCACTTCTTGCTTGAATCAATTCTTGAAATTGAAACAATGGAGGTATTTACAGATCCTCTTAGCGCTGCCATTGAGTCTGATTTTTCTAACTTTCTCCATGGATAAAAATATATGTATGCTCTCAGTTCGCAATGTGTATAAATTCAGTAGATAATCAACAAAGCACCCATAGAGTGATGATTTTTCACGGGTTAATAAACAAAATTATTTCTTTAGCTTGCTATAATTTTTGATGGAGCTTTTTTTTGCTCGAACTGAAAAATTTAGATGTACTGAAGGACTATCGTTCATTAGGTAGGGTATATGGCGAGAAACCTAATTTAGTTCAACAATGATTTTCTGCTGGCTAATGTAAGTTCTTTTTTTAAATAAATATACAATAAGTTTCGACAAATTTCAGTAAAATTTAACATTTCGGGAACTTAATTTCCATCATCAGAAATTGCAAACTGCAAAGGTTGCCTAAAAAGAATTTTGTTTTGAAGTAGCTAAGTTTGGACATGTGTTAACAGAGGGAGGAGACCTAAAAGGTGAATGACCATAGTGCGCTATGGGGGTCCTTATATAAGGATCGGACAATATGAGAACCAGAGGGAAACGAGCTAGTACAGTCCTCAGAAACAGCGTCAGTCATGGATTGTGACGAGTGGTATGGCTGTGGTCATTATATTGAGACTAGGTTTTGTTTTATGGATATATAGTGATTCTAGAGTTGCGTTCTATTGGATTACAAAAGACTATGATAGAGAAGTCTGAGAAGTCTTTCCTGCTAATTGGATGGTTGCTTTGTTCTGCATGAAGACGGGGAACTGAATGTGCAGGTTTTGCTTGTGGTAAACCTGTTCTGCTTGATATACCGAAATGTTGGTTAACGCGGGCATTGAAGTGCTGTCCAGTGCTGCCAATGTACAGAAATGAGCAGCTAGTGCGAGAATATTTGAATACAACATAGGACAGAATATTTGGGGGGAAATTTATCTCTGAATTTAAAGTAGGATCTTGAGATGAATGCGTTTTTGAAAGAGAACCTGAAGTTCATGTGCGGGTAAGCCTCAGAGTGGAAAGCTTTCAGGAAATCGACTTTATCGACAGTGGTTTTGCTGTAGTATGGGGTGGAAAAAGTCTAATTTATGAACGGTTGGTTTAGTTATACCGGGATCAAATAGTTTGTCAAGAAACAGTTTGCAGTAGTGATCTAGAAGGTGGTGTTGGTAGCCATTATTCTTGAGAAAGGCACGGAGAAAATCTATTTCATTGGAGAATGCTAGATACGAGGAGGATTAATGATATGCTCTAAACAGTATGGTTTTTATTGCATTTATTTTTAATTGATCGTAGCAGTGTCTGAAGAAGTTAGTTCCAAAGCCTGAAAATATCGGCTTTCTGTAAGATCTGGTGGTTAGTATTGAGTCATGCTTAGTGACAAGTGTATCTAAACAAGCAATAGAATCGTTCGATTGATTTTCGGCAGTGTACTTTATGCTGGAATGCTTACTATTTAAATATTGTAGAAATAAGTCTGAATCAGCTGGGTCTCTGAAAATATATAAAGTGTAATCTATGTAGCGTTTATTGTGGATGGGTTTAAAACTACTCGGACAATCGTTGAGCCATAAATTTGATAAAAGAGACATTTTTTGAAAATATGAACTCCCCACTCGGCCCCACCTTAGCCAACATATTTTTTTTGCCATTAAGAATCAATATGGCTTAACGAATGCCCAAGTAGTTCCAAACCCATCCACTATAAATGCTATGCAAATAACACTTTCCTTATTTTCAGAGACCCAGGCACTGATTCAGACCTACTTTATTTCTACAATATTTAAATAGTAAGCATCCCAGTATAAAGTTTACGACCACAAATCAATCAAACGATTGTATTGCTTTTTTAGATACTCTTGTCACGAAGCATGACTCAATACTAACCACTGAGTTTAGAGGAAACCGATATTTTCAGGCCTTGGAACTAACTTCATCAGTCACTGCTACAATCAATTTTGAATGAATGCTATAAAAACTAATGTTTAGAGCATATAATTTATCCTCATCGTATCACGCATTCTCCAATGAAATAGAGTTTGTCCAAACCTTTTTCAAGAATAATGGTTAGCCACACCACTTTCTAGATCCCTACTGCAAACAATTTCTTGATAAATTATTTGGTTTCGGCATAACTAAACCTTCCGTTCGTCAGTTAGATTTTTACACTCCCTTCCATACTTCAGCAAAACTACCATTGATAAAGTCAATTCCCTGAAAGCTTTCCTCTCCGAGGCTTAACCGTGCATGAACTTCAGGTTCTCCTACAAAAACGTATTTACCTTAGGATCCTATTTTAAATTCAGAGATGAATCTCCCACAAATCTTCTGTCGAGTGTCGTAAACAAATTTTCTTGCTCGAGCTGCTCAGCTCTGTACATTGGCAGAACTGGACAGCAACTCAAAGCCCGCGTTGACCAACATTTAGGCAAATCAAGCAGAACAGGTTTACCACTAGCAAAGCCTACACATTTAGCTCTCCGTNCCCACAAATCTTCTGTCGAATGTCGTAAACAAATTTTCTTGCTCGAGCTGCTCAGCTCTGTACATTGGCAGAACTGGACAGCAACTCAAAGCCCGCGTTGACCAACATTTAGGCAAATCAAGCAGAACAGGTTTACCACTAGCAAAACCTACACATTTAGCTCTCCGTCTTCATGCTGAAAAAAAAAACTGTCCAATTGGCTTGAAAGACTTCTCTGTCATAGCCTTTTCTAATCCAATAGAACTCACAACTCTAGAATCACTATATACCCATAAAACACAACCAAGCTTCAATATAATAACTATAGCTGTACCACTCATCACGATCCATAACTGACGCTTTTTCCTCCGACTCTACTTGCTCGTTTCCCTCTGCTTCCCATATTGTCCAACCCTAATATAAGGACCCCCATACCGAACTATGCTCATTCACCTTTTAGGTCCCCCCTGTGAGCACATGTCTGAACTTAGTTCATCTAAAATACAATTCTTTTTAGGCATCCTTTGTAATTTATAACTACTGATGATGGGAATTAAGTTCCCGAACCGTTGAGTTTTAATTATATTAGGGGACACCTACGCCATATTTGTTTTATGAAATTAGTCGTAGTTCAATTTTTTCTTCATTTCATCTAATTTGGGGAACGATTGTGTTGCATAGATGAATTGAAAGAGAGCACTCATCTGTTGCAAAAATTTGAATTTGCTGTTGTAGTGTATCTTCCAGAAGTATAATAGTAGCAAAAGTATGTTAAGTGGAGACTTGTCTTCACAAATTATTTATGGCGTGTGTGCTGTAGTATACAGTTGTACATGACGTAAGCTGATTGTATTCCCAGCATCACCTATACAGTTAATCCCTACATTTATGAAGCTGAACTCAGCCCTCCTCCAACCATTAGTCACCCAGTAGTGTAGAGGGTGTCATTAAATCTTCAAACTTTGAATTTTTTCGTATCTAATAGCAAATGTACCTTTTAGCTGTGAAAAACGATAGACTGATGCTATTTTTCAGTCATCTTAGCCACTTATATTGGCCACGTGACTGAAATTTTAGATGGCTGATTCTTTAGTTCACTTGACATATATAGCAATTGGTATCCAAGTGACATAGCTCCATAGATTTTCATATCGTCCTGACTCCTAATGTTGAAGTTCTGTCTCCGGGCTCTGTAAACATGTGTGTTCAGTTTATTTTCCCCATTTTTAATAAGATGGATTGTGTGCAAACAAAAAATAACAAACATGCGAGTAAATAAACAGAATTCACTGAGATTTAGTAAAATATAGATAGCTTCTGGGTTAATTTCCACCACTCTGTTTGCAGTGCAAAAGCTATTATGTCTGCCCTTCATCATCAGTTGATTGTTAAATATTCATTTGTGCGCCGCAGTGTTGGCGTGTATATTTAATTCGTTCAATTGTAGTTTAAACCTTCTTATTGCAAATTCACTTCCAGGCCACAGTATTTAGCAGTACTCACAGAAGAGAGGCCAAAGCTCCTCACGGTGGTGACAGACCTGCGGCACAATCCTCTAGTGAGACCCATATGGCAGCTACCACCTCAGTTGACCCAACTTTGTTGGGCGATCGTGAGACNAGCTTCTACTGCTAGTGAGAACCCTAGTGGGGAACCTCACGAGTGTTGTGTGTGTGAGTATGTCGGTGCTTCTGACCAGGATCTGAAGACTCATTTTATGAACACGCATTCACGACAATTGCCTTGCAAATGCAAAATGTGTGCTTATGTTACTATGGATAAGACAGACTTAATGGTTCATTTTATGCACTGTCGTTGCAGTGGCAGGCCACGTAAACGCAATGAATATGATGACTCTTTGGTAACAAAGCGTACCCTCAGAAGTCGTACTACAAGCAAACGATTGGTAGAGAAGCCGTTTAAATGTGGTGAATGTGATTATGCTGGCGCAAGGAAAGGTCACCTCGAAGTCCATATTGCTTTTGAACATTCCGGAGAGAAACCATATAGCTGCAGTGAATGTACTTATGCTTGTGTTACAAAGCATGATCTCCGCCGTCATACTGTTCGCAAACATTCAGGAGAGAAACCATTTAAATGTAGTGAGTGCGCTTATGCTTGTGTTACAAAGCGAGAGCTCCACAGCCATATTGCTCGCAAACATTCTGGAGAGAAACCTTATCAATGCGGTGAGTGTAATTATGCATGTGTTACAAAGCAAGATCTCCGCTACCATATTGCTCACAAACATTCTGGAGAGAAACCATATCAATGCAGGGAATGCACTTATCAATGTGTTACAAAGCCTTGTCTTCGCAAACATATTGTTCACAAACATTCTGGAAAGAAACCATATCAATGCAGTGAGTGCACTTATGCATGTGTTACAAAAAAATGTCTCCGTCGCCATATTGCTCACAAACATTCCGGGGAGAAACCATACAAATGCAATGAGTGTGTTTATGCTTGTGTTGCAGTGCAAAATCTCCGCCGCCATATTTCTCTGAAACATTCGGGGGAGAAACTGTTCAGATGCAGAGAATGTGATTATTCTGGTGCTACAAGATATGCTCTGAACAAACATATTACCTGTGTACATGTCAGAGAGAAACCATACAAATGCAGTGAATGCATATATGGTTGCTTTACAAAGCGAGATCTCTGCCGTCATATTGCTTATAAACATTCAGGGGAGAAACCTTTCCAGTGTAGTGAGTGCAATTATGCATGTGTTACGAAGAGTAAACTCAATGATCACATCGCTAGAAAGCATCCACAACAGTAGTCTGTTGGAAGCCTTGACTGAGTTTCTTTAACTACTGTGCATTTCGTTTGATCAATGGAACTTGCTGAGCCTCCAGAGCATAGTGTCAGTGCAGATGTTTCCATCCTTGTAGCAATGATTGGAGATTATGCTTATCGACGCGAAAATAATAATGCCAAAGATCGGCAGTCCATGTAGCTAGTGTAGGTAATTAGTATTTTGCTGCCGGTAGTGCTAACGCTACAGTTACTGGCTCACTACCATTCATTCATGCCTAGTACTATTTGCAAATTGTTATACGACGCGGTTGATTATTCTACAACGAATTAATATCTGAACAATAGCAATTTTTGGTGTAAGAACTTCAATCGCGATAGGGCGAAGGGGGCTGTGCCAGTTTTTTTTGGGGGGGGAGGGGTTTTTTCACATCTTGGTGAAACCACCTGATTGCCTGCACTTTTTTCTTTTCTTGTAGTTCTTGATTGTAAAGACGTACATGCAATTATATAATGCTGCATTCAAAAAGAAATACTCACGTAAAGGACGAAAACATCACTGCATTTCGTTTTCGGGATATAATAAACCATGTCAATCTAATACTAAGAATGACCGTCGTGTGTTTGTTTATATATATATTTTTTTAATTTATTTGTGTGTTCGGTGTCACGCTCTTAACGAAATAGATAGGCAAAAATTAGCTCTGGCCTTCCTGGCTTCATCAGTTTACTAGCGGGACCCGTGTAATTCCACGGTTGAATAAAGACTATACTTTACAAAATGAACCAA
>LQNS02278129.1:11839317-11849344 GCA_001587735.2 Parhyale hawaiensis
TCTTAACACATGTATAATCACATTCACCGCACTGGTACGCTTTCACTGCTGAATGCTTGAATGCAATGTGACTACTGAGTTGAGACTTCTTAACACATGTATAATCACATTCACTGCACTGGTATGGTTTCACTCCTGAATGCTTCCAAGCAATATGACGATTGAGACCACACTTTGAAGCACAAAAATAATCACATTCATTGCATTTAATTGCCTTCGAACCATAATGCGTGCAAATAAAATGATACATCAAGAGTGACTTTTTTCTTGCAGTATAATCACATATTTTGCATCTGTAAGGCAATTGCCATGAATGTGTGTTCAAAAAATGAGTCCTCAGATCCTGGTCAGAAGCACCAACATACTCACACACACAACACTCGTGCAGTTTTCCACTAGGGTTCTCACTGGCAGCAGAAGCTGAAGGACTAAGCTCAACAGGGAGCCTACGAGATGATGATGAGCCACACAGCTCGACTGAGGTCTCACGATCGCCCAACAAAGTTGGGTCAACTGAGGTGGTAGCTGCCATATGGGTCTCACTAGAGGATTGTGCTGCAGGTCTGTCACCGCCGTGAGGTGCTGCGATCCTTGGTTTCTGAGTATTGCTCCTTTCATCCACCTGAAAATGAATTTGCACTCGAGAAAAATAATGTACTAACAATGAAATTGATAGTATAAAGCGACATTACTTTGTGCAAACAGACGCTTGATGCGAAACGGAAATGATGAGCAGCACTCAAAAAAGGACGTAGAAATCAAAGCTGAAATTAGAAGGTCACATTGCAGTAGGTATGCTTTGTCATTAGCTAAGAAAATGATTTTTTATATCTACTCTCTACAGTCCGGGAAAACAGTTTGAAAGGGGATAGGCAGTGTTCACATCATTATGAAATAAATCACAATAGTTGAACGATCAAGTTGACGAACCCAATTCTTTGTCATGACCAAATCGGTAAATCAAAACCAGGCATAAAGCATCACAGAGCAATGGACAACATTCAGGTACTACGAGGTTAGGTTGAGGGATGCCCCTAATTCATTTAATTTTCCGTTGTGGACGAATTTCATTCTACGAATTTCTCATTGTTGGAGTGTACAAAATGAAATAAACAAAACTGAAATAGCCGAGATATGAATACCAATTTCTGATCTCAGATAAGTAGTGGTTGGCTGAATTTTCATGATTGGTAATGTTACTATGTTGAATTGAAATTTTTAGGTCTAAGAGCTTCGACTGCCACGATTTATACAGTTGACTATTCTGATGCTACTGTCGGTACAAACAGAAGCGAAGAAATTTGGGGTGACTCGATGGACTTTGTAGCATGTCATGAAGTTTAGGTCAAGTTTTGACTCCTGAAGTTTCTGGAGAATTTTTCATCTATATTATACTAAAAGTCTGTGAACCGGTCTTGTTTAATTGTGTCTTGTTTGACAGATCTTCTCCACTTTTAGACGAGAAGAAATTCGATGGACTAGGGTAGCTTCTGTGGCATATCTGACGTAGCTTCTTCGCCTTCGGACGGGAAGAAAGCTACGGACTATGCCACAGCCCCTTCGCCATTACTTCCATGGATTAGCTCTTCAATTCGATTGTATCTGTCATAAACACGTGGAACCAGCCCCTCGGTTGCAAGAACGGGCACGATAATTTCAACGTTGCTACGGGAAATACAACTGGAATGGAATGCGTTAACTAAAATTGAAATTTGCTTACAGACTGCGTGTTGAATATTCGTTAGAGAAGCCGTATGGGCATCTCCTTGACGAGCAGGAGAGGACGGCGGAATAGCGTGTGGTCTATGACCAGCTAAATAACACCTGCTTTAGTGCGAAACCAAAGACAATCGTGATGGCCCAACGGGTCACGGGTCGTCTAGTATTATACTAAAAGTCTGTGAACCGGTCTTGTTTAATTGTGTCTTGTTTGACAGTTTCTTCATTTTTAGACGAGAAGAAATTCGAGGAATTAGGGGGCAGTGGCGTTGTTTCCATGGATTGATTCTTTAATTCAATTGTATCTGTGAAACGGAAGGTAAACTGAGCTGAGCCTCAAGAACGGGAATTATCAATTCATCTGTATCATGGGCAACACAACTGAAATACGAAACATATAAAAATTTGACTTTGCTTACAACCCGGGTGTTGAATATTCATTAGAGAAGCAAACAATATGTTGATAGAGAACCGAACGGGCCACTATTTGACGGGCAGAAGAAGACGGCCGGATAGCGGGTGGTCTATGTCCAGCTAAATAACACCTGTTCTTTTTTTTTCATTTGCGAAAGCGAATACGATCGCAATGACGACCCAACGGGTCACGGGTCGTCTAGTATTTTTTAAAAGTTGGAACGCCGAGTTGTTCATATTTGTTCACTATAGAGGTGACTATTGATTTGTTAACCGGAAACCTATTTTCCAGGAAGAAGGCGTATATGAGACCAATGATGAGTATCTTGCAACAAGCGGAAGATAGACAGTCTAAAATGTAATGACAGAAATGGTTCCCAGCCGTGAGACGGTTTTCGATGAGTGGTTGACATAATAAAAAATGGATTGTTCTGGAACATAGTCAACAAACTACAATCCATCAACCCTACTCCAGAACGACCGGGAATTAACTATAGGTCGATGGATAATTGAAAGATCAAACTACACCTAATTTCAACAATATAATGTCAACAAATCATACAATATAACGTTTCACTAGAGAATTAAATTTCGTTTATAATTATTTTTATTAAAACTTCACGCTTGAGCTCCTACGGACAGGTAATACAACCCAAATGATGCACATTGCAACACCGGGAAGCCCAAAGCGCTGCTCAAGGAAATCCAGTAAAAAGCCATTAACAGCTGATTTAAACGCCTGCAGGCCAATACGACCAAAAGCCCATACCGGCTTCAAATTCCAAATCTTAATCGATCAGGGCACGAAACACCGATTGAACTGAATAGTTTGACATCCAACATCCTCCAAAGTGATAGAGTGTGCTCCGCACGCAGCATTTTTCTTTCTCCTAAACACCTTGACGGCAGAGAGAGAGAAGTAAACAACCAATGCCTCTCATTGATGTACAACTTATAAAACATACAGATCTCGGCTACCATTCTCCTGTGGGACAGGTTCACCAGATCATTATCAGCACACAGCCTGCTGGCTGAACTAAAAAGTCGGTCCAACAGACGCAAGTGAGTGTCAGCAGCTGAAGCCTAGACTGGTGTGCAATACTCCAACACAGGCAGCAAAAAAGCATTAAAACATCTGCGGACAACCTCACTGTTACCAAACACAGATTCACCTTACGCAGGAGCCCAATCTTGGTGGAAGAACGTGACACCAGTCGCCTAAAATCCAGCTCAAAAGTAAGCTTGTCATCAAAGACAACACCTAGAATCTCCAAGTAGCTAGACTCCTGAAGCTAAGTGTCATCAATCTCCAGTTGGGGATATTGTGGTACAAGTATCTGAGACCGACTGATAATCATCGACTTGGTCTTACTAGTATTCAGCTTCATACTCCTCGCCGAGCACCACGCACTACTGCGTGACAAATCCCTACTCAGAGACTGGGCGACAGCATTACACAGGCAAGGAGCAGGTATCACTGCTATCAAGATGAAATCGTCAGCATAGTTGAGCATCGAGTTTTCAAGCAAAGAGAACATGTCACTAGTGTAGAGAACGAACAACAGCGGGCCAAGCACACTGCCCTGGGAACACCAGACACCACAGTGACTGAGGCGCACAAAACGCCGTCAACAGACACACTCTGCGTTTGTTCAGAAACAAAATCACGAATGACTGGAAGAAACCTGCCACTCACACAATAGGACTCCAGCTTGTACTGTATAATGCACGACGGAATCACTCTGTACCGTGAGACGAGACAAGTGACGCGCAACAACAGTCCCACTGTTCCCATGTGGGATCAATTTTATTTTTCAATATTTTTTACACCGAAAGCACATTTGAATTATTTTAAACTTATGTGCGTTTCAATCAACATCCAGAAGGCTTTCTTTCGCTGTTACTTTCAATTTTCAATTTTATTTCAGGGTTTTCGGAAAAATTAATTTTTGTTAAGTAGAGTGGAAAAAACATATTTGTATATTTCAAAAAATAAGAAATTATTATTTACTAGCGGGACCCGTGAAAATTCCATGGTTAAATGATGTTTTCACCTACTTTCAATTGATATAAGGTAGTGTTCCTGTAATTTAACCTACTCCGTCTAATCTGAAGTCCGCCTGACGAACCCCCGTCTAACCTAACAAACCTTGTCAAATGGACTCTAGCCTCTCTTACCGGTGAATCTTGAAAACAACGGTACTTCTCGCATGTCTTTCTTATATTTATGCATGTGGTTTTTACGCTCTGTTTTCTACTGTTTACAAGATAATTTAGCCGATCATCATCTTACGCGTTTCAAGTTTTGCCAGCGTGTCGGATTTTTTATATTTACGACTACGGGACTCATGGCAATTGATCTGTAGCCCAAGATTTCTCTGTTCTCCTTGATGCGATGAATATACAACAAGCAGACTTGGCCAGTTTCTTAAACAGCCTAACATTCTGTTCCTAACATGTCATTGTATTTCTTTAAAAAGAAATTGCATATTCGCTTGAAAGAATACCTTTGAGTTGATATGTCTAACTCTACATGCTCCATGCTCTAGTAGCGTATCCTAAATACACATCTGGCTGGCCTTATTAAGATCGTTGAGCGCCACAAGCAAAGCGAACAAAATATGTTGTGAAATAAATGAAAAGCGGTATAAATGGAAAGCGGTACTGTCTATAAGATACGAGTGAAACGATCTTAATGTCATCGCTTTGAAAGTGACTGATATTTCTTCAAAGAAGCGCTAAGGAAGAAAGCTATGGATTAACTTCGTTCCAGCGAAAATCAAAATTTCTTTCAAATTGAAGTTCCCCACTAACTAATACTGAAAAGCGTGACGTACAGATACAGGGTCGTACGAATGGACGGAGTTTCAAGCAGAATAATAATATAGATATGCAGTCTATACTAGTTAATTGATTTTTGCGGTAGATGAAACATTAATCCACATGCTTACTTGGTGCTTAAAGCAGTCTGTCGGTATCGACGACGACATCACTCCCTGCCAAAGCGTTGGTGAGCACGTAGATGACTGATGAGTCCGATTAGGGAGAAGCAGACCCAACCACAAACACCACACACCTGCTGCTCCCTCGCAGCACGCAGCTAGTGACGGCGGCTCGCCGCAGTTCCACAGCCTCGTTGTATCTCCGGTGATACTCTAAAACACCTGCCGCACTTGCAAATCTCCGCCGCAAGCTGTTTAAATGCTGCAGGGCTGATGTCACATTTCCTCAAGTGTAAAGCTAGAATGTGTTTGTGCCACTTCCTTTGGCCACCCGCAGTTCTCCTGCCCTCTGCAAGCTTTTCATAATACACACAGAGGGGGAGCCTGTTCTCGGGCATTCTCCGCACATGGCCAGCCCACCTCAGTTGTCGGCCAATAAGTATAGTCTCAAGCGGCTCGATTCCCGCCCTCCTTCCTATTTCCACGTGTGGCACTTTATGCCACCATTTCAGGCCCAGGATTCGTTTGCAGGCACTGCGGGTGAAATCGCTCCAAGGTCTTCAGGTACCTTCTGTAGAGTACCTAACACTCAGAAGAGTACAAAAGTATAGACAGGCACACTGCCCTGTACATTACCATCTTCGTGCGGATACGAATATTTCTATTGAGGAAGACTCTCCCGGCCAATCATCCAAAAGCCGCCGATGCAACGCCAATTCTGCGCTGTACATCATACGCAGCATTTCCAGCAGTGTTCAGTACAGATCCGAGGTTGTGAAACTGTTCATATTCTTCATAGCTTCGTCTCCCACATAGAAAGTAGTAGCCACTTCCTCTGGGAGGAGTACGAGTACTTCAGTCTTATTGGTGTTTAGTCCTAGTCCAGCTCTTGAGTAGGTTCTTTCTAGAGCATTGATGTTTCCCTATAGGGCACCAGCACTGCACCCAACTATTGCCGCGTCGTCAGCGTACTAGAGCTCAACAACACTATCTGCGTTACCTGCGTAGCTGCATGAAGCCGTCAAAGATTGAAGAAGCTGCCCTCCAGCCTATAATTCAACAGCACGCCATCACGCGGATCCATGTTACGCTTAGCAGCACCGATGACTGCCGCCCTGAATAAGTTGAAGATAGCAGGGGCGACGACACAGCCCTGCTTCACTCCGGTACATTCCTCAAAGGGGTCAGACATTACACTCTGACCAACAACTCTCGCCGAAGCTCCGTTGTGCAGGTCGCGCATCCCGGCCCTTGAGTGGACATCCAAACCTCCACAATACTTCCCCAGTAAGGTACGGTTGACCGTGTCGAAGGACTTTGTTAAATCAACAAAGACCATGTAGGCTGCGATGCTGTTCAATGCACTTCTCTTGCAGTTGACGTGCAACTAACACCATGTCCGTTGCGGTTCGATTTATTCTAAAGCCGCACTGGCTCTCCGGGAGCACTATTAGCTATCAATCTCGACAGGATTACCCTTGCCAAAATCTTTCCACCAGCAGAGAGTAAGGATATGCATCAGCTATTATCACAAACTCACATATCACCTTTCTTCCTGTAGATGCTGATGATATCGGCATCTTTCCATTGTTTTTGCGGCACACATCCCGAAACCCACGCCGCAGTGACAAAAGCAGACAAGCACCGCACCACTTCCTCACCGCCACACCCCTAAGTACCTCCGGCCCTTCGCCCGGACCAGCTGCTTTGCCGGCCTTCAGTGTCTGCACAGCGGCCGGCCCCTCGTCTTCAGATGGAGGCTGGTCAAGTTCCCTCAGGGTCTGAAGTTCTGGAAAATTACCCAGCACATTTTCAGCCACAACAGTCTCCCTATTAAGGACACTTCTGTCGTGTTCCGCCCATCGTTCAAGAACAGCGGCTGTCTCAGTTAAGAGTACTGTACAGTCAGCACTACGCACGAGGTACTGCCTAAACTTCCTCGGGCCGTAATCACCCTTCAAAGCCGAGTAAAATCCGTGCTGATCACTAGAGTCCGCATACAACTGAATCTCACCCGCGAGCCGGCACCACCAGTAGTTCGCCATCAGCCTGAGTTCTCGCTGCAGGTGAGACCGATGCTGCGCATACCTGGCATAGTTGGCATCAATGGGGTCCATTAGAGCCTTCCTGTGTGCTCTGTTCCGCTCATCCAGCAATACTTGGACGTCTGCTCTCTGCTTGCCAAAATATTCACGGTTCTTCTTTTTCACTGTTCCAAGCACAGCGCGAGCAGCGCCAGAAAGAGCATCCGCTACATCATCCCACTTCTCCGTCAGACGCACGGTTGTAAACTCCATCTGCATCGCCGAAATCAACCCGAATGCAGCCCCTCAACTCATCTTTGAGTTCATCCCTTTTTGTTCTGTCAAGTTTACTGACATCAACTCTAGCTCTTGCAGCAACCGCGTAGGCGTGCGGCTGATTTAATTCCGAGCTTCAGCTTTGTTCGAACCATTCTGTAGTCAGTGTCTCCATCCGCACTCTCATTGCTCGTGTGATAAACACGTTACGTCTGTCCTGCTTTCTAGTAAGCACATAGTCTATTAGTGCCAGGTTTTGGATCGCGGTGCATCCATGTCGTTTTATGCATATCTTTCCATTTAAACGTGTTAGTAATAACAAGCACGTTCTGAGCACAGAAACTAAGCAACCTAAAACCGTTATCATTGCGCTTTCCCACCCCGTGGCTCACGAGGACTGGATCCCAAAGATGTTTACTGCTTCCAACTCTAGCATTAAAGTTGCAAAGTACGAGCAGCTTTTCGTTGGCAGACACAGGTTAGACCGAATTTTGCAGCATCTCGTAAAACCGGTCCCTCATAGCGTCCTCAGCGTCAAGCATAGATGCCTAAACTCCAATCACAGTTAGGTGACGCCCGTTTCCCAAGGGTAGACGCCAAAATATCATGCGTTCATTGATTCCACGGGGAGTGGAGGGGATACCCCCAAGGAGACGCGTCTTCACTGCAAATGCCACTCCATAGATGCTGAGGTCTCCCCGAAATAAACCTTTTAAAAAAAAAGTACATCGCTCACCCTCCTAAGCCAGAGAGCCATCATCCGCAAAACGCGTCTCAGAGAGTGCAGCAATATCCACTCCGTAATTGTTGAGCTCCGCAGCAATCAAAGCTGTGCGACTCTGAGATCGATTAGCGTTATTTTCATCAAGATGAGTGCGGACATTCCACACAGCCACGGTAAGTTTCATTTCCGGGTTTCGACCGCTGTACGTATTGCCGCAACGAGTTCGGTTGCTCGTTTGTGGAAAGGGGAAACGGGCAATGTTTAGCCCACCATTTCTAGGGCTCTCCGCCCAAAGAGGGGGCAGTGCGGCTCCCAAAAAGGGCTGCCCCGTCTCCCTGAGAGCAGCCGTTCCAACCCAGCTCATCAGCGTCCATCACCTCAGAGCCGCCACAAGTGCAGGTCAGGAACTAGGAGCTTCCATTGGCATTTTTCACCTGCTCCCGTCGTTCTATCGCCGTGGGACTTGTCAGGAAGATGAGAAAAAATGGAGGAACAAATAGAAGGAGCAGGTAAAGCGTAGGGAGTGGAGCTTGTGCAAGAGTTTAGAGCTTAAGACGAGAGCACACCTGACAATTCACTATCTTGGTCGCGCAGTGGAGTCTCCAATGGCAGGAGATAGTTTGAGAAGACTGGTCCACTGCTAGGTTGCCGGGTGTCTGATCCACGGCGTGCAAGTACACGGCTCCATGACTCCGCAAGGAGTCATAGAATTTCCCCATCCGCCGCCAGGGGGACGCGCCTCTACGCTGTTACCCACATATGGTATAATGAACTGGTTCCGTTCAAGAAAAACTGATGAAATCATAGTTTAAATAGCATGCTCCCACATGGGAACAATGGGCCTTAAAAGGTTAATCTAGAAATTCGAATTCAACATGGTTACATTACCAACCAAGCAAATTCAGCCAATCACATCTTATCTCAGATAAAAAATTCGTTTTCATTTTTCGGCTTTCACGGTTTATTTCATTTGGTACAGTCCCACATGAACAGAAAAAACTTCGTCCCCAATAGAAAGTTAAATGCTTCACGTACAAAATCTATGTAACTGAACTCTACTCTCTACGGGGCATTTAGTACTTTGTCAATAGACCAATTAGACGCATTGTTCCATATATGAGTTCAAAGGCAGTAGTTAGAACAAAGCTACGTCAACACACTTACGTTGTCATGGGTAATTATAACTGCATCTCAAAACTAGTATGACTAACGCCCCGCTTTATCTATCTATATTACACTTACCAAAACTCTGTGAACTTCATTTACTTGTTGTTTGCACACACTCTATGTTATTACTATGGGATCCGCGCGTGAAAAAATTCACGCAATAATAAACATTTTTGCTTGATATAGGGCGGTGCGGAATCTTCTTTCACTGACTTGCTTCTTCATTTTCTTTGTTGATCCTCTGTCGGGCTTTCACCCTTAGGTCCTCTTTTCTCTGAATTGCCATTTTAACATATTCCTATTCATGCTTATCAGCAGCTCATATTCCCTTCTGTAACTTTTCTGCATGCTTCACAATTAAGAATAGCCACTTCATCGCACTTCATTGGTAGCATGTCTTCGTCCATAAAACAGTAGTAGTCTCGTTCTGTTTCGTTCTCTATTCTCCTTCTTAATTGAACGTGCTTCTTAAATAGTCATGGGCACAAGTAAAATCTTGAGTAATACACTGCAGATATTTCAAATCAGCACTAAATTTAACAAAATACTATGTCTTCTTCTCCAAAGTTCTAAAAATACACCTCTGTTTGCCACTAAGTTTATTCAGTATTATAAGCGAGTAAAATCAGAAACATCTAATACTAAGAATAACCTTCGTGTGTTTATATATATATATATATATATATATTTATATGTTTGGTGTCACGCTCTTAACGAAATAGATAGGCGGAAATTAGCCCAGGTTGGAGGCTCTGGTGCTC